>QLTV01003975.1:432518-458309 GCA_003457575.1 Thermophis baileyi
GACCTGTCCGCACAGGCCGCTGCCTCACCACCAACTGAATTGCGCAGGTCTCGTAGGGCTCCAAAACGCCCCGCCTACCTGCGTGCTTACGTATGCTGGACAGCTCCATCCAGGAGGGGAGGGGTGTTATGTTCTAACTGTTTAAACTGTGTTACATGGTTCCAACCAGGTCCAGCGTTTGAGCGGGAAAAAGCTCAAACGCTATTGGCTGGTCTGTCTGACAGCTCCCTATAAAAGGGCAAGCTGTCAGACTGCTCTTTGCTGGTTGCTGATACAAGAGCTGAAATAAAGAGCTGCTTTGGAAGTCTGTCTCCTGTCATCTCTACCCACTATCTAACAAGAAGTCCTTGAATTTGATAGTTTTGATTTTAAAAATAATAGGATTCATTTCACCATGATGAGGAAGATGTGTCGATCTGGCTGTGTGCATGTTTGGTTTAGATCCAGATTCTTTCATGGGGCAATTCCCATAATACTAAATGTTAGAAAAATTAACAAGGCAACTGAATCTAATAGCCAGAGACAAATGCCAAGCACATATCAGTTTTGAGAGCACATATTTGAGAGCACATATTTGTCTAAATATCAACGTTTTTATTGCCATCAAATTGGTCTTGATTTCTGAAGACTAAATGGATAAATCTATGCAGTTTTCTTGGTGACATTTCAGAAATGGTTTGCTATGACAGAAATTGGCTTTCCCTAATCCTGGTCCAGCATTTAACCACTAAATCAAATTGGTTCTCCTGAATAAGATACCCAGCTAATAAAATGATGGTACAGCTTTTTCAGTACCTGTCTGAGTAATGTATTAGACAGCTTGAACATATTATTATCCTGCTTTTCCAGGGGAATTCCAAGGCAATGAAGTATCCTCCACTAGTTTAAGAAACCTGTTTCAGACTGCTCAACATTTAATAATAGCAAGCAAACTAAAGCTGATACATTCTGCTTCTAAATTTCATGACAGTGTATGGTAGGAAGATATTGGCAGATATTTGGTAACAACTTTCTCAGCTTGGTATGTTGCAAAGTGTCAGAGTTCAACTCCCATAATTCTCCATCTGGTTACCTGTTTGGAGAAGGTAAAGTCCCAACCCTCCAGATTCTCTGATGTTACCACTGGGGAACAGGAATAATTCCAGAAGAATGAAATAATGTCTCACATCTATAAGAACTTTAACTGGTGGATATAAGAACCGTATATCGTTTAATCGTGTGATGTTTGGTCTTATAGTCCCAGTTTTAAAATGGCCATGACACAAGTTTTGCTGGCTGTCTTCTGAAGCAAATTCACTTCATTACAGTCTTTTATGATGTCTTCTATTTATGAATTATTGATTTGCTTTAGTGCTGCAGATGTTTCTTTTATAAGATCTTCATATATACCAGCCCATTGAAACCTAGTATATCATTCTGTACAGTAGTTTACAGAGTGACAGTAACAGCCAATAAAATAGCCCTGTGAAAGTCCTCAGAGTGAAAAGGCTAATTTGGTGTCGGCAGTAAAGCTCTAGTGATTCATCATGCAAGTTATTTATGTACATCACCTTATTCAGCATATATGCATGATCATGTGCATTATTTTTCTTACTCTTTTCCTACTGTGCAAAACAGCTGTGAAAAATATTATTGTTATTGTTGTTATGGATGATAATGAATAAATGAACCTGCAGGAGCTTCCTCATAGTAATGGACTAAAGAAGTAAAAGAAATATTTTAAAATGTTTTAACCAGAAATCTGTGGCAAGTTGCTAATAACAGAGCAAGCTAAGATGCAATTCTCCTTTAAGAAACTGGAGTTAATAGAAAAATCTATCAGCAGTAAGTTCATAGTTAAGATTGATGCTTATGAAATCTTCCTCAGTTGTATACAAAATTTTATTTATCTTACATAGTTTTCAGTATAGAACTTGCCATAGCCAAATTTTCTGTTGAGTTAGAATGCAGAAAAATATTTCTGGAGTTTGCCTCAGGAGAACTTAATATTTTTTTAAAAAAAAATATTGTGTAATAGGGCTTTTTTAATGTATCCATATCCTTATTATAATATCTCATAGTGGCTTTTTTCACACTCCATTATAGAATGTTTTAGAATTATTTTTAAATGTTGAACTTCTTCCATCATTTTAGGCTACTTTGAAATAGCAAAAAATAAATATGGAATTGAGATCTGTGCAGACTTTTTTCCAATCTCAATTTTAGTAGAATGAAACTGGATTGCAAAATACACAGTTCTGTACTGTATACAATATTATATACCACTGACCATTTCTTTTGAACTTCCCCCATTTGTTTCATTAGAAAGCCTCATAAATTGCAATCTGCCTTTTTAAAGGATATACTGTATTTTACCACTTTAATCAATTTGAACCTCAGTAAGGGAGTGTATGTGTACAAGTGGGTGTATACATACATAGCTTCTCTATCTATGCAATATTCATTTGAAATTCGATGACAGAATCATATCTAATATTTCATGACTTTCCCCCATAGATTATTATGAAGATATTACTTTATGAGAATTGTATTTTTCCCTCTCATCCAACCAACACTCAACTAGGAATTTCCCCTTTTCATATCTGGATTACTGGCCATAATTTTCACTGATGTATCCATTGCAATTGCCAAATCTCCTTCTTGGTCCATTAACTCAGATTTTTCATGTATATACTTAAGTCACTATGATGAAGTCACTGTCATTTTTGAAATTTCTTAAATGTAAGTATAAATCAAATTATAGATAAGATTTTAATATTCAGTGAAATAATTATCAGTTATTGTTAAAAGTAGCATGAAGTGAGAGACGTCTTCAAGGAAACCAAGCTAAAATATAATCTATAGTTTCATATCAGCACATGGCATGATCATAAAATGCTGTAAAAACTACTATTGAAGCAACCTTTTGACTGAGTATTATTTTACTGAACGACCTAGCAATTCTTATGAAAAATCCAATATTTGTGGTGTGTAGATATCTAGATAAAGTTATATGCCTAATTTCAGATTTAATTAATGCTCTTATGGTATTTTCTTTACTTATTCTTTTCTTGTTCCTTCCTAATCCATACTGTTGTTGTTTTAAAAAAAGAAACATTTTTCCAAACTAACCTTCTCTGTGCTAAAGGGTTTTCTTGAAATGGGCAATCTGATCTGCTTAACATGTGAGCAGAAACATATGTCTAAAGAAACCCAACAACAATTCAAGTACATTAAAGTTATGGCCAAGAAATGTGGTTCCAGATTGTACATAAAATATATTCCCTCCAAGTTAAGGAGTTGCACAGAGTGTCTAGAAATTAGTGAATAATACACATTTGATAATGGAAGCTATCCTTCTGATTTATCTGTTTTTATTAACAATTGACACATATCACAATGCATATTATTGTGTTTTTTAAATACAGCAACTATCCTAAAACTATTATTGAGTTCTACAATATAGGAATGCTTATATCATTGGTTGGTTGGTTGCTTATATCATTGACCACTTGCTATAAGTTTTATTTTTATTTTTCAGATTGTGCATTTTATATTTTATATTTCTTTTATTGTACGATGCTTAGAATCACATAAAAGTCAGATGGGTAACTATATAAATCAAATGAATGAATAAATGAATGAATGATAAATATAAAATGAAATAATTGGTTGGTCGCAAATCTTGATTCAATAATTAAGACTTCAGTTTAATTTGCACATAGAGATTATCCAGTTTGCCTCAAAAATGGAAAAAAGAAAATAAAAGCTTCATGCCTTAGTTTACTTAGTAGGAAAACACAAAACAACCATGGTATTTTATTTAAAAAATAATTAAATTATATCTGCAGTCTCAAAAGAACCTATCAAAAGGTCTGAAACATGCCAAATTTTACTGAAATAGTTGCAGGAGTTTTGGAGCCATCAATAGCCTATTTCTCCATTAATTTATCAAGTTACTTTAATACCGTATTATTAGTGTATCAACCATTTAGACTGATAGGTGTTTTTAAAGTTCTAAAAGTTGTTGGCACCCTTAAAAATAGATGAGAATGGAAGCAAAATGTTAGATTGCCAATTTTCTTTCCTTATTTAAGAATTCAAAGTCTATGCAGATCCCAAAGATATTTTTGGAAGTAAAGATAATGCTAAAAGCTGGTATTTTGCTTAACAGCACGTCAGATTTCCAGTTATTTAACCTGCTAATTTATAAAATCTTAATTTGTAATCATGTGTAGTAACATGCCATACAAGTGCCTAGAGATGTGTCCATGGAAACCCATCTCTCCTAAAGAAATTCAAGGATTCTGGAAAATTGATATGATAGAGAGGCACTGCAATATAATAATACAAACTTAACTTCATTATATGAAGAAATTATATTTAAACAAACATTTCATTCAGTGTTTTCTACAAGCACTTTCTCCTCTTCAGCATATCGAAATCATTTTACTGAATCCCTCATAGCACTGACTAAATAATTATATGGCTCCTTTCTAGATATACTGTAGTTGGATTTAATATTATGCTTTGTACCTCACAGATTACAATCCCAGCCAAATGCTCCCAACCAACTGCTGAGTTTAGTTATCTGAATCGTCCATATGTGAAAAAGGCTGCCCAGATTGCTCTTTGTACAAGAAAGAGGAAAAGGGGGGGGGATAAGAAGCCCACAAACTTTTTGAAGGAGAAAATGGTTTAATTTTTTGAAACTTGGAAGACTTCTATATTTGGAACATTCTGTTTATTACTTCTTTCACAAAAGGTCTTAGCATATAAACGTGGCAACTGTGAGAGGAAAAGAGAGAGATAGCGAAAAATGAGATTCATTTATAGCCAAAATATAAACAAAGCCATTATTTAAAGATTAATGACTTGTCTGTGTTCCTTCTATGGTTGAACTGGGCTTTATCCTACAGAGAGCTTCCAATCTAGAAATAGAAACCTTTTAAAACTGCTTGGATGCATACATGGTAGATAGATAATAAATAGATTGGAGAGAGAGGGGTAGAGAGTTCCCCTCTTTCTTTCTCAGTTTGATAAAAAGTTCTTTTCTTGGCCTTTTTGATACACAGCAGGGGTGGGTTCTGGATCCTTTTGCTGCTGGTTCACTCAGGGTCATGCTGTGTGCGTGTGCACAGCAAAATCCAAGATGGCAGCGCCCACGGAGACACTGACGGAACCAGCTCTGTGACGTCATTGCCGAGTTACTAACGGTTCTAAAGAACTGGTTAGAACCAGTAGGAACCCACCTCTGATACACAGTAATAGGCAATGATTACTAGAGGTGCATTCAATGAACAAAGCTGCTGTAAATCTGGGTCCACTCACTGTCCATTTCAACAGCCACAAAAACAATTGGGAGAAAATGAGACAACTCCCCTCATTCAAAATGCTTGCAAGCAGTGATATATTTTGTCAGGCTTAGTGCAATGACATTAATTATATAACGCTATACCATAGATGCTTTTCAATCATTTTTAACCAGTTTTAATGGCCCAGAACTGAAAACCAATTGGGAGTCATATTTAGAAGAATTAGTAATAAGGAAGATGTTAATGTTAATTATCACTTTGTAACTATAAAATCTGCTATTTCTCTGACATAGATGGGAGTCTTTCTATTCCCAACAACAATCTTGAGGTCAGCCCAACGTAACAACTTCTGGAATGCCAGAGGTTCCCTGGTCCTCCAGGGATGAATTTAAGGGAATTCTTGGATCCTAGAACCACCCTGTTTCAATACCATTCCTCATCTCCTCCTTTGCTATCCAATGCCACTTGATCCTAATTGTGATTCCCCCCCCCCACTGGTGAATAATATTAACTGACAGAACTGATTCTTTAAACTTGGAAGTGGAAAAGAAAATTTTAACCCCATTTATTTTACTTCATACAGAAAAGTTAATATATAAAAATCCTCTATATTACATTTCTCATCTTTGGTACACTTTTATCTTTAGGTAAGTGGCAAAGATTTAATTATAAAATAGTCAACTGACTCATCATGAAACATGAGCCTAGAATGGAAGGCAGCATTTCAAGTTGATCAAGACAAAACATTTAAGTCATCCAATCCCCAACTGAAAATCCTTCATGAAAGTTTACATTCAGTATGCAGTGCAGCAATAAAAGTGAGGAAAAATTAAATTCTATCTTTGAGTTCTTGCTTGTATACTAAAATATCTTGGCAGGGAGGAAATATTCAGTGACTGATATATCAAATCAGAGTGACCTTTATAATCAGGCTACTACCAGTCACAATGTCTTTCTTAGGAACAGCACAGAGAGAACTTGAGATCAGTTTCTTAATGTAACCATTGGGTAACTTCATTGTTTCCCTCAGTCCTTTTAAGTTTTAAGAGAAAGTTTATAGCTGAGTAAATTGACAGACTGAATTAAGGGATGTATCTATATATATTTAGGGAAAAGATGGATGAGCTAATCTCTTCTATTTCTCCCTATTCTCCCTGGTGACAGTTTCAAGTGAAGAAAGATGATTATTTCTTACCACCACTCTTTCATTTTGCACATACGCCCTCAACCTATCTGCCATGGATATTCCTCAGAAACTACTTTTAATAAGATCCCTTTCTGCTCCTAAATGCCTTATAACTCTAAAAGGTTATGGATAATTTAAAGACAGATTTAAAATGTATGTAGCTCAAAAAGCTCCTGCAAACCTTTGTGAAATTTGATATCTTTTCTTCTTTCTAATGACTTAATGTTACTGCAGTATTTATTATAAATGCTGACTTTCATTTTGAATCCAATCTTTCTGGATCAGTTTAGGAGTTTATGCTCACTATGAATTCTTTGGATCTCTCTCAAATAATGTCAACACCAACTTTTCATGTTCTGAATCTTGTCCTTCACCCAGTTATGGTGATCCATGGCTGGATTGCCTGAAATGAGTTCTTTATCATAGGTAGATCTCAAGCTAGTCATATTGCAGTAATTGGCACACCATAGTGATTGAGGTAATTCTGAATCTATAGTTTTCTTTGGTTTATTGAAAAATTCCACATGATGCCACAAGGCGGCAGCCATCTAGAATATGATGGCATAAATCAAAAAACAATTTTAAAAACAAAATACAATAGAACCTCTGTTCACAAACGCTTCTGACCACGACCAAATC
Organism: Thermophis baileyi; assembly: GCA_003457575.1. Classification (NCBI taxonomy): domain Eukaryota; kingdom Metazoa; phylum Chordata; class Lepidosauria; order Squamata; family Dipsadidae; genus Thermophis; species Thermophis baileyi. The sequence goes on from QLTV01003975.1 coordinate 439,638, forward strand.
GGGTTCCGACCAAAAAATGCACATTTTTTTTTCACGGCCGATTTCCCCTTCTGCGCCATTTTTTTTTGTAAGTGCCAAATTTCCAAAATTAGGTTCGGGTCACGGACCAAATCAGTTTGCGACCAAAGTTATGGAATGAATTATGGTCGTGACCAGAGGTTCTACTGTACTTGTTATCCTCCGTCACAATCTAGGTTTTATAATGCATTCTAAGCTGTGCTTTCTTAATTAACCAATGTAGGTTATCCTGGCAACTCAAGGACTGACCTATCCCAACAAGGCTATGGGAGTTAGAACTGAATCATCCACAGTGAACTGTGAAGGCTTTTTTGGATTTTTGGTATATAAAATTGCTATATTCATTGCCAGATAACTTAGATTAGAAAAATACTAGCAATCATTTTTGAGCTTTAAGAAAAATAATTAAAATTTAGTTTGAGAAAGTCACTCTGAATTCCTTTCCAGAACTAAATCTCCACAGATTAAGCATGCAAAGCCACACTCAGCAGCCATAGCATACTCAGTGAACAGTATAGCAGCCTTTGGGGAGGTGATAATGCTGAATTCTTCCTTACCAATATTATGCATGTCACTTCAAATCTCTTGCGACAGTATCATTCCAGATTCTTCTTCATATATTTTTAACAAGGAACGTGACTCAAGCGAGGTCCAATATGAATGTGTACAGAAATTTAAGTACCTGTTAGGTAGGTTTGCCGTTAGAAAAAAATGGAAATATAATAATCAGATGATGGACATTTTATTTAAAAATACTCATAAAAATGCAGAGACTTTGAAGTTCTGATTAATCATGCTAGAACTGAGGATTTATTTAAAGAGATTTCGATAAGTTTGAGAGTTTATAAACTGCAGTTCAATTCCCTTCGGATGGTATTTTTAAAAATACTGTTTACAGCTATTCCTTTGCCTTTTCTATAAGCTTCATTGCTTTTAATAAAGACAGGTCTTTGTAAAAGATTTTAGAAAAACTCTCCTGCATTTCAATGTTGTTCAAGTGTCTAAAATTTCCTTTCCCAGGAGGAAAAAAATGGAATAAAATGCAACTTTATTCATATTAAATAATTAATACTCTTACCAACATGTTGATGTAGCTTCTGCCAAATTGTTGATATACTGTAGTCTAGTCTGTAGCGTCTGCATTTTGGGGGACTGTATTGTTCAGAGTTTGTATAAAGAATTAAAAAATCTAGCCATGTCATCTGGGAACTTGGAATTAAGAGTACTTGGAGCTGGCTGGTTCAGAAAACTGAAATAATTCCTAGTTTATTTATTCATTCTTTTCTACTGCAATTTTATAGACCATCTGCTTTTCCTCTAAAGAGTTATTGAATATTCCATACATGCTCCTCGGCTTGAAGAGAAACTTCTTCCAGAGAGAAGCCATTATTATTTGGAAAGATCTGTAAAAAGAAGCAAAACCCATGCTGAGACTGAATTCCAGCCAACTTCATTTGCTAGACATGTTCTTAAAAGGATGGAAGCCATGTAGTGACCCCCTTCCTCACTAATATTTAAAGGAAGAGGAATTTTAATGGAACAGGAATGGTGAAATAAGAAGCACTCATCTCCATCTTCAGATCCTGGCTGATGCAAACTACAAGAAGTGATGACTGATTTCCTATTGATGATGCTAATAGAATGCTTGAGTCTTTATCTGAGACAGTACAGGAAGATAAAGATCAAGGCAGAAGATAAAAAGCTGAACCACACAGCCACCCTTTCTTCATAAATTAATCTAAGAATTGCTATCGTGCATCAAATTAAAATATATAAAGTAATATTAATGGAATTAAGTTAAAAGAAGAAATAAGTTCAAAAAGGAAAAAAGGACATATTATTTGCTTTTACATTAGGGATAATAATATAAATCTCTTGGAAAGTAAACAACTTGATCAAAAACCTGTGACCTCAGGCAAACTGAAGGGGAAAAAAATAATGGTATTCATAATACCATACTAAGTTTTTGGACTGAATATGGAAAAATAATTGTCTCAATTTATGTTCCACACAATAATAAAATAGTTTGATGAAGGATTTTTTTTTCAATGTCTTCTTGAGATTTAAGAGGGAGATATCTTACTCCTCAAAGATATAGATGGTATTTTCCCCCCATTTATGAATGAAACTATTTAACCCAAAACAAATACCAGCAAACTCCCTCAAATTATATGTCATTGTTATTTTTCTTGGATGCATGCAGCTATGAACATCCTGCAGAGATAATAAAGTATATTTATTATTCTTTAATTCATAAAACTTATGCAAAATGTGTGCTGGATCTCTAGCTCATTGTTAACCCATGTTATAGATGTGAGGGTGACAGCTGTTGCTTAGGCAGTCCAGCATCCAATAATTGTTAAGGCTAAATAGAGGAAATTTCAGTCTGAATTATGGAGGCTCCATGAACATTATTACAAGAGGATATTAAACTGAAGTGGTACCAGGATCTAAGGAGCTTCTACAAATAAATTTAACCTCTGATTTCTCTTTTTATATTGTGTAGGATGCCAGCAAAGCATTTAATAAGAGCTTTATTTACAGTATCTCTTTTATATCAGATAGAATGCAGAAACAGAAGAATATATTACTGGATGATCTGAAACAATTAGAATCAAGGCATAAACTCAACCCATCAAAAATCAAGTTTTGGATTTAGAAACAATTCAGAACCAATTAATTTTAATGGAAATAAAGGAGAGTTATAAGAAGTTGAATTTTATCAAACAGAAAAACTGAAAAGATGATCTAATTATTAGTTGATTAGTTATGTAAGGAAAAGAATAAAATAATTATTACTTCCATGTGAGATGGAACTAAAAGAGATGACATAGCATTTTATTAAATATTATTCATAGTATTCATAGTACCAGCTAGAAGCAGGTAGAAGCCATGGCCAGGAAAGCCATGTAAATTCAAGTTTAACTAGGATGCCAATTGGGGCCCTTCTTAAAAGGGAAAGCACTATCAGTAGTCATAGTAATCTCATAGTTGGACTGCTTCAATTCAATCTTCCTGGGGATGCCCCTGAATAGAATTTGGAAACAGCTGGTGAAAAGTCCTCTTGGTAATAAATGAAATATGTTATAGCCTAATTTTTAGTTTTTATTTTTGGTTGTTGTAGGTTTTATTTTTAATACCTTTGAATCAGTGTTGATTTTGGCAATTGCCTGGCCTAGTCGCTGCATTTTTCTTGGCAAGAATTCTGGAAGTAGTTTGCCATTACCTTCTTCCTAGAGAGAGTGATTGATACAAGGTCACCAAGCTGTCTTTGTGTCCAAGGTGGGACTAGAATCACAGTGGCCCAGTTTCTAGCTTGGTCGAATTTCCATTCAATTTTAGACAGCATTTTATTGATAAATTAGGTATGAAATGGGATATGAGATTTCCCTTAATCAAAATCTTTTAATGAGGTGTAAAAAATTTCATTCACTCTTATTAAATTAGCTCAACAAATGGTGAAAATAGAGTCATATGACGCAGCCAATGAATCAGACAATGTTTTACAATACCCAAGCAGACCTTTGATTTTTAAAAAAGAATACTCAAATACAAATGACTAACACAAAGAAATTACTTTAAACATTTAACACAAAATAAGGACAGTAGAAAAGGGAGAGGATGGGAAAGGGAAAAAGATAAAACTATGCAAAACTACAAAGAAACTAAATTAGTTGGGAGGCTAACATTTCACAGCTTAACAAAAAAAAAAAAAAAGTCCTGAAGGGTTACCATAGCTTTTAGGATGTGGGTGAGATGGGGACATAGAAACAAACTCCCTCCATGAAGCTCTCCATCCTCTGGAAGACTGTGACATTAAAGTAAGGTTCTACATTTAGGCAAGAAAAACAAAATGCACAGGTACAGTATATGTGGTACCTTGCTCAATAGTGGTGACTGTGAGAGGGAGTCCTAGTGGAAAATCACTTAAATATGAGCCAGCAATGTGCTTCAGCTGCCAAATACAGCCAACACAGTTCTAGGCTGCATAAACAGAGGGATAAAATCAAGATCACGTGAAGTGTTAATACCAATTTATAATGCCTTGGTACTGGCATATTGTACTGGCTGTAAGCTGCCTAGAGTCTGAAGGTACTGTACTTACAAATCTTGCAAATGAAAAAAAAAACACTCAAGATATTTTGAGCATTTAAAAAAAAACATAGAACATCAGAAACATTCTAATCAATCATTCTAAATGGGGTTCTTCCCTGTCATCCATCCTACAGAAAGGAAATAAAATGTAATATTTCAGTTAAAATACAGTTAAATATTTCAGTTAAAATACATTTATATTTATATGTTTAAATAGCAACAAAAATTAAAAAGCAAATAAAATCCTAGGAAAGCACTATAGCACTTAGACTTATATACCGCTTTACAGTGCTTTACAGCACTCTCTAAGCGGTTCACAGAGTCAGCATATTGCCCCCAACAATCTGGGTCCTCATTTTACCCACCTCAGAAGGATGGAAGGCTGAGTCAACCTTGAGCCGGTGAGATTTGAACCGCTGAACTGCTGAACAGTCAGCTGAAGTAGCCTGCAGTACTGCACTCTAACCACTGCGCCACCTCGGCTCTATTAAATATGTATTTAATATTATTTTAAATACATGGGGAGTGGGGGGTGGGGAGAGAAGACTGTTTTTTAAAAAAAAAATAATAATAATAAGAAATGGCAGAATGAAATAGATTTTCACCTGAATGGGGATGGGAAAAATGTGTTCTGAAATTTAATGAGGAAAGTATGCAAGGTTTGTTTAAATAAAAAGACTGTTTTAACTGTAGTGGCAGTTGGAAAGGTTAAGAAATAGATAATAGCTTAAGCACATGCTTGTCTAGCAGTCAATATAAAGCAATTCAATGATCTGCCCTATGATTTCATCCCCTGAGGCCAAAGAGAGGTCAGATCAGCAGATATGCCTGCCAACAAAAATGTAAAGAAAAGGTCAATAATATCAGCAAAAATTGCATTTGGTAAGGTTTGTGTATTGGGTGGGGGGACATGTATGTTTCATTTTCAGTAAAGTACAAGGCACGGCAGTTATGTACGAATCATTCTTATATATATTTACTAAAAATTGTCTTTCTCCAGTATTTTACAAATATCTTCAGTCCCTGATTTAATTCACATCTTTTCAACATGCAAGAATCTGTTTGAAGTCCATCTATCTTCAATAGGATTTTATTTTATTTTATTGTATAATTTATTTATTTTATTTCCAAAGTAAAAACTCAAACTCCCCCAAAAAAGAACAAAGCAAAACTAAACAGGACAAGAAAAAAATTGTACAATAAGGAAAAACAAAAACCAAAAAAACATATACATAGATTATCTCCCACCCCTTTGAATGCTGATACATATATTTTAAAAATAGTAGTTTCCCCTCCCCCTTGAGAAACAGATCCACAATTTATAACTTCTACAGCTCTGTTTATGCAACAAATTTGGATTTTAGAAGTCAATATGTATTCAGCCTCACAGCCCAGTTGGGATAAAACACAAATGGATTGGAACATTCTTGTGATAGAAGAAAATGATAATAAGTAACAAATTAAAACAGAGCAAATTCTGGTATCTTAAAAGTACCTGGACAATAAAATCCTTGAGATGAAAATATTTGTATGCACTTTTTTGCTAATATATGTTCATGACATGTATTATATATGGAACATGAAATATCATACCGTGTTTCCCCGAAAATAAGACAGGGGCTTATATTTTTTTGACCCCCGAAATATGGCCTTGGCCTTATTATCGGGAGGGGCTTATTTTCAGGGTGCAGGAGGTGGGCCGGGCCGTGAGACGCGCGTCTTACTGGAGTCTGGCAGCTCCGTGGCGTCTCTCGGCCGGTCTGTTTAGTTCCAGTTCCAGTTCCAGCTCCAGCCGTCACCATACAGCAGGAAGCGCACTCACAGAGTGGCCGCTGCCCTGGCTGGGGTTTGGAAGCCGCAGAGCCGGAGTTTGGGGGAAAGAAAGAAAGAAAGACTTCTGCTGCTTCTGCTTTTGGCTGCGCACAAGGAAAGCAGCAGAAGTCTTTCTTTCAGTCTAAACAATTTGAAATCAAATGGATTAGCTATGTAATAGCAATTACCAAAAGAGGACAATAATAATTCCTTGCTAGCTTGGTACATAAGCTACGAAGATTTCCTTCTACTTTTCTTGATCCAAATACAAGTGAAATTGCAGCTGCAAATGAAGCAACAGAGTCCTGGTTATATATTATTTAGGTCCTGAGTCTTCAAGGCACAGCAAATTCCATTGCTGCCCTGCAGTATACCTTGGACACAAAAGCCTAATATATTGTGGACATCCAATTAGGAAGAGAGAGATTAAATATTTTTTTAAATGCTGCATAAATGGGACTGGAGTTCAGCAAAGAGACTGGAGTTCTAGCAGAGGACTGAGAATAGAGGAGGCAAACAGGTGGGTTGAGAGAGTGTGGAAATAGACTGCAATCTGGAAATTACAGGAATCTGGAAATTTTCTTTTGCAATGATGCCATGCAAAAATCCACAGCCTGCACAGGAATATTCGCAGCAAGCCAACAGGGACATCCAGTGATGAACAGTTCAAAGCAACCCAAAATATAAAAGGATCACACTCCTTGTGCTCATTTGACAAAAGAAAAAGTTCCCTCTGATGTGATTCAGGTCATTGTTTATCCTTCTAATTTTCTCCTCTGCTGAAAACTAAAGCAGCATATGCTACAGCCCGCAACACATCATGGGCATGTCATTATCTCTATATTCTCCCAGTTTAAGTCAGAAAGAGGACAAAATAGATTGTGGGAATGGATCAAGGAGCCATGTCACTCTTTTTCCAACCTGATTCTTCTAGGACACAATAAGACATTGCAGAAATGATAAAAATAGGATGGCGTTAAAGAGCGCATCACATGGTCATGTCTGATATTGCATATGGAGTTAGCAATAGCAATAGCATTTAGACTTATATACCCCTTCACAGTGCTTTACAGCCCTCTCTAAGCAGTTTACATAGTCGGCATATTGCCCTGAACAATCTGGGTCTTCAGAAGGATGGAAGGCTGAGTCAACCTTGAGCTGCTCAGAATCGAACTGCCGAACTGCTGGCAGGCAGCAGAATTAACCTGCAATACTGCATCCTAAACACTGCGCCACCACGGCTCATAATTAAATTAAACTAAAAGTTGCTCATACCTTTTATATTGAAATTTTGATGCATGTATTGACTTTCAAAACAGAAAGATTGCTTGCCTAGTCTTTCTTTTAAAAATCTATGAGCTATAATAGTTTTGAGACATTCAAATCAGATATGCATAATCCAAGCATTCTGTGATGTTACAGAAACCTTAGTAAGTTATGTTTTCATCAATTGTAGAAACAAAATCGTGAAAAATTAATCTTGCCATGTAAATTATCTGTTTGCAAATATTTGTCAAATATTTTGTTGCTCTATGTTTTTAAAGTGTCCAGAACAAATTAAATTTTCTTATTAAACTATCAAGAAGAAAAATGCTTTCTTTGAAATATTGAACTGGATTGAGAATATAAAGCAAAGAAGCCTACTTTTGATAAACCATCATTTCTATACTGTCATAGAAAGTATATAGTCTAATCAGAATTTCCCCAGATTTTTTTTATTATTTTATTGCTTTTGACTACAAAATCATGTTTAGGGAAAATTACCTTAAAAAATGTATTATGAAAAGTGAAAAAACAACAAACTGTACTTCCAATAGCTCCAGAGGGTCACAGTATCCTTGAACATGAATTAAAATTATGGCTCACTGTTACCAATATGAGCACCTGATTAAAATGAAATTATTGGATTTGCAGGATGTTATGCATCAGAGTGACATTTATATTAATTTCTCTTCCTCTCTTTCATTTTAGTATTGAAATTTAATTGAGAAGAAATCTTCTGATCTCAAAGTTGACGTTCCCATTTAGTCTGAAGAGAAACAGTCTTTGTAATTTAAGTCTAACAAACAGGCAACAATACTTGCCTGAAAACACTAATTTATACAATACGAAACGTCAGAAATGTGCCCTCCTTATCTCACCCTATCTCTTGTCCATAATAATTTCTTTTCCTATCCTAAACATTGTTTTTCCTTTCCTTTTTTCCCTCTTAATATCAATTATCTTTTTTGCATAATACTTTTTACATAATCTTTTTACATAATCCCACTTGTTAGCGGCCACTAAGAAATATATCAGGAAACAAAAATTAAGAGCCCAGGTTTACGTATCTAATTTAGGTCATACAATGGGGAACATGCTAGGGTACTCTCACTGTGAATAGAACAGAAGAGCTATTCAATAAGAAAACAGAATACAATGGATGTCTCATGCAGCTTTCCAGCTTCCTATATTTTTAAATTATTTTTTTAAAAAATATGTAAAACTTAAAGTATAAATTCTGACAAGGAATGTATCAGAATAGAATAGAATAGAATAGAATAGAATAGAATAGAATAGAATAGAATAGAATAGAATAGAATAGAATAGAATAGAATAGAATAGAATAGAACAGGAATAGCAGATTTGGAAGGGACCTTGGAGGTCTTCTAGTCCAACCCCCTGCTTAGGCAGGAAACCCTACACTACTTCAGACAAATAGTTATCCAATATCTTCTTAAAAACTTCCAGTGTTGGAGCATTCACAACTTCTGGAGGCAAGTTCCACTGATTAATTGTTCTAACTGTCAGGAAATGCTTAGTTCTAGGTTCTTTAAAAAAAAAATTCTTCTGCGCATGTGCAGAAGCCGAGTTTCTGGCAACGTGCATGTGTCGCCATCTTGTTTTTGGCTTTTTAATTTTTTTAAATTTTATTTTTTTGCACTGTGCATGCGCACGCCCACAAGGCGCGCCCACGAGACGCGCCCACGCAGCACAGGAGGAAGCAAACCGGCAGCACGCCCATGCAGCATGGGAGGAAGCAAACTGTGGCCGCGCCTTGGGGGAGCGTGCATGCTTCATGCGCGCATGCGCAGTAAAAAAAATAAAAAAAATAAAAAAGCCAAAAACAAGATGGCAACGCATGTGCAGTGCCGGAAACTCGGCTTCTGCGCATGCGCAGAAGAAAAAAAATAAAAAAATTCAAAAAAATTCAAAAAAAAATTCAAAAAAAATTCTAAAAAAGAGATGGCAGTGCCCATGGACCGGCACCAACCGAACCGGATCCGTGACATCACCGTGACATCACCAGTGGGTCACTACCAGTTCAGGCGAACCGGTTCAAACCGGTAGCAACCCACCTCTGGACTACACATTGAGTGCGGTTGGTCAGCCAGTTATGAATCCATCTGGTGGTGATGCTGTCTAACCCACATTTTTCTATTTTATCTAGTAGTAGATAAAATGTCAAATGCCTTACTGCAGTCCAAGTAAATTATATCGACAGCATTCCTCTGGTCCACTAATTTTGTCACTTTGTCAAAGAATGCAATAAGATTAGTCTGGCATGATCTGTTTTTGACAAACCCATGTTGGCTTTTGGTTATTACTTTGTTTGCTTCTAGGTGTTCGCTGATTCGTTGCTTGATTATCTTTTCCAGAATCTTCCCTGTTTTGAGGTCAGGCTGATAATCAAATGTATCAAATGACATTTCGGGAAAATTTTAGCCATCCCTCATTGGCTGTGATTTGACTGGGTGACTAAATACCTCTGTAGGGCAAGAATGAACTCAAAATGACTTGGGAGAATGGTATCTATTACAATTGTGAAATGTCAATGAAGTATGGCAATTTTCTCATGCCTTCAGATGATCTCAACCCATGGCTTAGTTAACGAAGGACTATCTTAATGTTGTCTAGATATATGGACTTCAATTCCCACAATTCTCCAGCCAAAGTAGGTATTGATGAAAATTCTGGGAATTGCTTAATATCTGGAATCTGCCCAGGTTGTGGAAGGCAGCACTGAACACTAAGGGTTGGGGACAATCCAAGGCTTCAGTCTTCATATCTTATTTTTTTCTTAATGCTTCAGTCTAAGAGGCCTTCAGACAAAGAAGAAAATGGAAATAGTTCTACTTCTGGAGGAAGTGGAGGCAAATTTTGGAGCACTTTCCTCATTGTGCAGATAAGGAAATCAGATAAAACAGGTACAGTATGTTAAGCATATTAGTACATGCTTAATGTAGATGTTTTCTTGTTATTTTGAGAAAAAAAGAAAGGAACAAAACATTACAATATTCTTCGCAATTTGTTGCTAAATTTTTAAGAGATGCAGACTTTGAACAGATTATGCCTTCATCTCTGAATGCCATCAATCTGAGAAATGATTTATTTAAAGGAAGAGATATGGCCACTACTTTGTTTACATAAATGAAAATCATATTTTGATTAGCTTTAATATCATGTTCTGTTTTGTAAATATTATGAATATTAAAATGGCTAACAGATATTATAATGCCTGTATATTAATATACAGGCATTATATAGAACCACATGCTTTTCAATGTAATACATCATACTCATACTTTTTGTTTACAGCTACTTGCATTTCCTAAAAATTTTCATTTCATTTCATATTTTATTGTTTTGTTTTGTTTTGTGACAGCATATTGTTCATTGTTCACAAAAAACTAATAGAAACCACTGGAAAAATAATAATATAAGTATATATTGTATATAATATAATATATGATACTTATTATTAATATAATTATTATTAATAATATTAATAATTTCAAAGTCTTAACATTCAAAATCTAATATTTCCATGTACTTTGAGCTCTTAATCCATTTAAATTTTTGCCTTACTTTTTGCTGTTTACCTTAAAGACTTAAAAATTATATTTAAAAATCTTTATTTTCTTTATTAAATTATATTTTAAAAAATCTTCAAGGATTGAAGGTATTTATCGGTATTTCTAGTCTTGTCACTTTGAAGCTGCCTAATTTCTTCAAAAAAGTTAATGAGAAATTTCCAAAGATGACTAAAATGGAATTATGTAAAATGTCCTTTGAAAAGGCTCTGTTTGTGGCTAGAACACTTATAGTAAATTCACCCATTTCCCAATTCAGAAAACTGTATTTATAGTTTCTTCATGAGGAACAACCTTAAGGAGAAACAGCTTGGATGATCTCACATTGCTCTTTTTTATTCAGAGAGGACTGTAGGAATTGGTATTCTAATTGACTCCTTATAAATGTCTTTTAAATGTCAGCTCCATTTTTTTGCAGAAATGTCTTCAGTCTTCTCGGAAGGGAGTTTTCTTTGGAAAATATTTATTTATTTATTTATTTATTTTTGTCAAGCATGTATTCAGACATAAGTAATACATAATTATAAATACATGAAATGGATACGAATAAAAGGGATATTAGGACAGGGACGGTAGGCACGCTGGTGCGCTTATGCACGCCCCTTAGAGACCTCTTAGGAATGGGGTGAGGTTGACAGTAGACAGTCTAAGTTTAAAGGTTTGGGGGTTTGGGGAAGAAACCATAGAGTCAGGTAGTGCATTCCAGGCATTGACAACTCTGTTACTGAAGTCGTATTTTCTGCAATCAAGTTTGGAGCGGTTTACCATAAGTTTGTATCAGTGGTGAAATCTAAAAATTTTCCCTACCAGTTCTGTGGGTGCGGCTTGGTGGGCATGGCTTGTTGGTCATGTGACTGGATGGGCGTGGCTTGTTGGTCATGTGACTGGATGGGCGTGGTTTGTTGGCCATATGATCAGGTGGCCATGGCTTGATATCATGTGACTGGGTGGGCGTGGCATCAAAAACCAATTATCACACTTTACACAAAAATAACACAAAAGCTACACAACTGACTCACACACAATGCAGGAGCAGCTGGACTTCACACAAAATGACCCCTGCAACAAGCAGGAACCTCACAGAGTCACAGAGAGCTCAAAAAACAACTATCACACTTTACACAAAAATAACACAAAAGCTACACAACTGACTCATACACAATTGACTCACACACAATGCAGAAGCAGCTGGACTTCACACAAAATGGCCCCTGCAACAAACAGGAACCTCACAGAGTCACCGTTCTGGTCGAATAAGTAGTAAAAAATGCTTTTAAAAAGTTATTTTAAAAAAAGGTTCCCCCGCTCAGCTGATTGTCACAGCTGATCCTCAGAACTTTTTTTTTACTTTTTAAAGCATTTTTTACTACCAGTTCGGGCGAATAGGTAGTAAAAAATGCTTTAAAAAGTAAAAAAAAAAAGGTTCATCAGCTGTGACAATCAGCTGTGACGATCGTTGGAACCTTTTTTTTACTTTTTAAAAGCATTTTTACTACCGGTTCTGTGAACCGGAAGCATTTGTTACTACCGGTTCGGGCGAAGTGGCCCGAACCAGTAGCATTTCACCCCTGGTTTGTATCTATTGTGTGCTATTGTTGTGGTTGAAGCTGAAGTATTCATTGACAGGTAGGACATTGTAGCAGATAATTTTATGTACTACATGTAAAGAAAATGGTTTGTCACTTCTTCCAAGGGATGAGAATGACTGGATCAAATTCACCCAGCTGGATGTGTACCTAAAGTGAGACTAGAATTCATGGTCTCCCACTTCATTATATCTTAACCCAGGGGTGTCAAACTGGTGGCCCATGGGCTGGCTGAGTCACATGCAGGCCACGCCCACCCCAGCTTCACGAAGGGGGAAAATGTCACAAAACATCACATGATGACAACGTGACGCCACAAGTTTGACACCGTGCCTTAACCAGTACACCAAACAGGCTGTCTCTGCTTTTTATTTGGAACTCCTGATATCCATTTAAGATATTTATTACTATAGTAATATTCAAGGTTTATGTATAAACCCTTTGAGGTAGACCAGACTAGGATGCTACTATTATCAATGTTAATACTACTTTCATTATAAGGTTACAGTAACAGATCTTGTAAGTCTGAATGTATTTCCCCCCCTTCTCCCTTTACCTTTATAAGTAAAGTTTTGATTAAGACACTTACTTGGATTACAGTTCTGCCACAGATTTCTTTTACCTGTCCATTGTCTTGCTTGTGGCTCTCCCTCCTGTTCCTGAAAGTTATTCCTGCTTCCCATCACAGCTGGTTGAGGAAGGATATTTACTTCTGAAATTTTAGATTATTATATTGCAAGTTAAGGTTTCCTTAAATGCTGTACTTGGGCCATATTTGTTTCCCCTCTGTGAGATTATTCTGACTGCAAAAACCAGTCATTTCTGAAGCATAGGAATGAATAATTGCCTTCAGCCCACCCTTAAAGCTTATCCTAGCTGTGCTTTTCTACTCCACAATCTAAAATAATATTTTCTGGCTTCTGCCAGTTCAAGCACTGCTGCTTTGCTTGATGTTTTAAGCAAACTCATGCACTGCATAGTGACTGGAATACTCTGCTATCTGAATCAATGTTTGTTACCTTATGGACCCATTATGAAAAATGCTCCTTGTATTTTTCAAAGTTTGGCTTCCTAGTTTCTACTGAAGCTACTCTTGTAGGAGTCCCTCAGTAGCATAATACTTGTAACATTTGTTTGATATGCAGCAGGTCACTGGTTTGAAACCTGAAAGAAATATGCGTGGGATTTTTAGTTGTTATATTTCCTTACCTGAACTACACATTTTCTATTATATTTTAAAGGAAATGTTGAAATGCATTTATGTGTTTATTACTCCCAGCTCTTCATAATATGATGCACATAATTTTGCCAAGGTTGTCTGTCTATAACTGATTCTTTAGATTATTGTAAGCTTGTGCTTGTAATATTAGTGAAAGTGTGCAGCCACCTTGCCTTCTGTTGAGCTGTTTCAATTGCTTTTTATTTACCCTTCCAGTAAAAAAGGCAATCACAAAAAACAAAGCCAATGACCCCCACCAAACTCTAACTTCCTCCCAAATTCTTCCCCAAACTACTTTTGCTCACATGTATGATATGGCCCAACTGACCTTAAAATTTCCCCTTCCCAAAAACATCAAGTGTAGGCAACAACATGGTCACCCAAAAGATTATCTATACTATTTCAGACTACAGTAGCTGTATGCCAAATACTCACCTATCTGAGTGGATCTCATAGTCCTAACTGAATGTAAATCCATCACAGTGTAGAAGCTTTAAATGGTAAATATATTGCCTAAAAGAAAATTAGATTCGAATGAAGTAAATGAGGAAATGATGGCTAAAATAACAAGATTTAATCAACTTAAAACAGGATTAAACTTAAAAATTACTTTACTGTTGATTAAATCTACTAGTTAATTTTCTCTCTGACCTTTTAGAGAAAGGTCTATTCAATTTCAATATGTTCCCATCTGAATAATTTATATTAGGAATACATTAGGAAATTTCTTTACATCCCTGCAAATATTGCTTTTTTTCTGTTGGTAGAAACAAATGGGTAAAACTAATGAAGAAACGCCTTGTAAAGGAAGTGAATAAAATGTTTGTATGAACTATAATCGCCTTCGGAAGACAATTCTCATTCTTGAAATAATCCTTAGCAAGGACGAACAAATGAGAGATAAGTATTACCTGGTCTCAAGCTTAGTGTCCATTGTTGCTATTGTGGTTAAAGATGCCTAATGTGATACCCTGCCGTACTTCGTTTTATTTTGTACTGAAAAATTGTTTACTTTTAAAAAAGGAAGGAGGAACACAAAACTTCAAGTTTATTGCTAGTAATGCTTTGGGGCCCTGCACATACCTCCTAAAAGCACAACTGGTAAAAGGGCTTCAGGCCCGGGACTATCTGGTAAATGGGCATTCTCTCACTGAATCACTCTAGACACAGGCACTCTTTTGGTTATTTTTTGGGTGGGGTTCAAATTCCATATATACTCACTGGACTAAAAAATTAAGAGTGTCTGCTGTAGAAAGCACCATTATCACTGAATAAACATAAATTAGGCTATGTCTCTTTGTTTAGAAAGGAAAACGTATACTCACTTCCACATTTGAAAAGGGTAGAAAAAGATAGAATTAGTCAAAATAATATATATTGACTGTGGTCTTTATGGTCAAAGCCTGCCACTGTATAACAGACACTCTAAAAAAGAAAGATTTGCACAAAAGGGAACTTTGAATTTTTTCATTCTGAGCAGATAACATCTTCACTGTTGGAATAATACCATTAAGCTTCTCCTCTAATAAATGGACTGAATTAAATATCAAATCCTTTTACATTACACTGAAAAATTTCCAGACAATGAATAACAAAATAGTATAGGCATGTTTGCATGCATGTGCATGAAAGAAAGAGAAAAAGACAAAAGGAAGTATTGTGCGAATGAAAGATAATAGTTTAGCTTTCCTTTACTTGGTGCACACCAGAAGCATTGAAATACTACATCAACAACATCACTGGCTATGTTCATATTCATAATAATAATGCTTTCCAACATATCTGCAGAACATCAAGTTAAAGAAGGTACAGGTAGGGTCTATGCAAACATTACTGAAGTGGTGATGAGACATATTTCCTTGTGGATACATACAAAAGTGTCTTCTCCACTTTTAACTTTCCATCGTAAACAAATCTGAAATGGTATGTTGCACTTACAGCATGTGTGTGATACCTACCATACTCATAATCATTTGATTGAGTATTGAGATTGAGAAATTGCAATTGCTCCAATAGAGCCTATAATCATATACCAGAGATTGAGCTGAGACTGTTCATACTCCATATTCTATAATCTATACTAATAAAAGTAGAATAATTATTGGTAGCACATAATATGATTTCTTCTAGCAACAAAAACTTTAATTGTACCTGTGGTCATGACTAGTAGATTTAAGTCTAGTCACATGTAAATGTTCCCCAACAGTGGCTGTTTGCATGTTTTCCTGTCTGAATCATTTCATTATGAAGATTTGATCTGTCAAAAAGGCTGTTTGGTACTGGTATGGAGAAAATAGTTTTCAGTGTATGCTGAGTTACATCCGTATGAAACAGTTTACTATGTGATCATATCTGCCATGAGTTTTGCTTTGTTCCAAACATTCCTAGTAATCAAATGTTCAAATCTAATTTCATTCCTACAATGCTAACAAAAATCACATATGAGTTAAGACAAAACAAGGTCATGTTCAAACTTATAAATGTTTTAATCTGACAAAGGTAGACTTTCTTACACACGTTATGTACTGTAATTGTAATCTTTGAAAACCAGTGAAACTGAGTTTGTAATGTTTTCAAACTGTTGTCTCCTAATCAAGGAAAGTGAGGAAAGGAAATGAACACTTATGTTGTCACATCGAGCTCAAAAATTGATTTCTTTTAACAATTCTTCCCCAGCGCTTATTGCCACATGCTCTTTGTTTGATTAATGCTATTGCTGAGTTTACACCAGTTTCTGAAAGAAGTCTAAAACTAAAAATAAACATGTTTCTTTGAAGATGGCTTATTTTGCTTTCCAAGTTTGTCTTTTACAGGCATCAGAAATATATAGAAAAAGTAATCAAAAAAGAGGAAGGCAGACAGGCAAGAAGGGTCAATTGGTCCATGTTCCATTAATATCAACTGTTATTAATGATGCCAAGAGACAGGTCTATTGCTGAAATTAATCAGAAATCAGATGAGTATAGAGAAAATTAAAACAGTTAAAATTTTATTCTTCATTATCATGGTTTCATGCCTTTTGTTGTCATAAACAGCCTAAAAGTGAAGTTGTTTCCCCATCCTGCCTTTCCAAATAGTGTTAAAAGGCAAAGTTATAATTCTAATGTGCAGTAGTGATGGACAATTCTTCGGAGGAATTCAGCTGATAAGCGACATAAAACTGCAGACATCTGGTCTTAATATTCTTTTAGGGAATTGGAAGAAATGTACATTTATCAATTCTCGTAAAAGAAATGAGTTTTCTAATTCATGATATTGTGAATAATTATCTAACTCATTAAACAAATAACAATTTTCCAATTCATAAAACCAGTTATAGTTTATTAGCAATGCTTAATCAGCTGAGAATGCTAATTTAAGTTAATACCAACTTTGATATTATTTAGAAATTCTATAATCAAAAGTCCAATTTTTTTCCTAAGCATTAATGAAATTTCAGGCCATTTCCCTCATTGCAGAGCTAATAGTTGGGAGTGTACAAATCAGTAGACAAAACACTTCACTTCAGATATTCGCCACTATTGCATATTTCACTTGTTTTCTGCACCCCTAGTGGTCATCCATATTTTTACAGCCTAATGTGATATGCCGAATTCACAACAGAGTGGTGCAGAAAACTGAAGTGAAATATGGATTCATAGCTATGGGCAGTAGCTGAAGGTAGCTTCTTCAATGGATTATGTTTCCTTCACAATCTTAGCCATAACATTGATGGTCTTGATTTAAATAGCAGCTGTTGATTTACCACAATAAGGAATAGATCTATTAATATTC
The DNA here is from genome assembly GCA_003457575.1 of Thermophis baileyi. Lineage (NCBI taxonomy): Eukaryota > Metazoa > Chordata > Lepidosauria > Squamata > Dipsadidae > Thermophis > Thermophis baileyi. Next base: position 456,995 of record QLTV01003975.1, read on the forward strand.
AAACAAGTTACCATAACTAATTTAACCCCTATTAACTTTATTAAGTTGATTCTACTCTTTGACAAAACTTACCCCAATTCAATACTGGCTAAGTTTTCTTAGCTATAGTACAAATGTATGCATGAATCTGACAAAATGTTTCACATTCAATAAAGGATAATGAATTTAGTAAATATGTTTTCATTCTCTCTCCCAATATAAGTTTTATAGCATGCTGTAGGTAAAAGAACCCAAGTTAATTTCATGCTGGACTCTAATGAAAATTATTCTGCTTCACAACATCTTCTTCATTGAATTAGATATTTTAGAAGAGAAATTATGAAAATGAGTATAGTTAAAATGCTTTTAAGGACACAAATTTAATGGGTGATTGCTCTTGATAAAGAAATATGTTTATATTATCCTCAAAATAAAGAAAATGTAAAGTCTTTAGATAAATAAAAATCAGGAATTTCAGGGCTTATTGTAACCTATCCTATCTCATGCAATGCAGTGATTTTTAATACAACATTATAAACGTTGCTATACTGATGAATCTTTAAAAAGGAAAGCTAGTCAGATTTGATTACTGCCTGGATGGAAAATCATCAGAAAACTCAGGGCTTTGGGCTAGACTGACAAGTCATTGCAAGTCATTTCTATTTTGTTGCCAAGAAAAACAATATGGATGCATCCACGTAGTTATCGGAAGCCAAACCTGACTCAAGTGGGAACTTAAACTTTTTCAGTACATTTTTGTGACTGACAGAGAATGTTAGCATATTGTAGTGCAGTTTAAATACATAAGGTACTGGAACAAATAATTAATGATTTGTCAACAAAGAAGTATATTCAATCTATTTTGTAAAATGTATTCTTGCTTTAATATTTTTATTACAGTTTGAGTAGTTTTGCTTTATCTGGATTAGCAATTAGCAAGTAATATTTTAAGGCTGATTAAGTCCTAAAGGAGCTAGCAGATGTCATCTCAGAACCACTGCACCACATCTTCCAAAAATCCTGGAACACAGGGGAACTACCTGAGGACTGGAAAAGAGCTGATGTGGTTCCCATCTTCAAAAAAGGAAAAAAAACAGACCCAGGTAACTACAGACCAATCAGCCTAACATCAATACCCGGGAAAATACTGGAAAAGATAATTAAAAAACAGATCTGCCACCACCTAGAAACAAGCAAAGTAATAACCAGCAGCCAACACGGGTTTGTTAAAAACAAATCATGCCAAACCAATCTCATTTCATTCTTCAACACAGTGACTAAATTAGTAGACCAGCGAAATACTGTGGACATAATATACTTAGACTTCAGCAAAGCA
>QLTV01003975.1:462892-478068 GCA_003457575.1 Thermophis baileyi
GTCTAGCGAAGAGAAGGACCAGGGGAGACATGATAGCAGTGTTCCAATACTTGAGGGGCTACCACAGAGAGGAGGGGGTCAGGCTGTTTTCCAAGGCACCAGAAGGCCAGACAAGGAATAATGGATGGAAACTGACCAAGGAGTGATTCAACCGGGAAATAAGGAGAACATTTCTGACAGTGAGAGCGATCAACCAGTGGAACAGCTTGCCTACGGAGGTTATGAGAGCTCCAACACTTGAGACTTTCAAGAGGAGATTGGACTGCCATTTGTCTGAAATGGTATAGGGACTCCTGCTTGAGGGGGGGTTGGACTAGATGACCTACAAGGTCCCTTCCAACTCTATTAATCTGTAATCAGGGTTAAATCCATCTAAATATCTATATCTATGTAAACAAAGAAAGGAATTATGATGTACATTTTAGGGCAGTGGCACATTACCATTTGGAGACTGCATGAAAATATCAATGGTGTTTACTGACCTATGTTCAATCATGTGAATTGTACATGTAGCAATCCTGAGCTTCGATTCTAAGAAAGTGTTCAGATTAATATCATGGCCAACTTTTTGCCCAAACCCCAGATATCCTTGCCTAAGACATAGCCTTCAGAAGCATAGGCTAGCACCTGGATAAAAGATTGGAAAAATGAAATGACATCCCAGAAGAAGTAATGGCAAATAGCTTCTATACCATTTCCAAGAAAACTACAAAAAATATCTATCAATCCAGATGCTTCAGCTGGTGCAAACTGCAACAATGCAAGCAGTTATGTGTGTCTCTGGTAGAACATGTGTTACACCTTTACTGTGGAAGCTGCATTGGTTGCCAGCTTGTTTCCGGGTCAAATTCAAGATGTTAGTGTTGATCTTTAAAGCCCTAGCTGGTAGAGGACCAGGTTATTTGAGGGATTGCCTGTCTCTGATTTGATTCACCCATCCAACAGAATGATCATGTTACTAGTTCCCTCAGCTATGGAGCTACATTTGGCAGACTCTAGGCAGTAGGTCTTTTTTGCTGTAGCCCCTGCATTGTGGAATATTCTCCCCTGCCCCAAGGTGAGAATGGCCACATTGCTTCTAAGCTTCCAAAGATCCCTTAAGACCTGGATAATCTGACAGGGCTGGGAAACCCCAGGAGATTGGTGAACAGAGCAAGTATTTCATTGCTATTAACATCCTTTATGTATTACTTTTGTTTTTGCTATTTTCAAAGGGGCTTTTGTGCTTTAATGATATTTTGGATATTTATTGTTTAAGTTTAATTGTACACTGCCAAGAGTCACTTTTTGTGAGATGGGTGGATAGATAGATACGTAGATAGATGATAGATAGATAGATAGATAGATAGATAGATAGATAGATAGATAGATAGATAGATAGATAGATAGATAGATAGATAGATAGGAAGGAAGAAAGGAAGGAAGGAAGGAAGGAAGGAAGGAAGGAAGGAAGGAAGGAAGGAAGGAAGGAAGGAAGAATATGTGAATGTGGAGAACAACATGCATCCCGCATATACTATGATGTCCTTCAATTGGCACAGAGGAAGACCTCAGGCTGGCAAGAGAAAATGGTATTGATGTGGCCCAATACTGGGTGAATGCCATCCAGTTTTAATCCTATTAATTCTACATACTTTTTATATCTCTGTGACCTATTTTATACTTATTTTACTCAGTGTTGAACATTATATGCCCATAATTTGAAGGTGCTTCTGACATGAAAACCTCATGTCAAAATGAGATTGATTGGATCTATCTTCAATCTTTGTTAACTAGCAAGATCTGAATTTACCACTACCACTTTCCATCTAACTAGCCTCTTTTCTCAATGACATTGGTACAATTAGCATTGAATATACTTGGCCTGTATTCTAATAATCTCACTTGATGTGGAAGCTATTGCTAGCATTTGTTTTCTTCAATATTTATGCCTAACCCAGCTAAAGGGTTTGCTAAAATGAAACCAAATGGAGAAGGCCATGCATCCCACTGATTCAATTTAAAAATATATTTTATTGTTCTTATAAAACTAATGTTACACACAAACATTTCAACTGCTTAATCTCTGACTGACCAACTTCATTAAAGCTTAGTATTTTCAGCTGTATTTTATTATTTCTGCCCACTAATACTGCTTAAAACCAAAAATCAAGTCCAAATGACAAAACCTAGACTTGTAATGAAGTCCATATGTGCAGTTGGAGAATCAGAATGTCTTCAACATTTAGCCAACTATCTCATAACACCAATAGCACATTTCAAATCCTGTCCATTAACAAGGTTTAATGCTAAAGAATCTGATGATCCTGACTTATTTTAATCAAAAAAAATTGAAATTCTGAATAACGTAATACTATTTAATATGTGTTACTCATTCTAGAGCCGTGATGGCAAATCTATGGCACGCATGCCACAGGTGGCATGCAGAGCCCTCTCTACAGGCATGCGAGCCATCACCCAGCTCAGCTCCACTGTGCATGCGCATGCCTCCCGCCGGCCAGCTGATTTTCGGGTATCTGTTGTGCATGCGCGGAGGGCGGGGCACATCCCCAGGCTCTGGAGGCTTTCCTCGAGCCTCCGAGAGGGTGAAAATGGCCTCCTCCGGGCTCTGGAGGTCCTCCGGAGGCCAGAAACGGGCCTGTTTCCAGACTTCTGGAACTTCCAGGAGGCCTGTTTTTTGCCCTCCCCAGGCTCCGGAGGCTTTCCTTGAGCCTCCAGGAGGCCCTCCGGAGGGGTGGGGGAGCACGGGGGGTTGCACGCACATGCACAGGGGGAGCGCAGGGGTCGTGCGCACATGCGCGGGAGGGGAGAAAATGGGGGGCGTGCGCATGCATGGGAGGGGGGTGCATGGGGGTGTGTGTCTCACGCACATTGCATTATGAGTGCCAGCACGCGACGAGAAAAAGGTTAGCCATCACTGTTCTAGAGCAAAGCTGTATTTACAGCCTCATTATTGTCTTCCTTAATAATAAAAGCACGATCAAAAGGTCCTGGATGCAAGCAAAGCACAAGACAAATAAAATGAAGTCTCCTATTATTTCCAAAAACAAGCAGGGAGGTGCCAAAATGCAAGATGGTGGTATTCTAATGTATGTGTGGGGGAAGGAAATCCGGCAAAGCAATATCTCATCATATATATGGCAAGTAGAGACAGATATGGTACATGTCTGTCTCTCAATATGGAGTTTCTCAATATCACACTGATATCAAATTACAATTATCATGTTGAAGTATGATATTGCTATCTGCCTCCTGAAAAAGATTGGGAAATAATCAGGATTTATAAAGTACAACAAGCATTGATTGCTACTACAGCTGAGTTTGCAAGCGCTCATCATTTTCTGTACATTTTTTTTATCCTGGCCTAGTCTTCTGCAGATTTCAATCAAGCCATTGAACTATAATAAAATTCTAAGATGATGAAAAATCTACCTGTTTCCATAGGAAGACTGAAGAACAATTTAAAGGCATAGTTCTGCCTCATGGATTGAAGGAGTTATTAGAAAGCAAAACAAAATAGGTAACATTGTGACCTTTAAGATCAACTTCTGAGTTTTCAGAGCCCTTTCATTTTTCCAATCTGGAATCAGTGCCATGCTAATCTTCTTGTGATGTTTTTGAGCTTCTTTAGTTGAGACAATAACATCCAATTGATCTGTAGCACAAAAGAAATTCCTGCAAAAGCAGTTTTGAAGTATGAATACTAGAGCTTGGGGCAGGTGATTTCCTATCTTGCACTATTTCATGGGTCCTCTACTCTCTCTCCTTTCTTCTGAAGTCATCTGGCTTCCATTTCAGCAATCTTTTTGGCTAAATAGGCAAACCACTTGATCACTCACAGCCTGTCTTCTTTCCTGCCTTCTTGTGTGTAAAGCAAATGCAGTGAGGAAAGGATAGAGATGGGGCATTGGCTAAATGATAATTGCACACTCCCTTAGTAATCAGTAAACAGAGGTTCCTAAACTTTTTGCCATCACACCTTCCCTTAGTGCAGTGGTTCTCAACCTTTCTAATGCCGTAACCCCCCGTGACCCCCGCTCCGCCACCGCGACCCCCGCCCCGCCCCCTCCCCGCGCACGATGAGGTGACAAAGGGGGCGTGGCACCAGGGGTGAAATGCTCCCGGTTTGGGCTTGCCTGCAGGTCGCCGGACAGCTGATAGCGACAGCAGCGGGAGACTTTGCCCGGACGCCGCCATTTGGGTTCTTGTACCCTCTGTGCAGGCGGGTGGGCGAAGNCCGCCATTTGAGTTCTTTTACCCTCTGCGCATGCGCAAAGCGTTCTGCGCATGCGCAGAGGGTAAAAGAAGCCAAATGGCGGCATCCAGGCGAAGTCTCCCGCTTCCATGGCTACCAGCTGTCCGGCGACCCGCAGGCACGGCCAAACCAGGAGCATTTCCAAGATGGCAGGCTAGCGTGTGCGGCGACCCCTGTGAAAAGGTCGTTCGACCCCCAAAGGGGTTGCGACCCACAGGTTGAGAACCGCTGCCTTAGTGTAACTTTAGTGTATATACCTTCTTAAAAACCCCAACTCCAAAATGAACATAACTGGACAATGAAAATAATACAATGACATCTTGGAAATGGTGGATTTAGTAACTAAAATTATTTTCACATTTGCCCTGGACTCTGTCTGCAGAGATGTAGATCTCATAGTTTGATCTAGAGCAGAGCTGTCAAACTCTCGGCCCACAGGTCGGATGCGCACACGCTGGCCATGCCCACACTTGGTTTAGTGAAGGGGGAAAATGTCACAATACCTCACGTGACGATGCCATGATGATGCGAGTTTGACACCCATGATCTAGAGGAACACATAGGAGAAGATAAAGACAATTCTAAAGATTTGTGTGAGAAAACAATTATGTTGTAGGTGTCATTCATTCATTCATTCATTCATTCATTCATTCATTCATTCTTTCATTCATTCATCACTACCCATCTTGAGCAACTCTAGTTATAAAGCCAATAAAAGAAACAATCATAAAAAATCATTAAAAAAATTTAAAAAATCTTTTATGGGTTGTTTTGGACACTTACTCAAAATATGAATAATATCAAAATCCTAGTGTTTTGTTTTTAAAACTGATTTTTTTTCTGACATGTATTTTTAGGTAGGACAAAATTGAAAAAAAAAAGCATTGTTTTAAATGTCAAAGCTTATCATTTTAATTTCTTCTGCTACATGTTCAATTTCTATACTTACTTTTTCAGATTTTCTTTTTTAAAAAACAGGATGTGAAATGTCCCTGTAGGCAATTGAAATTTCCAACAACCAATTGATAAACAAAACCAAGAGAATATCCTTAGCTCTAAGACTGTTGCAAATGTCTTTAAAAATAAAGAATTTATGTTTTTCTTGTTTGGGAAAATATATATATATTTTTCAAATAAGTTGAATATTTAGTAACAAGCTATATGTTGTATATGCATGTAGAGAGATACACGAACACATAACATCTTTCATAATTTGTTTTGCATAATAATACAATTTTACTCTGAACACTTTCAGTCAACAAGTATACTGGGTGTATTAATTATTTGCAAAGCTTTTATTTTTTCACACATTTCATGGAATTTCTATGGCACTACAAGAAAATGTATACACATCAGCAACTTTTGACTGATTCACACATGGCTACACTGGAATTAAGTCACATGATGAACTGCACTAAGTATTATATTAACGTTTGTCCCCTTCCCCCTGCTGCTTCCCCTAGTCTTATAATCAACAACAATGTATGTAAGGCAGCCAGTTTTATTAGTTTTCTCATTATAATACCGGAAAATAACAGTTATTAGTCCCACTAAAAATATTAGATATACTGTATATTGTATATTAGGTAGGACAAAATACTGTATATTGTCAGATTATTCATGAACTGGGAGAGCCAATGGTAACAAGGTCAGCCAACGAATAGGCATAGCAACTAAGTCAGCCAATGGGAGCTAAATACATCTGAGTCTGTGCAGAGAATCGAAACTGAAGCTAGAAGGCTGGGCGTGGCTCAGTCCACTCTGAACTGCTGAAATGAAACTAACTGTTCTCTCCTGCCTGTAACTGCTATTACGTTGAAGAAGAATCTATCTTGATATTGTATATATATTCATGTATATAAAGAAGTTTCTTATTTAAATCAATCCTGCTGCATCAGTCTGCCTGTGTGTGCTTTCTGGATTTAATTTTATGCAACGAACTCTGATATATATGTTCTACCAGACAAGTGAAGCAGAGAAAATAGTTCACAATGACTGGGGCATCTAGCAAAGCATCAGAAATAGCTTATGAGAAATGCTCAACACAGAGAAAAAATTTCTCTATGCTGAATACAATTGAATGAAGACCATTTTTGTATTAGCTCCAAAGATGGTTTTTGTGTCTTTTTCTGATTGCTTAAATTATGTTTCAAATTCAAGAATGTGACATATGATCTTTTAATTCTATGTACCGAGGAAAATTGCATTAGATTATTCCCACTTTAAAATGAAAACCAAGACAACATTATACTACATGTTATAAGGCATTGAAAAGAAGAAATGGAAAAGGGAAAGGCTGACTAAGGTAATATAATATATTTCTGATTAATTGTAAGTTAATCAGTTAAGTGTAACTCCATGAAAAACTACTCTTACCAAATTAGCAATTCTTCAGCAGAAGCAGTGAACCAGGGAATGGCCTGATACAATGAAGGTGGCTTGCCATGCCATTTTGATGACACGCCAGGCCTCCAGACCTCCTGGAAATTGCACAAAACGGTCTGTTCTTGCAAGGCTTCTGAAGCTACCAAAAAGCACACAAGAAAAAAAAAAAAGAAATGCTTTTCCCATGGGCGACTGCAAGGCCACGCAAAAGCATTTTTCAAAGCTTCCAGGCCTTGTGTGACCTGAAACATGGATTGGATATGCATTTTGAAAAAAATATTTATAATTATGTAAGTGTTTGTTTGTTTGTTTGTTTAATTAATATTTAAATTATTATTCTTTATTATTAATTGTTTCTCTTTTTTCCAAGGGGATATGTGGGTATGTGATATGGCAGCAGAGTCAAGGAAGACATTTTCTGAATTTTTGACATGCTGAAACTAAAAGATTCGCCATCTCTGACCTAGAACATGCGTGCAATGATCCTAAACAATTCTAATATTGTTACCTATTAATAATAAAGAAAAACAGCCACAAACCCTAAACTGATGTCTTAATCAGACTATCATAGGTGGCAAACTACAGTGAAGGAGAAGTAGGAAATTTGAACCCTGAGTGGCAAATCATTATTTCTTTAAGAGACAGAGATTGGAATCAAGATAAATATTAACAAATTACTCTGAACGGAGATAACAATGCATCTCTAAACAACTTTCCTGATGGCCACCAAATTCCCAACTTAATTGAGTTTTGCTCAATTAAGAGCAAACAAAGTTGGAAAGAAATTATATAAAGAAGTGCAGGATGCTGTCTGTTACCAGGATAACTCTCTAAAACAGCAGTCCCCAACCTTTGTGGGTTGGCAGCCCAGCTGGGGGGGGGAGGGGAACCGGGCCACGTGAGCAGTGGGCAGTGTGCACATTCTCTTCTGCAGCTTGATTCGCATAAGCAGCAGGCTGGCACACACATGCATTCATGCACAGCTCGACTTGCAGAAGTCGAGCTGTGCACACATGTGCGCCGCCCTGCTGCTCACGTGGACCGATTGCAAATAGGCCAAGGCCAAATAGTGGGCCGTGGCCCAGAGGTTGGAGACCCCTGCTCAAAAAATAGAATAGAATGGGATGAAATTTGATGTCAGTGGAGAAGTGAACAAATGAAAAAATTAGTTAATCAATGAAATGAATCAGGCTGAGGGTGCAGAGAAAAACATTACAGGAAAAATAGTTCTTTTGATGCATCCCTAACAGGAGAGAAGGGGCGTTGGTCCTACCTGATACGCCCTTTCTCGTGGGTTGGAGCTAGCATTCAGATAGGGTTGTCTCGTCCAATCAGGATGAGGACTGAGTCTGTCAATCAAAGTTCTTGCTCCGTCCGCCATCTTATCCCAGTTTAGACGAAGCCGAAGGACAGACCCGACGTGGGACAGAACCAACTGGAACCGACGAAGTCCAGGGAAAGTCAAATACAGGAAACCATCAGAGAGCCGCCGCTAACTGCAGGAGAAACATACAAGAACCAACAAAGGTAGCTTCACCCTGGGGTGGGACTGAATGCTAGCCCCAACCCACGACCAAGGTCGTTAGACCGACTCCTCAAGGGCACGTTGCAAAACCCGGGGTCCAAAGGAAGCCTCCGCCGACGCAAAGGAATCAATTTTGTAATGACAAATAAATTGCGTCGGAGACGCCCAGGTAGCCGCTCGGCAGACCTCTTCCAATGAAGCCCGCGTCGCCCAAGCCGCAGACGTAGCCGCGCTCCTCGTTGAATGTGCCGTTATGCGATCTGGTGGAGGACGGCCGGAAAGGTCATACGCCTTCGCGATCGCTGCACGAATCCACCTGCCGATGGTCGTCGATGACGCCCGCGACCCCAGGGAACGAGGAAGGAAGCCAATCAGAAGAGCTTCGGATCTCCGAAAGGCCAAAGTTCTGTCAAGATAAATCCGGAGAGCCCTCCGAACATCCAGAGTATGCCATTGCCGTTCATGGGCATGGCGCGGATTGGCACAGAAGGCAGGAAGAATCAGTTCTTGCGAACGGTGAAAAGATGAGTTGACCTTGGGCACAAAGGACGGGTCGAGGCACAACACGACCCTATCTGAATGAAATATGCACAAGTCCTGGCGCACGGAAAGAGCGGAAAGCTCCGAAATACATCTAGCCGATGTGATGGCAAGCAAAAAGGTCACCTTGAAAGAGAGCCAACCAAGCCCCACTGACTGCAAAGGCTCATATGGAGGCCCCATGAGTGATTGTAGAACCAAAGGTAGATCCCAAGTCAGAAACCTATGGACCACCGGCGGACTGATCAAGGATGCCCCCCGCAGAAACCGTCGTATTGTCGGAAAGTGGGCCAAGGACTCTGACCGCCCACAAGACAATACGGAGGACAAAGCTGCCACCTGTCGCCTGAGAGACCCATAGACAGACCCTTTTGAAGAAAACGTAAAATCTTGGGAATAGGGACCCTCAAAGGGGAAATACCCTCGGATAAACACCAATCGCAGAACGCTTTCCACGTCGCCGAGTAAATGCGGTTCGTGGATGGTCTGCGGGAAGCTTGGATGGTGTCTATAACCTCCGCATCATAGTCTAAGCTGCGGAGAGATCCCCGCTCAACCTCCAAGCGGTCAACTGCAACCAGCGAATATCCGGGTGAAGAACATCCCCCTGGCTGAGAAGGTCCGGCAAAAGTGGTAGCCTCCATGGAGGGGCTACTGACAGGGCTCTGAGGTCCACAAAGCAAGCCCTCCGCGGCCAATGCGGAGCCACTAGAATGACTTCCGCCCTGTCCTCCAGAACCTTCCGCACCACCTTGGGCAACAGGGGAAGGGGTGGAAAGGCGTATAACAGGCATCGAGGCCAGGGAGTCCAAAGAGCGTTGACACACTCCGCTCCCGTGGACGGAAAACGGGAGTAAAACCTGGGCAGCTGTGCGTTGTCCGGTGTGGCAAATAGGTCGATGAGAGGCCGGCCAAAATGAGTCGACAGGTCTTGAAAAACACCCAGATGCAGACGCCACTCCGTCGGATCTAACTCTGCACGACTGAGCCAGTCCGCCTGCCTGTTGGCCACCCCCGAGATATGTTCTGCCGTCAGACAACAGACGGCGCTCCGCCCACAGGCCGAGCCTCATAGCCTCCAACATCAAAGCCCGGGAACGGGTGCCCCCCTGTCTGTTCACATGTGTCTTGGCCGCCACATTGTCCGTCAGGACAAGCACATGAGAGCCCGAAAGCAGATGATGAAACTGCTTGAGGGCAAGGTAGATAGCCCGGAGCTCCAACAAGTTGATCGGACAGGTTGCTGCCTCCGGGGACCAGCGACCCTGTGCTAGACGACCCTCGGCATGCGCCCCCCAGCCGGAAAGGCTGGCATCCGTTGTAACTATTGTTCTGGGTGGCTGATGGAAGAGAGACCCCTTGGAAATGGCTGGAGACAGCCACCAGGACAGGGACCACCTGACGGAAGGGGGAACCACCACCTTGACCATCGAGGACCCTGGATTTCTGGAAAGGCAAAAGGAACCATTGAAGCTCCCTGGAGTTCAGGCGTGCCCAAGGGGTTATATCAATGCACGAAATCATCTTTCCTAGAAGCGTAGACAAGAGAGCCAAAGAAATCCTGGGCTCCTGTTGGATCTGGAGGACCATGTCCCTGATACTGTCCTGCCATTCCTGAGAAAGATAAACCCTGCACTCCAGGGAGTCAATGGTAGTCCCCAAATGGGAAATGGAAGTGGATGGGAAAAGATGACTCTTTTTCAAATTAACCGAAAAACCGTGCTGTCGCAATGTGTCAACTGTTACCTGGAGATGCTGCACCGCAAGGTGCAGAGAAGAAGTTTGTACCAAAATATCATCCAGGTAACACTGGACACGCACGGGTAAGGACCTAAGGTGAGCCTCCAAGGCTGCCAGAACCTTAGTAAAGACCCTAGGGGCCGAAGAAAGTCCAAAAGGGAGAGCCCTGTACTGGAAGTGCCTACCTGCATAACAGAATCGGAGAAACTGTCTGAAATTCTTATTAATAAGAATATGCAGGTAGGCTTCTGTCAGGTCTAAGGAGGCCAAAAAATCACCTCGCCGAACACATCCCAAAATGGACCTCAGGGAATGCATCTTAAACCTGCGGTAAGTTATATACAGGTTAAGACGCTTGAGGTCCAAGATGGGGCGCCATTCACCCGAGGGCTTAGGCACCAAAAATAAAACAGAATCAAACCCCAAACCCTGTTGGGATGGGGGAACAGGTTGAATGGCTCTGATATCCAGCAGGTGCTGGACCACCACATCCATCAGGGCCCGTTTAGCAGGGACCTGGAAACAGGGCATGGTATAAAGGCTTCAGGGGGAGAAGCAGAGAATTCCAGCTCCAGGCCAGTACGAACCGTAGTCCTAACCCAGGAATCCCGTGTTGTCAGATCCCACATATTTGAGAATAGAGAGAGCCTACCCCCGATGGGAGGAGCAGAAGCATCACTAACGGGATATACGAAAAGGACGGGAACCACCACCCCGGAATGGGCATTTGAAGGACCTCCCCCTAACGGATCTGTCTTGCTGGAAATGCCTTGACCCGTACTGACCCTGGGGCCGGGAGAGGCTGGAGCCCTGGTCAGCTGATCGAAAGAGCCGCCTACTATACGGGGACTGGCGAAAGGTACCCTTCCTAACGAGGGAGGGGAGGACCTTTCTCCTATCCCTGGACTCCACAAGAATGGGGTCCAAGGAATCACCAAATAGCTGTTGACCCCAGAGGGGAGCAGAGGCCAGCCGCCACTTGTGTCTTGGATCAGCAGACCACTGTCGCAGCCAATGCATTCTGCGGGTGACAGCCGTCGCGGCAATCGCTTTTGAGGCAAACCGAGCAGACCGTAGAGTAGCATCAGCCGCAAACTGAGTCGCCGCGATGACCTTGTTGAGGTCTTGTTGGATTCTCAGGTCCGTAGGTGACACCTGCTCCTGGATTTGCCGGAGCCAAATGAGCGATGTTCGAGCGAAAAATGATGCAGACGAAGAAGCCTTAACCGCCCAGGCCGCTGCGTGGTGGGCCTTCAGCAAGGCCTGCTCCATGCGGCGCTCCTCCGGCTTCAGGAGCTCCTCTGCCTCCCCGGGCATGGCGTTGGGAGAATGCAACGCCGTCACCGGACCATCCACCGACTGAGGACTCAGCAAGGAAGACAGGTCGGGAGCAACATTGAAAAACTTCTTATCGAGAGAAGACGACATAGCCCCGAAGCCGGCGCTGACCACTGACGTTGAACATTATCTATGAACAATTGCGGAGCCGGGATGATATCAAGTTCTGGCAAATGTTCAGCAAAAAGGGGCTCCTGCAAGGAAGAAGACCCCTCCAATGGCCCAGAAACAGGATTAGGAAGGCCAGCCGCATTACGAGCCTTGAAAAGCAGAGACTTAAACAAGGCTGGAGGGAAAAGACCCGATGGTACCGGGTGGTCCGGCAGAAGCCCCTCATCCTCAGACAATGCGAACTCGTCCCAGTCGCCCTCCTCTAATGGAGATTCCGCATTGCCATCGCTGGAAGTGGAGGAATCCCGGTCCGGACTGCGCGAGCGGTGGGTAGCTCTAACAGCGTCCAAAGGCGGCAGGGGCCAAGACGAATGGGCAACGTAAGACGGCCCTGGATGAGCCAGATGTTGAAGGCTCGCCAAACTCTGCTGAACAGCCGCCGCAATAATGAGCTGCAATGAGGCTGGGTCTATAGCCGCCGCTGGAGCAGTCGAAAATGGGGCCGCAGTGACAGGGGTCCCTGAGTCCAAAGAAACAGCGGCCGCAGAAACAACCGGAACCGAAGAAGCCGCGACACTGCTAGGCCTGCAGAAGCAGTAGCTGATGGCGCTGACGCTGCCTGAGCCATGGGAGCTGCAGCGGAGGAGAACGGTGCCTGACCAACATTCAAGGCACTGGAGGCAGGACCCACTGATGTCGCAGAAGGGTCCAAGACCGGGTTGGAAAAGCCACCCGAGCCCCAAACGTCAGCTGAAATGAGGGACAGGCCCGGATGATCCAGAGCTAATTGATCCCCATGACTGGCCCCCAGGGAACAGCACGTAGCCAGCGCCTGACCCCTGCGTTCTCCCACGTTATGACCGGCCCGAGATGGATGGGATTGGGCCCGGCTCCTCTTAGGGCGTGGAGGGGATTGATCCCCGGCCAGATCTGCCCTGGCCGATTTTCGCTGCCTCTTGCCAGGAGGCTTAGTGGCCTTCGAGGAGGAGCTGGCCTCAGCCATACGTAAAAGCAGGGCTATGTGCCAAATCGCCAACTGAGCCCCACACTCACAAAATGGCCATTGGCAGCTCAAAGGCTGACAGGAATCCTAAAATGGCCGCCGCTGCGTGAAAGACAGGCCGGGCTGGCAAACGGCTGCTGCGCAGAAAGGGCGCGAAACTCACTGCTCAGAAGCCTCACCAAGGGCAAGCCCTGAAAAGGTCTAGGCTCTTACTGGAACCGGCTGCTATGAAATCCGTGATAGAAATTAGGGGGGAGGGTGATTCGAAAGCGAGCAAGCCCGACTTTCAATCCCACACCCACGCAGCCAAACAGCCCTGAAAGCCTGGAGGCTAATGGGCGTCCCGGAGCCGCGTGAGGGAGCGGAGCACGCTGCGTAACCTCACAACGCAGCGAAAAGGCGAGCCGATCCCGAAGAAGGCCGCTCAAGCCGCCTGCAGGCTCCACGCTCCAGCGGAAAAATCCGCTCCAAGGCTCCTCAAACAGGGAGGCCGATTAAATGGCCCTCGTAGCCTGGAGGTGCAAGCGCCGATGTCAAAGGGCTACAGAACCCCTGAAACAGGGAGGCCGATTAAATGGCCCTCGTAGCCCGAAGGCACAAGCGCCGATGTCAACGGGCCACGGAGCTGACAGCCGTCAGCGGCAAGGGGCCAAGCCCACAAGCCGATCCCCCCCCTGGTCACTTGTCCAGCTGACAGGGGAAGGCACACTCACAGTCAGTGCTTTGATTCAAATAGACGATGGAAGAATCCAAATAGTAGAAAGGCAATCAGATGTAAGAAGAAAACTCAAACCCACGTCTTTCCTCACTGAGGACTGAGTCTGAACTGGGATAAGATGGCGGACGGAGCAAGAACTTTGATTGACAGACTCAGTCCTCATCCTGATTGGACGAGATAACCCTATCTGAATGCTAGCTCCAACCTCCATGCCTCCATGGAGAAATTAAGTTTTTTCACCTTCCCAATCCTTCCTGATCAAATAACCCACAATGGGCCTATGGTGCAAGTGGAGAACATACACACACACACACACACACACACACAGAGAGAGAGAGAGAGAGAGGGAGAGAGAGAGAGAGAGAGAGAGATGAAATGTGATATTTATTACACAGAAGAATTTCAGTTATAGCATTTGTTAGTATAATCTTGGAAAGAAACCTAAGTAAATTAAACATGATGCTGAATTACAGTCCTAACACATGAAATTTGAAAAGTTGTGAAGACTTTTGGTTCTACCTAGCCTGGGGCATAGCAAAAAACAATAATCATACATAAATAGTACAAAAATCATTCTGATAGTGAGGAGTGAATTTAGGATAAGATTCTTATCTAAATTTGAAAAGTCTTTATGTTCTTAAAAATAAGAAGATAAAGTGATACATTTTCATGTAGTCTAAATTTAATAAGCTTAGGGATTGAACTAAGTGGATATTATAAGGATACTTTTTTCTTTTTTAAAAAAATTAATTTCCCCTTTTTTGTGTGTTTATTTTCACAAAGATCAAAATGTTGTTTCTATTTCCAACTTTTAAAATCTTACGTTTTCTGCAGTCTTTATTCTATTACTATACAAAAACCATGCTGTGCCTTATGTTATAGTTTGTGGCTTGGTTCACTTCTTGAGAACCTGCATGTATTTTGGCAGCTACCCATGAATTTATTTAATTTGCAGTCTCTGTTTTAATTTATTTGCTTGAATGTTCAAAATGAAATTTTTGCTAGGGATTCACTTGAGTTGCAATGGTATCAAAACTGGTTGACATTTAACTCTGATATTTTAACTTCCCACTTTGAAACAGAAGGAACATAATCATGATCTAATGACTTAGACCTTGGTGGAGGCCTAAATCCTGGCAATTGGAAATACAGGTTAAATTCTGGAAAGGAGTTAAGTTATATTTAGTTTCTTTTCAGGATATTGCAATTATCACTTCATTTATATGTCAGTGAGTTCTACCTAGGCAATCAGCAATTCAGATTTGTAATTCAGTTCTCAAATATTCAAATGTTAAGTAGTATTTCAGGTCACAAAAGCAGCAGTTCTCAGCTTTCCCCATTTTAAAAGAAGATCTGGTAAAAAGCATACGCAGATCTGGAGTTAGATAAATAAAATTACAGATTGAGGTGAGTAAAACGTGTAAATTGCTATATCGTAAGATGCTTGATGAAATTTAAATGAGTCTTGGAAATATTGTTCTTTGTTGATTTCTCCATTCAGATTTGCTGGTTGGTAAAATAAATTGCACTATTATATATATATATATATATATATAAGAGC
>QLTV01003975.1:478227-516106 GCA_003457575.1 Thermophis baileyi
AAGGGTTCTTCCTTTTTCATAGGGGCGTGCATAAGGGGCGTGCATAAGCGCACCAGCGTGCCTACCGTCCCTGTCCAAACGTTCCCTTTTATTTGTACCCATCTTATGTATATAAATAATGTTATATCTATGTATATTACCAAATACATACTTGACAAAATAAATAAATAAATAAAAAATAAAATAAAATAGTGTTGGAAGCTACGTATTTGTATCAAATATTTACAAATTTCTATATGGTCTTAAGAGACACATATTGTAAGAGAAGGTAAGTTTGCTCCAATCAGCAAATCCACTTTGGAAACAATGGCTTCTGAGCAGGGGTGGGTTCCAACTTACCTCGCTGCCGGTTTGCTCCCTCCTGCACCGCATGGGCGTGCCTCGTGGGCGCATGGGTGCTTTGCGCGCGCGCATGGGCATGCGCATGCGCAGTAACAAAAAATCTGGGGAAAAAACCAAAGCCAAAAAAAAGATGGCGACCAAATGCACAGTGCCGGAAGTCGGCTTCTGCGCATGCTCAGATGGAAAAAAAATTTAAAAAATTAAAAAAAAAATTTTTTTTTAAAAAGATGGCAGCCCCCACGGACCGGCACCGACCGATCTGGTTCAGTGACATCATCATGACATCACCAGCGGGCCACTTCCTGTTCGGGAGAACTGGTCTGAACCGGGAGGAACCCACCCCTGCTTCTGAGTAATTGCTGCTTGTATATAAAAACCTTTGTGGCTGAGTGAAGCAAAAAGCTGTGGGTTATGTGCAGAATGCTGCTTTTTGTTGTAGAAGTATTTTATTTATTTATTTTATTTATTTATTTTGTCAAGCATGTATGAGAAAACAAGTATAAATATAAACATAACATATAAACATATAAGTATGAACAGGTATAAGTATAAGCATAAGAAATGAGTACGAACAAATGGGGACAGTAGGACAGGGACGGTAGGCACGCTGGTGCGCATATGCACACCCCCTTATAGACCTCTTAGGTATGGGGTGAGATCCACGGTAGACAGTCTAAGGTTAAAGTTATGGGGGTTTGAGGATGTAACAACTGAGTCAGGTAGTGCATTCCAGGCATTGACCACTCTGTTGCTGAAGTTGTATTTTCTGCAATTGAGTTTGGAGCAGTTTACTATTTTAAGGGAAGCATCTCTCAACTCTAACAAAGGAGAACTCCACTTCAAATATTTGCGTAGCTGTCTATTTGTAATCTGAACCAAGTGTAGCCAATGAAAAAAAGAAGCCTCTGTGGCTCGCTGAAATGCATGTACATGGGATAGGATATAATTCAGTTGTAAGAAAGTTACATCCACATGGAGCTGTTATTGAGAAGGCTTTACAGACTTGGCTTTTGTCAGTCAGTTTAGTTATTCTGCTAACCCATAATTGTTCTTAGGGAAAGAAAACAAGCGTTTCAACTGCAGTAATACAAATTTAATTGCCCCGATGGGCTGTTAAATTAAAAGACAATGATCAGGGCTGATGGGAACTGAAATCTAAGATTTATGAGAAGCGCTACATTAGTAGAGATTGTTATACAGAAGAATAATACTGTAAAATCATCTGAAGCAATATGGAAAATCTAATTTTATTTCATATATACTGAAAGCAAAACATTCATACCTGCAAGAATTTACAATTCAATTGCTATGGACAGGAAACAATTGACTACTTATAGATAACATAATGTGGAGTCCTTGTTACTCTTTGAGCTTAGTTATTTGCCAGCAGATGTTTAATTATCAAACTAAATATCATCAGTGCAAGCAAGTGTAGTGTTTGTTCCCTGTATTTACATAGTAGCCTGGCCTGGCCAGTGTTGATGGGGGTGTGGCTTCCTCCTTGGTAATTTTTTTATTAGGGTATTGTTTTCTGCTAGCTTGTTTGGTTGGTTCTAACCAACTAACCCAGAGGGACAGTGACATGTCTCAGAAAACTGACCGATGGGTGAGAAATCTGTCTGACAGAGAAATTACCCAAACAGAAAATAATATTTTAACCAAAGTACTGAATTTTGCAGTAACACCAGAACAGCTACCAATTGTAGCTCTCCTCACAGCCACAGAGTCAGTCATCAGGAACAATAAACTGGTAGAACCAGAGGCAGAATATAAGGATGAAGGTATTTTCAGCCCTCACCACCTTCCAACTCCACAATTCAAGAAAGGAGAGCAGTGACATCCTTAGGAAGAGACCCAACATCACCATCCTGCCAGCTGATAAAGGAAGATATACAGCCATCTTGAACACAGATGACTACAAGGCCAAGGTGAACGGTCTTCTGAAGGGCACTGCCATGTATGAGACGATGAAGAGAGATCCCACTAGCCGTTACAAGAAAAAGGTCATTGATTACTCGCAACAACTACTGAAGGACAATGCCATCAACAAGCCACAATACTACCATCTTTACCCTGGGGGAGCCACACCATGCATATATGGACTCCCCAAAATCCAGAAAGAGGGAACTCCATTCAGATCAATTGTCAACAGTATCAACTCTGTCACCTCCAACATTGCAAAACCCTCTAACCACCTTATTAGCTCCTTTAGTTGGCAGCACCACCCATCATATCAAATATTCACAGAACTTCACCAGTAAAACTGGACCTGGATGAGACCATGGTTTCCTATATGATGTGATTTCCCTCTTCACATACATTCCAACAATTGGAGCTGGAGCAATTGTAGTGAAGAAATGACTGCTACAAGACAGCACCTTAGATGACAGAACCAACCTCAGCCCAGACCACATATGTGCCATGCTGGACCTCTGCCTGACCACTATTTTAAATACAATAAAGGTTTCTACAGACAAAAACATAGCTGTGGCATGGGTTCACCTTTGTCTCCCATTGTGGCCAAACTCTACATAGAAGAAGAGATAGAAATCAAAGCCCTAAACTCCTTCACAGGAATTTCACCCACTCTCTGGTATAGGTATGTGAACGATACTTGGGTCAAGATCAAAACACAGGAATTGGAAGCCTTCACCAAACATATCAACTCTGAGGACAGATAAATCAAATTCATGTGGGAAGATGTTAAGGAAAATAGTCTAGCCTTCCTGGACTGTGTAGTACACATTAAGGAAGACAGGAACCTTAACATTGAAGTTTACAGAAAACCCCCACACAGAGATCAATATTTACATTTTGATTCTCACCACCCACTGCAGCACAAAGTTATCAGAGTTATCAGAACCCTACACCACCAAGCTGAAGGTCTGCCTACCAGCAAAGATGGGAAAGAAAAAGTATTAAAACACATCAAGGAAGCACTCGGAGCGTGTGTCTATCCCAAGTGGGCCTTCATCAAATCCCAAAAAATACCCAGCAGGAGCTCCTCCATAACAGACAAAGAAGAAAACAATAAACGAAGCAATGTTCATAAGTTGCAGGAATATCTGAAAAGCTCAGGAGGATCTTCAGCCAACACAACTACATGCACACTTGAAACTCAAGAATACACTAAGGCAGAAGCTTGTCCACCCCAAGGATAAAACATCCAGACACAAACTGAGCAATGTGGTATATGCAGTATAATGCAGTGAGACCTTGTGCAGATCTGTACATTGGGGAAACAAAACAACCACTTTATAAACGCATGGCACAACATAGGAGAACAAACCATCATGACAAGATTCAGCAGTCCATCTGCATTTACTATACAAAGGCCACTCTTTTGAAGACAGAAAAGTCCACATTTTGGACAGAGAGAACCGCTGGTTTGAAAGAGCTGTCAAAGAGGCCATCTATGTCAAAACTGAACAGCCCTCTCTCAACAGAGGGGGAGGGATACAACATCATCTAGCTCCAGTCTACAACACAGTCCTTTCAACAGTTCCAAGAAGGCTCTATACCCACCTGCATTATTCAAATGACCCTGACAACACAGATAAACCTCCAGATGGCCTCAACAACTCTCTAAAAGAATGCAAATGACCAATTATCTGCAAGGAATGTAAATTCTTCCATTCCCCACCATCCAGTCAGAGCTGAAGAAATTTCTTGGTTGAGAAGCAAAAGTCTTCAAAGAAAAACAAGGAAGTCTAGTTGCCTCTTGAAAAAGCATCTTTGGGATCCTAGGACTATGACTAAGTATTTAATAAATGGCAGAGAAAAGGAAATAGCATGAAGTTCATATAAACATAATTGTACAGATTTTTTAATTATTTTCAAAAATTCCCATTAGCTGAAGAGTATATGGAAAGAATAAATGGAAAGAAAGCAAATTACTGGGCTTGGTAGATCACTAAAGCAAAATATTAAGGAACTGAAAGAAGATACTGTACATTAGTGTTGCCCAGTCAGATTTCCTCCATATAAGTGGACTTCAATCTCAAGAATTCTGAAAAACAATGATATGGAGAGAGTGCAGGTTCAGTACAGTTGCTGTAATATACTAAGCCAATGTTTTTCAACCTCAACAATTTTAAGAAATTTCAATTCCTAGAATTCCCCACCCAGCATGCATGAAATCCATGGCTAAATGGGTAAATCTTATATACGTAAAATATGGGTAAATCTAGTAGTACATTTGAAATTGTGGCACAATTTATAACCATGACTTGTCATAAATTTACTCACCTAAACCATTTTTGGGGATTTTTCTGAAGCCTGGCAAAGGGGTTAATCAATTATTGTTTTCCACTTGGAGCTTCTGGATATAAATATAATAAGCAAGAACAGCTACACAAGTGGGCTTTTCCAGCTGTAGAGCCTCTCTGCAGTTCCTGAGGGTTTTTTTTCAACTCCCCTGAAACATCTGGGGCAATAATGGCACAAGAAGATGGTGAAATGTTCAGCATCTTCTAATCCATGTTTTGTTTAGGATTTTTTTAAGGTATTGTCATCCATACACCATAACAGTTCCAACCTAAGTGAAAGACAATCCCCGCTTAAGTACTGGCATGCTATAATAGTCTATATTTAGACATTGCTACCAGGGGTGGGTTCCAACTTACCTCACTGCCGGTTTGCTCCCTCCCGCGCCACGTGGGTATGCCTCGTGGGCGCGGGGTGGTTTGCGCGCATGCGCGCATGCGCAGTAGCAAAAAATCCCATTTTTTTAAAAAAAAATTAAAAAGCCAAAAAAAAGATGGCGACCGCATGCACAGTGCCAGAAGTCGGCTTCTGCGCATGCTCAGAAGGAAAACATTTTTTTTAAAAAATCATTTTTTTAAAAAAAGATGGCGGCCCTCATGGACTGGCACCGACCGAACTGGTTCGGTGATGTCATCGTGACATCACCAGCGGGCCGCTACCGGTTCGGGTGAATCGGTCCGAACCGGGAGGAACCCACCCCTGATTGCTACAGACCAGACATGCATATAGTAGTGTGTGGCCACATTCACTGCAAAGCCCACACAACTGCTATACTGCACTCATTACAGCTTCATATATTCTTTTATTTTTCCCTTCCACATTCTTTTAATATAATTTTATTTCCTTACGTTTTTAATTTACTGCAGACCATTCTTTGTTTATTTAATCCAACCCTGGTATTCTTCAGACCTGGGATAAAACATAACCCTCGATTTGGACACAGATTTATGGAAAGAGTTTAACAGATAGGATATTCGTCTACAATAAGCAAAATATAACCTGATCAACAAAGATTACATAAGGAAAGAATAAATAAGCTCAGAATTAATAGTAGCTCTTTAAACAGTTATTCTTTGTCCTATTCTTTCTCTTAATCTGAAGCATTTAAATATTTTAAACATTACTTTTCTGAACTATCCTGGGCATAAAAGAATGATGCTGCATTATTGAAAATGTGAGACTACAAGCAGATTGGAAGTGGAATAAATTATATTTAATCCATATAGCTCTTTTCAGGTTCTTAAGTATTTGTATTTTAAAGCCCTTCTCTTTCCAATGGCATTTAAAAGATGTAATTTCTGAGAAATATATTAGAATCTGAATGTAACATACAATGTAGACTTAATATGCCTAGTATGAGTGCTGGAGGGCAAATATACATATGTGGAATCAGAAAAAATAGCCCCTTTTTTAATAAAAAAAATCTACATTACAGAAAAGTTGTTAGTGTTGCTTTAAGGTGTACATCAATTGCTAGCTCCACATTTCATCTGTTTCTTCTGCATCTTAAAATATGCTTTATTTAAACATTCAAGATGCATTATATGCAGATTTAATAGAAATGGATCAGTTCAAGCTACTCCAAACCTCGACTCTTGTCTTTGTGACAAGACTTATTTGAATCTCTAATGCAGTGAAAGAAAAACTCAAGACATATGGTGAAATTGCCAAAATGGCTCAATCCTACACATAATCCTATGGAAAATTCATTGTCAAACAATGCAGTCATTAAATGAAGCATCATGTGATCACACTTTTACAACCTTTTTTATTTTATTTATTTACAACCTGCATTTATTATTTGTTTTAATAATTGTTAATTGTATTTTAAGAGTAGGTGACAAATTGTTAAAATTGTTTATCTTTGATGTGACAAAGAGAGAAGTTATTTTTATGTTTCTTTTCTTTTTCTGCTACATTCTTACTTTTTCTTTTTTCTTTATATTAATCTTTTT
The DNA here is from genome assembly GCA_003457575.1 of Thermophis baileyi. Taxonomy (NCBI): domain Eukaryota; kingdom Metazoa; phylum Chordata; class Lepidosauria; order Squamata; family Dipsadidae; genus Thermophis; species Thermophis baileyi. The sequence goes on from QLTV01003975.1 coordinate 484,791, forward strand.
TCTTTATTTCTGTGCACTTTCTATTTTTTCTTTTATTTTTATAGCTTGCATTAGTTTGTATCTGTATAATGTAATCTTAATAAAATTATTAAAAAGTGTTGATGTATGGATTTAGAATGTAAATGTCATAAACCCTGTTAGAACTGCCAAAAGTGTCAAAAATATGTAAGAAGTCCTGCTGATGAAAATTATGACAAGCTTTTAAAAATGCATTGCACTTCATGACTACTAAAATTAATAAGAATGTGCTGGTTGAATGAATGCTAGTTGCCGAGGAAACTATGCTATGCACATTATAAAAAGTTTTACTATCCAGTGTCATTATGTATATATTTGCTTCCTTCTTGTCAGATAAACAATACCATTTGCAAAATCCACTCCCCATTAAACAATGTTCCAGGACATTTAAACAATTTTCTCTTTTTCAGTTTCTTAATATCAGCTCCTCTAAATTAACACATCTCATTAAATTTCTCATCTATATACAATAACTCATATTTCTGCTCATCAGAGCATCATAAATGGCATTGTTTAAGTTTTCAAAAGATTGTGGTTAAAATTATACATCTGCTAACAAACTAAAACCACAATTTCTTTCTTGCTTCAATCAGTGCTTGTATTGTATTGCTATTGAGAGGAATAGGCGTATACTAGGAAGAGCAAACAGAATTGGCCACAATTAATTATTAATTAATTTATACACAGTTTTTCATAATCCATGACAGGTTGCTTATAGATAAAATAAAATATAATAAAATAAAAATTCAAATACTAATGAAGCAAAATTATTTAAACTTTAACCTTCATTAGTTTCAACAATTAATAATATATAAATATACTAATGATCCAGCTAAAGAAAAGATTTTTTTTATATTGCTTTCCATAACCAGGACACTACAACTGAGTTATGAGCCTTACACACATAGGCACAGTTGCAAATAGAGGCTTCTGCAAAGATCAGTCAGTTTCTTCCATTTAGTAAGGAATGATAACACCTAATTGATCAATGTACAAAATTATCAAAGGATCAGGGTTAAATCACAAAAGATGTATAAAGATTCAAGTAATTCAAGGAGGAAGGCTCTATATATGATTAAGTCAAGAAAATAGTAATAATTCATAGAGTCCAAGCAATAAAAGAATAGATCAGCAACAAATAATTAAATATATGAAGAATAATATTTAGTGATTACAAGCAATCATGAAAAATATATCTTAAATTGTTCAGTCATGATTTTATTTATTTTAAGATTACTTGTAGCAAATAGGATGATTCCTCCCAGTCTCTGAAGTTATCATATGAAAAAGACAACTACGGTACTTCATAAAAGCAAGTAATAATAACAGAGTAGTAACTTGGTCTTAAAACCAGGCAATATGTTCTGCAAAAATATAGGCTATTCTGGCAATAATAAAGTTTAAGCTTTAGTATAAAGAGCTGAATCATATTCAACCCATAGGACAATGAGGTTCTCATCCCATCTCTAAATAGAAAGAGATGTTAAAAGAGGTTGACTTTTGATCATAGCAATTATTGAACATTTCAACTCCTTCTCTTGGTTAGTCACCTTTTATTAAGTGGAAGAAAAACAAAAGCTATTTAAAGAACTATTATATACCTGTTCCTGACTTGGCTAACCTCAGTTTTGTAAGTAAAGCATTTTACCAGCTTTGGGAATTTTTAATTGGATAGCAGACCAATACTGGCCCTATTTTCTGAAGCTGTATTGATCATATTGTTCCTAGTAGAAATAAAGCCCACAAACGGAAGCATCCCTAGAAATTGCACATGTTTGCTTTCAATAAATAACTTCATAGTTTCCTTCCCCAGCTTCTGGTTTGGGAGCCCAGATAAATGGAAAAAGAAATTCATATAACTGTTAGCCCTATGACGCAGATTAAAAAAAAAACTGTAGGTATTCTAGAAATGTAACTTTATAAGATATAGAAACAGACTCTTGAACTTGCCCAAGTTTCTCTCTTTCTCATCTTTTGGTAAGCAAAATCAAGATTCAGTTGAGTTTCTCATGCTTGCTTCAATTTCTAGACCATGTATAACTTCTCTGGGTCCTTTCTTAATAGTTCATTCCTTTCTTCCCTGCTCTTTTATACATGCCATAAGGTCATCTCTAAATTCCTTTACAATGATATCTGCCATCAAGTTGTTTTGGACTCTTAGCAACCATAGATAGATTTTCTCCATGATGATCAATCCCTTTACATATGCAGTGGTGGGATTCAGCCGATTTGCACCAGTTTGGGCGAACCGGTTGTTAAATTACCCACCCCCCGCTATCAAAGTGGGTGCTGCGCTGCGCTGCAATGGAGAAACGGGAATGGAGCGGCTGGCGCAAGGGAAGGAGAAGGTCGCTTTCCCTCTTTCTTCTCCCTGCTTCTCCTTCTTCCCTCGTGCTGGCTGCTCCATTGCCCGTTTCTCCATTGCAGTGCAGCCCAGTGCCCAGAATAGCGGGGGGGGGGGGTAATCATTTGCCTGGCCAAACTAACCCTGCAGTCTCCTACATTGGGCCCAGCTTCGATCATGCTGCCAACTTAATTCCTTGCCCGTCTCACTTTTGCCCGCAGATTGACCCCCTGCACACAGCTCCATGGGGAGTGGGGGGAATCCCTCCCTCCACTTCCCCCCAATTCTTCACTTTCCCGTGCGAGTTCTTGGGAGCATCAACTCCTTGTCTCTATGATAACTCCCCCTCCTCATTCCTCGGAAACTTCATCTCTTAAAGGCTGAAAGAGCCATGAGACAAGGGGTGGAAATTTAACAACCGGTTTACCCAGGATCAGGTTGGCCATCACAGGAGGCTCGTCCCGTATGTGTGGCAGAGCTGGAGGACAGGGATCGGCCATGCCTCCCATGACAGCCAACCTGACTCTGGGCGAACCGGTTGTTAAATTATTTGAATCCCACTATTGACACAGATTATTTGCCAGTGAAGATCACCAGATGGAGTATAGGTTACAGACCACATAATCATCATCGGCTTAATTTTTGTCCAAGGTAGGATTTGCAAAATGAATTCAATTGCAAGAGACAAATACTGAAAAATGTTTGTTTCCTTCATAATATAGTTTCAATATAACTGAAGCTGCTTCACATTATAAACAACCCAAAAGCAGTTTACAAGAATTATAAAAAATACTTTTGATAAACATAACCCAAAAATCCACAAAAATGAGAGATGATAGAAGGAAATAATGGGTGGGGAAAGCTAATATAAAATGTTTTTAAAAGATAAAAAGATAAAAGTTTATTAAAAGACATTTAGCACGTTACCACTGAATCCCGTGGAATACCACAGAGGGAAGACCATTTCACAATATATTGATAACTTTCAATAGGAGGAACTATTGAAAAGAAAAAGTTAAAATTAAAAAAAGGGCTGAGGTTGAAGGTGGAAAGTTGTTGGCATGGTGTTGGTTAAAAATGGAGGAATCCAATGTCACAATTTTTATCTAGAAATACGAACTGCTTTCCTGAAATGCAAAGCTCTGTTCACAAAGCTTACATGAATCAAACACCATTGTAAATGCAATTATGATTATCAAATCTTTTGACAATCAAAAAACAAACGCCTTACAACAGGTGTGTCAAACTTGCGGCCCATGGGCTGCATGCAACACGCACTGGCCATGCCCATGCCATTTAGCAAAGGGGGAAAAGTCACAATACGTCACGTGATGCCATGACGATGCGAGTTTGACACCCCTGCCTTACAAGTATATGCTTTTTTTAAAACTAATTTTATTGCAATTTTTTTTGTTCCTTCCAATATAGAAAAAATATGAAATATTGTTCTTTAAAATATTGTTCTTTAAAAATAATGTTGTCACATCATCATCATCATGTAACCTAAAGTGGGAAAATACTTTTAGAAACTGCAGTTGTTAGTTCAGCATGATGCATATCAATCCAATAATCAAGCAGCATGTCATTGCTATTTTCAAGGATATAATTAGCAATCCTCCTTCACCACTACTGCTTCCAAAATCTAACCAGGAAATCTCACCATCTTCAAACTGAAAATATTTTAATACTCTGTTTTTAAGCAAAGAAGCCAGAGCCTGAATCTTGATTATGTGACAAACAGACAGTTGTACCTTGAATGAGGAGACTGATGTGTGATTTCCTATCATCCTGCTCACTGAACCACTAAGATGAATGCAATCAGGAACAGTGTCTTGCATGAGGGGTTTACAGCAGAATAATTGTAAGGAATGAATACAAATTGAATTCTCTAAAAGATGGACTCTCTGCAGGGTTCTGTACCTAGCACATTACATGCATATTTTTCAAAGATGGGAAACATCAAACACTCTGTGAAAAACCAGTGTCTGCTGCTTTCAGATAACAAACCCCATGCATTGTAATCCAGGAATTTGACTAAAGAATTATGCCAGTTCTTACTATGCTGTGCCTGACTAGGTCAGGATTTCTTGCTGTCCATTTTCTGAGACCATTTCATGAGAGTAATCCAAAGTTTTTCCTTAATATAAATGTCTGAGCTCTGGATCTTGGGATGTTTTTGATAGGCCTATAAAGTTGAAAGGGATCTTAAAGCTAATCACAATCAATCCATTCAATGTAAGATCCAATCTCTGACAAATAACCACCCTGTCTTTGCTTGAAGATGTCCATCAAAGGAGAACTCACCATTTCATGCAGCAACAGTCTTTTCTGTAGCTGAAAGTTTGAGCAATCAAAAAGTTCTTCTTAATATACAATCTGAGTCTACTTGTCTGTAGTTTTAATCCACTGCTTTTGATTCTATCCACATGGATAATAATGACTAAGAGCCATGCTTATCTTTGGGAGCTGTAATTGGTCAAGTGGGAGGAAGAAATGGACCAGGATAAAATGTAAATTTGGTATTATTTAAATTCACATGTAAATTAGATTAAGTTAAAGACAGTTACTTTCAATCTTCTTAATAGCTTTTATCTTTTATCACATTAAAAAATATAGTTCAAAAGAAATTTGGAGGAGAGTCTCTGGAGGCTACATCTAAGACTCTGAGGAACCGCAAACTATTTGGAAGGCTCACTGCTGCCTACCTGGTATCAATTATCATAGTCTCTTGAATGTGAATGCAAAGGCAGCCAGTTTTTCTCAAGGTCTATAAGTTTTTTTATGTATATACATATACTGTTAAATCAATGGCTTATTTTCAGAAAACAGCCACACACATTTTTATAGAAAACCTCTTGTTGGCAGTATTAAAAAGAATACAATGTGTTGCTACTATGAATTATAATTGTGGAGCCCAGCATTTCCACAATTCAAATCAACATTTTACAAGGCTCTATCACTGGGCTCTTTCACTCCAATTTGAAGAAGTAAGAAATCTTTGTAATTTAGTAAAAAATATACTTGAAAGCTTTATCAAACTTCTTTCTCCCAAAAGTCTCCTAGCTGAGTTCAACAGCTGGTAAGTTTATGGAAATTTTCATATAGCTTTCTTGGCAAATTTAAGGAGGTGATTTGGTCATTCCTTTTTTCACGATATATTTTTAACTTCAAGCGATAGCTCTGGCATTTCCAAGAGTCACCTCTTCAAAATAATTTCTTCGGTAGTGATTATTAATTTCTAGCATCGTCCCACTATTGGTGTGGTGAGATTACAGTAATAAGAATAAAGTTCCTTATTGACTCAGTGATGGCTGGTGATGCTATAAACAAAAGTTTAACTTCCTAGACAGGAAAACCACCAAATGCAACTAGACCCAGCTCTGCTTAACTTTCAACAATCAACCAAGATTGGCTTACTACTGCCATGTAGCTGTAGTATTCTCCAATTCTCCAAAGCTCGTCTCATGACATTATAGATGATCTATGTGAAGACTCTTTTACTTCTATTAATTTTTCCTCCCTTTCCTATATTTTAATCTCATGGTTCATGAGATTAATTTTCTAGCTTTTGAATTTTGAAAATAACAAAATAACAGAATTGGAACGATCTTGGAGGTCTTCTAGTCCAATCCCCTGCTCAAGAAGAAAAGCCTATACTATTTCAAACAATGGCTGTCCAATCTCTTCTTAAAAACCTCCAGTGTTGGAGCTCCCATAATTTCTGGAGACAAGTTGTTCCTGTTAAGTCCTGTTGATTAATTGTTCTGTTAGGAAATTTTACCTTAGTTCTAGATTGATTCTCTTCTTGATTAGTTTCCATCCATTGCTTCTTGTCCTAACTTCAGGTACTTTGGAAAACAGTTTGATTCTCCCTCTTCTTTGTGGCAGCCCCTTAGATATTGGAACACTGCTATCATGTCATCCCTAGTCCTTCTTTTCATTAAACCCAATTCCTGCAATGTTCTTCATGTTTTAGCCTCCAATCCCCTAATTAACTTTGTTTCTCTTATCTGCACTCTTTCTAGAATCTCAACATCTTTTTTATATTGTGGCAACCAAAACTGTATACAATATTCAGTGTGGAATGCATCCTCTCTATCAGGAATCCTTATTCTTCCTTTGTTTCTATCCCGAACTTGTAGTTCCTTATTGGCCTTCCCAAACAATAAACCTCATTCTCATCCTTACTCTTCACATTTCTAGTTTTTTACTTTTTTCTGCTTGCCTTGCCTCCAACCCATCCACCAATTACATTTTTCACATTTATATAGCAGGGTAGTCCTTAGCAAGTCACTCCACTACCATTTCTGGAATGCCATAATCCATTTTCAGAAGAGCCTATACCACTGCACATACACATGGCATGAACAAATAAATTCATAGCATGAATAATGGCATGAGTAATAAAATGAACACATTCTTTCGTAATAAGCATGAATTGAATGATGAACCTATATAAAGCACATTTTAGAGATCTGCAAGGGGTGTGAGCAAATAATGTAGCAAGCAAAGCTCAAAGGCTTTCATACATGCATTCCTTTTGCTGTTAACATCGCTTGTATAAATTGGAAGAGAGATGACTTGAAACAGATAGGTTTGGCATCTTCTTGCCTCCTTTACTCCCAGATTCACTCTGCCTGGAATGTATTCTTAATGCTATATTGTAAGAGCATCAACAAAACAAAATTCAGTGGTGGTAAAACAAAACAAGTGAAGAAGGAATAAATAAACACTCTGAAAAGATACTACTTAGATGAGGCCTAGCAGAAGTAAGTGGAATTATGATCCATCACTAATGAGTATATTTAACCATATAGTTAAGTATTCTCACAACATAATGGCCCTGTGGAGAGAATCCCATTGATACTTCATACCGGAATTTGTTCAGCCAGAAAATGGCTGGTCTTGTTCACAAGGTATTTTCAAATTATTTAGTGCTGTTGATAAGGAACCCACTTATCCTGCAAATTTCAGACTGTTAGCTCTGTTATGCAATTGCAACAAATATATGCAACAGAGACATTCTAAGCTAGTAGTCCTACACTTAAATTCAGTCTCTTAGATTAGCTTGTCCTGTAAATGTGGCAAATGCAGTTTAACAAGTGCCTGAAATATGCAAATATACATTACTATCAGTTATCCTATGAAATTAAAAATTTATAATCTCACATGATTTTATAAATAAATGATTACTTTATTAGATGCATCAGATAAAAACAGGAAGAAGTCTTATCTTTTCTAACCTTTTACAGAATCATGAAAATGTCTGTTGTTTGTCTTTTGGGCAAAATAACTTTTCTACCTACTGAAGCAAATATTAGCCATTTTAGGGTCACAAGATTTAGTACTCTTCATAAGGTCAGTGTGCAAAGAATGAAATTAGATATTGATATTTAGTATAGGATTTTTTAACAATTCAAAAAAAAATGTGCACTGCCCTCCATTTTGCAGATTTGACACCTCCCGCTTCTATGCATGTTGTTGTTGGAATGGATGCCAGCTTTAATGGCAATGGATCTTACAAGGAAATTTATAAACAGAAAATGGCTTTTTCAAAGTGATTTGTACTCCAAACATATTCTTCCTCAACAGCTGAGTTTTTAGAGTTTTTGAGCCTGACATATCTATCTTTTCTTATTCTAGTGTAAATGTAATACTCTTGAGGGAAGTGTTTTCAAAATAACTTAAGAGTTTGAAAAATTATTCTTGCTATTTATTAAAGTATGTACAGTATATCAATCTCAAATGGATTATAATAGAATCACGATGGATTTGAGTGAATACATTCAGGATTAGGGTAGTGGCAAGAGATTTTCAGAGCAGAGAATGTAGAGAATGTAAATACTGTAAGTAAGAGCTACTAATGACTTAATCTAAGAAATGTAAGAATTCTGCTTCAGAGGAGAAAACACAGCACAAGGGACTTTGAACTTAAGAGATGATATAACTTCTAAATCACTTAAATGGCTTAGTAATTATCAATTGTTTGTAAGGGCTACTGTTCCTGAATTATAATTATAATTAAGCCACCAGGCTAGAAAAGAGGACACCATGGCTTTAGCCATGAAAGCCAGCTGGGTGACGTTGGACCCATCTGTAGCAGCCTAACTCACCTCACAGGGTTGATGTTATGGGGAAAATAAGAGGAGGAAGGTATGCTCGCAACCTTGAGTTATTCATAAAAATAATAAAGCTGGGATGGATATAAATAAATAATATTTAGTTCCTAACTATGTTATCAAGTCTCTGGAAAACTTCAGCCAAGTTCATATTGTCTTTGACGAGCCTGACAGCAGCTTAGTGAATATTTCACTAAAGTATTTTCCCCTTTAATTTGTTAAGAATTCTGCAAATCTCCCAGGTGTCATTGGAGGTGAGTCAATTTGCAGTTTGTAAATGCAGGCACTATTTTATATGCTGAGAAGAGAGCAAAATGCAAGGAGTTTGAGATAAGCTTAAAACAGCAAAAGCTTTGCTAGCTATAATCTTGCCAAAAATAATGATTTTGTAATATTTGTATACTTTCATTGTACATTTTCATTACCTCCATTGCTATTTTGTTATTATTGATGTGTTTAGTTTTAGTATTTACCAAGTCTTAATAAGTGCTTGTAGGTTATTTTGGAGTGTTAGATATTAAATCTAAGAAAGTATATTACTTGTTCCCTTACTATTTAAGAGGAACTGATAGATGAGTTACTTGATGTCCAATATGCCATTTGGTATTTTAGATTATAAAATATCAAATATCAAAATAATTGAATATTACCGTGTTTTCATGAAGTAAATAATGTCTACAGAACACAGCCCTTGAAAAGCTGTTTTTTATATATTTTATTTCTAACTTTATATATTTCATTTTTATTTTGACATATAAATTACATTTGAACAGTTGAATATAGGAGACTGAGTGAAAGTCAAATCATTTATATACTACTAAAACTCTCTTATCTGTTTGATTGTTTGTAACCTTCAACTGGGCAAAATGGTGTATCATAGGGCAACCATTGTTGAGCCAGGATAACTCAAATGGGCCAAGTTACAGAATACCAGACTCCTATGAGAATGAAGTTTGGTAAAGGTATTGCTGCTGTTCAGCACCATTGCTGTGCTGCCATGGCCACATAATCCTCATTTTCATTATTCCCTGACAGTTTCTCACAGGTCAATGGGAAGCTGATGTTCCTTGCCACCTTCCCACTAGCAAAGTCTTTGCTTGTGGGAAGCTTGCAGGAAAAAAGTCAGGGGAGAACCTGGCAGGGAAGTTCCTTTGGTAAGACTCCTCCATCTGTGCACTTTCCAATAGTGTCTTACCTGTCTGATGGTTTGAACTAACCATTTCTTACCTGGGAAATTTTCAGAGAGAAGGTCAGTAGAAACTTGGCAGAGAAGGTTGAAAATTGCCCTGGTACATCTTCCGCACTGAATATACTCTGCCAGTCCCTCTCTGCTCATGCTGCACCCTCTCACTTCTTCCCCTATCTGGTAGCTGTCACTTAAGGGAAGGAAGATGGAAGGAGGGGGAAAAGAAAAGGGAGGAAGGAAGAGGGGAAGGAAGGGGGGGGAGAAAGAAGCAAGGAGAAGGAAGGAAGAAACAGAGGAAGGAAAGAGGAAAGAAAGAAGGAAGATTCTCAAGCAAAATCAATGGGGAAGCTGGCAAGAAGTTGGAAGTCGCTCACCGTTTCAATTCTGGTTTTTTGTTGCTGTTTTTTCTTACCCATTTATCTGTTTAGATAAGGAAATATCTCTGAAATAATGACCCATTATTAAAAGCAGTATAAACAGCTGAGAATTATAAAAACAGTGTAAGGAAACCTTATCCAGAATGAACTGAATCAGGTGAAGGATGCTTAAAACAAAAATAATTTATTTTGATAAGAATTTATTTAGATAAAGATACGAATCATACCAGATCTGTATACAGATAGCAAAATGAAGTCACAAAGAAAAAGTAGAATTACATGGTTTAGTTGACAACAACAATTAATGAATGTGTTTCACTACGAAATTATAAAGAGCAGAATAAAGGGGCAGAACTAAAATTTGAGAAACCTATTTTCTTTGAATGATTTCAAATATCCAAGGACAGGTTAAATGCATCTTATTGAAAGACATATCCGATGGTGTGATTAAATCTTTATGCATTATCTTTCTGAAATCCCGAAGAACTGGGGAAGCATTAATGGTATGGTGGAGAGCAAATGTTCCTATATTCAGATATTGGAAAAAGGAGGATCTGGAGAATTAGAGATCGGTCAGTCTCTACCCAATTTATGAGCATCATGAGAAAACAATACAATGTCAACCTGCATTTGTCAAGAATAAATCTTGTCAAATAACTCCTTATTAGAATATGAGAATGTTATAGATACAACATTCATCCAAACATTTGACAAAACATTCCATGATATTTAATTATCAGATTAATTAAATATTATACTAAATGGCATGACAATTAAGTGGTCACTGAACTGGTTCAAAATTATATTTAAAGAATGTTCATCAATGATTCTTCATCAAACTGGAGAGAAGTATTAAGTATACTGCCATTAGGTTCAATCCTCAGCCCTTTATTCTTCCTTTGTAAAAGTTGAAAAGGATGTTTAACCTATTTGCTAATGTCAAAAATTGATTGGGAAAACTAGAACCCTCCAAAAAGAATCAGAATTCAATACCATATTCATATGTTAGAAAACTGGGCTGAAAATAATAGAAGAAAATTAAAATAAGATCTTGCAAAGACCTTCTTTTAGGAAACAGAAATCAAATACACAGATAGAGGTTGATAATATCTTGCATGGTAACAGTACTTGTGAAAAAGATTTGAAATAACAGTTGCTTGTGAACTGAATATGAGGCAGCAATGCAAAGATATTGCAAAAAAAATGTAAATGCAATTTTTGGCAGTGTCCACTGAAACATAGATTTTCATATCATGAGAAATGCTCCTTTTTATTCTGCTTTGCTTCGGCCCTACTTCAAATATTGCAGTAGTAATAGGCACTGTGTTTTAAGGATTCGTACAAATTAGAATAGGTTCACAGTAAGGCACCTTAAAGTAAAACTTATAAAGGCAAATTGAAACATCTGACATGTTTAGCCTTGAGAAGATTAAAGGGAGATATGTTAACAGTTCGGGTTACAACAGTAGCCCAAAAGAATATTGCACAAAAAGTGAAGACCTGCATTCTATCATATCAGAATGTTGGATACAAAATTAGGATCTAAGTTATAGAAAGACAGATGTACAATTGAATGTTAGAAAAAACTAATAATAAGGGTTCCTATTCTTAGGCTGTGTTCTTGAAGGGCTAGACAGCCATCTGCTGATAATGTTTTAATTTGTATTCCTGCACTGAACAAAATAATGGATTCAATTGCCTAGATAGCTCATTCCAAGTCTCTGATTCTATGAAAATTTATCAGCATAAGTGATGAAAAATAGCAAGGAAGCCAAAACAAGACTCCTGGCCTTAAAAAGCATCATATTGATAACAAAACAAAAAAAATAGTGGATAGTTATTGTTTGTTTGTTTATTAAATTTATTTGCTACCTGTCTCATTGTGGGGCTATTCTAGCTGGCTTACAACAATAAAAATGAAGAAATGAAAAGAAATGTAAACAAAGCAGAAGTAAAATAAACAATGGAAAATAAAATAATGAAAATACATCAATATGATAACAAAGGATGGATGGGTAGACAGCAAAGAGCAAGGAGGGGAGGGGAGTCTGCTGTTAGGAGAACCTCCCATCTGGTGACAGCCAGCTTCTTGGTGATGCATGCCATGTCGGCATGCTCCTGTTCAATAAGGTCTTGAATGAGGGGACCCTTGTTGTTGATTGACTTAGCAATCAGCAGCAGCAGCTGGAAGTTCAGGTCTCCAAGGGATTGCAGTCTAGGGACTGAGCATGAGCTCAGAAGGCCGCAACATGTCACTGAAACTAAACATTGGGACATCTTCCCCTGTAACAGTCTGCCCCCTGGTTCCCATAGCATCCCATGCCCATCACTTTACTGATGCTACCCTATGACCCTCAGGCCAATCTATACCGTCCTTGGTCCAACTCCCATTAGAGCTGAGGCTTTCCCACCCCACCCCAATCATTCACATGCATCCATTCAATCATTCTAGAGAGGATAGGAGGGGAAGAAAGTCCCAATGGTGCAATAGCTCAAGCTCTCTGTGCCAAGGTCTCCCCACTCTCCAGTCACCTCTCAACAATCACACTTTCCACCATCTTATGCTGGTCTCTCTCACCAGCAAGGAAGAGGTTTGACTCATGCAAAACCCTCATTCTTGGTGTCACTAGCATTCATTCAGCTGCACTGGCTGAAAAAAATTAATAAAAACTAATTTTTATTAATTTTCTCTACGAAAACCAGAGATATTCCTAGCTAGCTAATTACAACTGAGTATGATACTTTGAATTTAATTTGTTGCCAGCATGGAGAAAAATTGTTAAGTTAAACAAATTGAGTGGGGGGGGGGGGAAACAGCCAGTACATAGAAGAAATTCCATGTCAGGTTGAACTGAACTCAGCTGCAGCTATGCTGATTGATCTTGACACCACAACTGACTTGGAGCCAGTAAAGTTAATTAATCAGCAATTGGACTTTGATGTCTCAGAAGATCACCACATGATTAATGATCCCTTTACACTGAAATAAGTAGTCTTCTTCAGAAAAATAATTACAAGAAGCATGTATACACTTCAAGAACTCAATTGTAGGGAAGGACATGTTATTTAGATCAAGATAGTTATTTCTCTTCTACTTCATCTACAGTTTTGAAACTTGTAATACAGCTCTTCCCTATTATATGTAGAAGTATTTAAAGTTACACTTTGATTTTTGAAATTAAGAATTAACTATATTTATGGTATTTATTCAATAAGTGAGGCATGTTATTAAAAGACATAGACTCTTAAAAATACAGTAGACTGAACACTGCAGTTGAAATACATAGAAAAACAAACTGTTAAAAAAGTTCAAGTGAAATACATTGAAATACTTGAAATACGTAGAAAAACAAACTGTTAAAAAAGTTCAAGTTTTCAAACAATTCAGGTTTTACTGCATAATTCTATCCTGAGGTACCTCAAAAAAACAAAGGCACAATTATAATATAATTTGCTACGTAACCTTTTGGAGAAATATCTTTGTACGTGGGCCGTCATATCAGGAACAGATTGCTGTATCATGAATATTCACATTCCAAAATATTGCCAATTATGTTTTTATTATTGTTATTAACAGAGGAATTGATGTGGGGGATTTAAGCCCATTCTGCGTAACTCAATGACTTAATAGTAAATGTAGAAATGTTAGAAAAACCATAATCTGATAGATTCAAAGGGAATCACATTGTATTATTGAAGTTTTATTTTTTGCCCAAATCTAAAAAACATCTTTTTAACATTCACATTTGAGAGATTCTAAAATAAGTTAAGAGATATAGGAGAAGAGCAAGCAGGTTATTCACCAAATGCCAGGCAAAGGAAGAGAGAGCTTTCCGTCAAATATGCTATCAATCGAAGGTCAGATGCCTTTTCTGTAACTCATGTGATGTATATGATCAAGTGCTGTTTCCTTGGAGATTACATCAGAGGTGGGTTCCTACCGGTTCTATCCGGTTCTTTAGAACCGTTAGTTACTCACGGACGTCACGGAGCCGGTACTGTCGGTGTGTCTGTGGGCGCCGCCATCTTGGATTTTGCTTCTGCACATGTGCAGAAGCTAATTTTTGATTGCTGCGGGCATGCGCACGTGCGCGGGCACACAGCGCGACCCTGAGCGAACTGGCAGCAAAAGGATCCAGAACCCACCCCTGGATTACATATATTATATTGATCAATATTTTCTGCCAAATTGGATTATTCCTCTGTCATAAAACAAGCTCAAACAGACAAATCAGTCATTCTACATCTAAGAATGTAGTAGAAAAATGGTAGCTGCTTTCATAGAGGAAAACCATATTTCATGAAATGGAATGACAGACTTTGGAATAGTAGTAAATGAAGTTTCCCCACTGCTCACATCTCCTCTCTCCATATTTCGTTTCCCAAGCACTTTTTACCCAGTTGAAATTATTTCTGGCCTTTGAGCTGGGGAGATGATGTGAGATGAAATAAGGTGTAGGAGTTTAGCTTTTTTCACCCACAGTTCGTTCTTATTAAAAACAGATATCCCTTCCTGGTTTTTGTGTTGTTTGCATTGTTGTTGTTAAATTCATTGAAGCACCACAGTCAATTCTAGATTGGGGTGTACCCTCAAATAACTTTCTTCACTAAGAAAAAGTATGCAAGTAATCATGTCATTCTTAACTACATTTATTTTAATTTAATTTCAACTGAAATAACATGTAAAATGTTGAAAATATTTTCTCTGTGCACTGTAAATCCCCTATATCATGATTCTCTTCAATATAATATAATAATGCATGACATGTCACTTCCCCAATTAAGTTATTCTATTCCAGCAAGTGACTAGATTATCAGTTATTTTCTGTCTTTTGCTGCCCAGGGGGATTTGCAATTTTTAAAGATAAATCTGTCTAAAATTGATATTAGGCTTTTGGCACGACTGAAAGAACCCAGTGGTGAGATCAGCAGTTTAGGTAGAAACATTGGCACGATTTTGTTGAAAACAATCTGAAGTTGCCAGAAGGTTAAATTTCAAATAAGCAGTTTATATGGCTTAAGAAAATCTTCTATAAGTGCTAAATAAATCTGCTACTTGGTTTTCTCTTGTAATTTTCATGATTAGTAGTCCAACAAATGTGAATATAACATTTTCTATATATATAATAGAGGTTGCAGTTAGAAAAAGTCAAATCATACCAAGCCCATTCTTTTCTTTTTTATTTTTCTTTTCACACATTTTTAAAAATTGGGCTATATTTTCTACTATAGTTTTATGCATCCAAATATGTAAATTATATAGTAAATTAAAACAGAACACAGACCTCAAACACAAGTTATGTGAGCCAAATCTTTCTGTGTCATCACTAATATTAAATCAGTGTCAGCCTCTATGATTTCCATTTTCATTGATATATCCCCGAGATTTTAATCAGTCTTAAACGTGATTGTAAAGGGCCTGCACATTCAACCAGACAATCTTACATCCTATTTTTATATCTGTTCTAAATATAATAAGACATTTCAAACAAGCAGCATGCAGGGTTAATTGAAAAGAGTTTGCATCTATGTCCACATCATCCATCCCAGCCTGGAAACCAAAAACTATGCCTGGTGATATAATTTCCTATCATAGTTTTAACAACAGATATTTTACTGGCTGACTTCCTCTTCTGGTCAGTTTGGAGAAAGATTGCCTTGGAAAAGATTGCATTCGCTAGCTTTCTAGCTGAACCTCAACAAGCTGGGCATGCCTTTCAGCAGTTGCAGAGGAAGGGAAATGTAAGTGTGCCCTGATGTGGTGGAGCAGACAGAAGGCCAGTGTGGTGTGGGGAGAGAGAGGCCAATGAGGGAGAGCCTGACCTTCTCCCTCCTGATAAGGAGGGAGGCAGGAGTCTGCTGGACCTTGCTGGCTAAAGCCCTGACTGGCAGGGGAGGGGGGGAGGGAAGGAAGGCCAGGCTTCTCGAGAGGTGGGGGCAGATGCAAGAGGCCCATAAATTTCTGGGCCTAGATGGCTGAGGCCTTCCATCCCATGACAAGCTTTCTTGCATCAGTGGGTCAAGGGTTCCCAACCCATGGTATTTGGGGCGGAGGGAGGATTGCAGCACTTCTGTAGTCATAAGGGTGGATATACTGCCAAGTACTCAAATTTTGACCACATGGCCATGGCCACTGTAAGGGATAGAACTTCAGGCAGGGGCCATAAATCCCCTCATTTAGCACCATCATAATTTTGAATGGTTGCTGAACAAACCATTGTAAGGACTATCTATGCATTTCATTTTTTGAAAACTTACATCTTGGGCAGGGGTGGGTTCTAACTTACCTCGCTGCCGGTTCGCTTCCTCCCACACCGCGTGGGTGCGCGCATGCGCAGTGCTGAAAATCCAGCTTCTGCGCATGCACAGAAGCAAAAAACAGCTTCTGCGCGTGCACAGAAGCAAAAAACAGGATAGTGGCGCCTATGGCGCTGCCGAGACAGCCGGTTTGGGGGCGTGTCCAGCCGGCCATCGCTGCCAGTTCAATTGCCAGAAATTCCCACTACCAGTTCTAAAGAACCAGTCCGAACCGGCAGGAACCCACCTCTGATCTTGGGGCACTATGAGGATATCAACAAATACCTCCTATCTGGTGGAAATAACATAATTTAAAGGAATAACAGAGTTGGAAGGAACCTTGGAGGTCTTCTGGTCCAACCCCCTGCTCAATCAGGAGACCCATTTCACACAAATGGTTGTCCAGCCTCATCTTAAAAGCCTCCAGCGATGGAATACCCACAACTTCTGAAGGCAAGCCGTTCCACTGTTTAATTGTTTTCACTGTTAGGAAATTTATCTTTAGTTCTAAGTTGCTTCTCTCCTTGTTTAGTTTCTATCCATTGTTTCTTGTCTTGCCTTCTGGTGCGTTGGAAAATAGGTTGACTCCCTCTTTTTTGTGGCAGCTTCTCAAACATTAAAACACTGCTATCCTGTCACTACTAGTCCTTCTTTTCACTAGATTAAACATACCCAATTCCTGCAACCAGGAATGTTTTAGCCTCCAGGCCCCTAGTCATCTTTGTTGCTCTCTTCTCTTCAGTCTTTCCAGAGTCACATCATCTTTTTCCTATTGTGGTGACCAAAACTGGATGCAGTTTTCCAAGTGTGGTCTTACTAAGGCTTTATAATGGTACTAATACTTTATGTGATCTTGATTCTATCCCACTGATAATGCAGCCTAGGATTGTATTTTTTTGGCTGGTGCCACACTGCTGGCTCATATTAACTGTATTAACTGGCTCATTAATACAGTTGTGAATATGCCGGCTCATAACCGATTGTCTACTAAAACTCCAAGATCCCTCTCACAGTTATTGAGTTTTAGGGAAAATTCTACAACATTCTCCAAGAATATTATCTATTATAACTTACCTGGTAAGTTATTCTGATAGGCAAGATAAATGAATGAGTGAGAATCAGATTGTAGAGTATAGAAAAAAAATGTCTCGCCATTCAAGAACTTGTGAATTAAGAATTGTAAGATGAAGATTTGCTTAGACAATTGCTTAAACCTACAGTAAGACTATAAGTATACAGTAGGACTACGGAAAGAAAGAAATACTTTATAAGTCTAAAAACATGATAAATTTGATTGTTTAAAATGAAAGCCTAAGAGAATTAATGGAAAAAGGATGATGAGATTTTCTGTATGTGAAACAGACCATTATTTATAATATGAGGAGTGCAAAAATAACATGAAAGAAAAGAAATAAAAAAAGTTAGAGTTAATCTAAAATGATTGCAGGAAGAGAAAATTTGATAAAAATATTACAAGACAAATTAATTTAGAGAAGAATGTTGAATTATGACATTAGGAAATTTGAAAAAGAGTGCTTGGGGAAATTAAAATGAAAGAGGCTATGGAAAAATAAATGTAAGAGAAAGACTAAAGCAAACAATAAGGATAAACTATTATAAATTGTGTACAGAGAAAAATTATATTTGTAAAGAATATAATGAAAGAACTGTTGAAGAACTGTTAAGATTAATGCAATTAATGCAAACAATTTTGATAGAAATAAATAATTTTGAAGCCAGTTAAACTGGCCTCCAGAAGAGGGAATGGAATTATGAACAAAAATGATAAAATGATTTAAAATGAAATGGGACTAAAGAAAATATTATTTAAAAATTTGTAAGGAATATGCCAAAGGGTGTATTTTATGAGAATGATAGTAATAAGTAGAATTAAATTAAAGTTATAAATGTTAATGTCCAAAAAGAGTTGAGGTGAAAATGAAGTAATAAGATACGAAAATATAGAAAAACAGTAACATTGCAGTGTATATAGTGTTACTGGAGAAATATTAAATATGTATGCAATCTTTGTAGAACTTTTTTAAAATGTATGTGGAGACTGCAGTCAGGCTTGACAACTGGAATATTTCCTTTATGTAAAGGAAAATGTTAGTACAAATAAATTCAAAACTTACAGGGACATTAGTTTATTAATTTAGATACAATCCGGAAAGGTACTTGGCAGAATTTTGACTGAAAGACACTAAAAGTAACAATGAGAAAAATTTGAAGTTCAGTGTAGCTTCGACTATATGCAGTCAAAGGGATATACAGTATAATGAAATGAAAGTATATGATGAAATGTGAGAATAAATTGAATGCTTAGCAAATGGTTCCCCCATACGCCCAGGAATAAGAGCGTATGTTTATTCTATTTATAGAATTGTTTACTGTATTTATAGATTTGTTTATTTCATGTACAAATAAATGTATAAGGAGTTCTGGAGGTGATATTAGTTGTGTGTTGGGGCTATAAAAGTGCTTGCAGTTTTGTATACAATACTATGTGATTAAGAACTCAAATGATTTGCCATGAATATTATATAAAGAATTAATAAATGACTAACAGTAAATGGAATGTAACACCTCCTTTTCATATTAATTTTCTGCTTCCAGGAGGCATATACTGTAGTAGCATTCCTTGGACCAGAGAAAGCTCCTTTAGGTATCCACCAGGCAGAAGTGATGTCATGGGCATCATTATTCATAGTGAGTATGAAGCTGGTTGAAATGGAGCAGGTAGAAAATAGTGCGAGGTATGGGGGGAAACTGACAATCCCCTCCCCCACTTCATATATGCCAGTGATCATTATGAGATGTCTGTGATTTGGGTAGAGGAGCTATGATAAAGTGAAATTTAAACCTCTATCCAACCAGAGTCTTCCTTCCAGTATGGGACGATTAGATATATGATGCCCATAAGCAAAGCATGGGAGTAGCAGCTGCTTCATATATTTTTTTTCTTCCTCTAGGTTTCAAAAGAATTCAGTCTCCAAATCTTTGGTTCTAGTTGAAGATTGCTCAAGCAGAGGGGGGAGGGGTTAGACTAGAAGACCTCCAAGGTCGCTTTCAACCCTGTTTCATCTTCTGTGAAGATACAAATGAAGTGAATTGTGTAATTTGTGTCCTTTGCATCAAGATAGCATATGACTGGCACAACTTAAATAATTCACATTATTTGTTTGATAATATCATAATATGATGTCATTGTGGCTTCTATCAGACGCCCGTTGAATGGTCAGTCATAACTGATCCTTCCCCCTCCTTTATTTTTTGTCAAGTATGTTATCTTTCTAAACTGTTAAATATCTCTTAACATCCTGCCTCTCCTCCCACATATAAGGACATTCCTTTTCATTCATAGCAAGTGCCATTTTAATGGAATTTAGAAAATGAAATTAACATTAGTGGAGAGTATAAAATCTTCCAGATGGACTATAATTTCATTGATTATGTTCAGTAGTCATATAGTTATGGCTGACTGAATTTCAAGCCCCCCAAAATCTGAATGGCCAAACTTGTTTCAAGTGTACATGCGTAGGTAATATAGAACAAATGCCTACCGATAAATGTCTTAGAAGTTCAAAAAACAATATTGAACTTTGTTGTTAAAAATACTGGTGAACAAAACAACACTACAATTTTAAAGACTAATGACTGCAAACACCCTCCTTGTTCACTATTTACAAATAATATTTGCAATTATAAAATCTCTCAGCCATTGATTGGCCTAGTAGCAAGCATTCTTTTTTCTCTTTTAACACTACAAGTCTTACAAAGGAAACCAATTTTTGTTTTCAAAGCAAACATTTCCATTCATCTTAAAAGATTTTTGTGGGTTCTTTTGAGAATTCTCTGAATAGGAAGGATAGAAGGTCACTGTGTAATCAATATGCCATAAGCAGATCTCAGTCCTACAATTCATAGGCTTATTGTACAAATTAAATGAAAGCTGTTGGTCGAGCACTAGACAATGGGTGAGATTTTTCAAAAGAGTTAATTGAAGAGAAAGCAAGTCACAATATGCTTTACCTGCTTTACCTGTTAAGACGATATACAGTCTCAACTGAAAGAATCAATGCTGCATTTCATTATAAAGTTACAGCTTAAAAAAAAATAGAGCTGGAAACAAATTCAACAGGTAGTATATTTTTTGCATATTTGATCAGGAAAAACAGAGCCACAAATTGGGCTGCTGCTAATATAATCCACTTTCCATAGCTGTATTAGTCAATCTTGGCAGCTTCCAGACATACTGTATGGACTGTATTTCCAGAGTTCTTTGCAATGGCTATGCCAAGAGATTTTAGGATTAACTATCTGGAAGTTGTTCAAATGGAAAGATGCTATTGGTAGCCCTCAACACATGATCACATTTGGGACCAGAATTTCTGTTGTTAAGTAAGGTGGTTGTTAAGTGAGTCATGCCCAATTTTATAACCTTTTTTTGCCACAGTTGCTATGCAAGTTACTGGAGTTGTTCAGTGAATCCAGTTTCCCCCAATTGACTATCAGGAGCTGGCTGGGAAGGTTGCAAATGGTGATCATATGACTCCAGGACACTGCAACCGTCATAAATACATGCCAGTTGCCAAGCACCCAAACTTTGTTCAAGTGACCAGGGGGATATTGTGACAGTCTTAAATGCGAGGACTGATCATTAGTCACTTATTTCAGTACTATTGTAACTCTGAATGGTTGCTAAATGAATTGTTGTAAGTTAAGGACTACCTGTATTCTGAGGAAGGCTGAAATATCTGGCCTTCCAGATGCTGCTGAGCTACAATACCCAGCATCACAGATCATTGGTCATGATAGCTAGCATGTCTGGGAATTGTGGTTCTCCAAAATTAAGAGGCTTCCTGATTTTCCCCAGTCTTTTAGCTTTATTCATTGGGTTTTGGCCAGATATCCTCAAGAATAAAAACTAACAGGTTATAAGAGCCCACAGCAAATCATCAAAAATTTTCATATGTACAGTATATGTTCTATAGCTGTTTGTTGGATGCTTTCTAGAAACTTACCTGCAAAGATATTAATGTTCAACTTTTATTCCTTACATATAAAACAAGTAACTTATAAAAACGTATAAATAAGAGAAAACCACCAATGAAATCACTAGATTAAAAATGCCTCCTCCAAATCCAAGATTTTTATAATAAAGGTATAGTAATGGGTTTTTTAAAATCTTTTTCAATTGGGGTGGAATTTTATTTGTTTTCAGCCTCTAACAACCATCTCTTTAACTACAGTGATGGCTAACGGTCTAAAGATGAAAATGTTTGACCCTCTGGGACAGTGTTTAACTAAATCTTATCTGTTGTTTCTCCAGGAAGCTTATGTATTTTTTCCCAGTAGGTGGCCAAGTTTTTTCCTTCCATAAGTTAAACCAAAATTTGAAACGAAGTTCAATTCATGTGTTGATAACAAAAGAAACCATAAAACTAGAGATAAGAGACTTGGAATCTATCCATCAACCTAAGTAGCGAATAAAACCTATACAGAGATACCTTCATCCCAGCCTGCCACAATATGGTGAGATGTATTTTTAAACTATGGTAATTAATTCTAAATTTGCAACTAGACATTTAAATGATTGTATGCAAAAACTGTGCCTCTTTTGTCTTAATTTTGGTGATTCATTTCCTCTTTGAGAATGATTTGTAAAAGAGCATCCTCTTTCTTAACAACTTGTGTTGCCTCGTAAACACTAGGAAATGGGAATATCGATCACAGAAATGCTCCATTTATTAAAATTTTCTTAAAAACTATCTTTTATCTATAGAAAAAAGTTTATGATTGAGTTTGAAACACTTATCTTTTTTAAGTCTTAACAAAGTGTGTCAAAACTTTTCTTATATTTTTATGTCATAGATAATATACTGATTATATAACCACCATTTCCATTGTTTCTTCAATCTATATATTGGAATTCGTATAATAAATGCTGTTTCCTGCATAAAGACCTATATGATTTATCTGTTAGAAATTATAATATATAAAATGTTGTGCATTAAAATTCATTCAAGTTTGTGTTTTTAAAGTTTTTTATCAGTATTTTGTCAAATTAAATTTTAATATGGTTCTCTGAGAATAATCCATTGCCTAATTGGTCACGTTGGCTTAAATATCTGTAAATGCATATGTGCAGTTGTGCAGCTTAATTACGGTACATGCCTTGCTGACTTATGAAGTCCTTTTGATTGCCTATGAAATCAGATAACTAGTACATTTATAAATGACAGAGTGGTGATATCATATAAAGATTAATGATAATATTTTTACACTAGGATACCAAGTAGAGGTAGGTAACATCATGAAATAAAAATCTAAACTAAACAATCCAGTAAACCAACCATAACTGGCAGTTTAGCATAATATAAAGGTGAAGCAGAAAATACTTGAGCATCCATGCGGAAAAATGACTAGTTTCATGACTATACCTTGGAAGTTTCCTGAAAACATATTTAGTAACAGCAAAGTATAGTTCTACCTATTTTTAAAATCTGAAAAAGAAACACTCAAGAGATCATCCTATCACTGTGGTAACAGACAGGGGTAATCAATTTTGAAGTTTAGTATATTGGGAGCAATAACATGAGAAGCAGCAAAGACAGCAATCCATAGGGCACAGGTGGCTGAAAAGGCAGTCAAATAGTCAAAATGGTATATAACAACTGTTTGAACAAAGTCCCAACTTTTTTTAGTGTGTCTATGTGGAGCTTCAGTTTGTCAGTTATTGTCTCCATCTATACCAGTGTTTCTCAAACTTGGCACCTTTAAGATGAGTGGACCTCAACTCTCAGAAGTTCCCAGAGTTTAAGTGCATATATCTTAAAGGTGTCACGTTTGAGAAACACCGATCTAGACTTTCTCTGCCTAGACTTTTCTTTCACAGACACCCAACCGAGCAGATTCTCTTTCTATAGAAAAAAAGAAGGAGATTTACAAGAGGGAAAGAAAAAGATGACATACTGTACAGTGGCTTAGCCTTTACTTACTAAGGGGGGTAGGCTATGCAGCTTCTGTATGTTTGTGACATCCATGTTATGACACTGCCTTCAACAAGTTATCATACTTCCAAACACATCAAGCAGCCCCACTATATATAGTCTCCTTGCTTCATACCTTACAATATCGAAACATTGTCTGTCATATTGGACCCTTAATAAACAGCTATTTCTGATAAGCAAAAGGAGCAGCAGAATGTTTTATGAATGTTTCAATGGAAATGGAAAATATTTACAGTTCCAATAAAGTATATCATTAACTTAATGTGAGCCCAATTCCATTTGACTCTCTCATAAACACACACACACACAAGCACAGAGAAATAAACTGGCAAAATGAGCATATGACAGTTGAACAGCTAGGCACTGCCAGTACCTCCAGCCACCACCTCTCTTTCCTTCCTCTTTATTTAAAATAGAATTATCAAGCCATCAAAATATTTCATTAACATTGAGCCACAGTAATAGATTATAGACAACCATTTTCTCTTTTGTTTGATATTCCTGTTGAGTCATGGTTTTTTTTCATTGTATCTCAGACAAAGAAGAGGCTCAGATGTCCACAGTTTAACTCCCAGATCACTGATGTTCCCTTAACCCTTTCTTTTGAACCTTTCCACAGCTGTGTAATCACCTCATTGATTTCCAGATGTTATAATTAGATTCTCCTAATTAGAATTAGAATTAGAATTCTTTATTGGCCAAGTATGATTAAACACACAAGGAATTTGTCTCTGGTGTGTAAGCTCTCAGTGTACATTCAACAATAGTGATAGATCATTATCATAGTCATTGTAAAAATACATTCATTAGATACAACACTTAGTGATAATCATGGATACTAAATAAGCAATCAACATAATCATACTAGGATACTAGTAAACAATATAAATCGTAAGATACAAGCAACAAAGTTATAGTCATAAGAAGATAAGGAGACAGGTAATAGGGAAGATGAGAATGATGATGACAATATTGCCTTTCTAGATAGTTTGACAATGCTGTGGGAAGGGGCGTTGGTCTTACCTGATACACCTCTTCTCATAGGGTGGAGCCATCATTCAGGATGGGTTGACCTCGTCCGTCAGCCAATCAGGACCGAGTCTGTCTTTTTCCACCGGGATCCGCCTTGTCCTATCCCAGCTTTGACGAATCCGAAGACGAGACTCGACGTGGCAAAATCCCCGACGAAAAGTCCAGAAAAGACTCCCATCCTAGAACAACACGAGCCGCACGAGAAAACAGTCCACGGCTCAGAGATACGCCGCCGTAGTCCACCGCCTCAAACGCAGTCAAAGGAAACCGAGAACCATGGCAGAAGACCGACCGAGGAGGCCCAGCGAGCCGTAGACAAAAATGGGGTGGGGCTGAATGATGGCTCCACCCTATGAGAAGAGGCGTATCAGGTAAGACCAACGCCCCTTCTCCATCGTGGGTGGAGCCATCATTCAGGATGGGACATACCAAAGCAAAAAAAGGTCCCTCTCAGGGTGGGCACCCTGTAGATCACATCAAGAAGCCTCCTCGACAACCTGCTGCAAAACACGCCGTCCAAAAGCCGCGTCAGCTGAAGCGTAGGCACCAATTTTGTAATGGCGGATGAAGGGAGTGGGAGAAGCCCACGTGGCCGCACGACACACCTCCTCCAAGGACGCCTGGGAAGCCCAGGCCGCAGTAGAGGCCGCACTCCGAGTTGAATGCACCGTGATGCCCCCGGGGCGAGGCAGCGACGCGAGCTTGTAGGCCTTCGCAATAGCACTCTAGATCCAGCGGCCAATGGTAGACGCCGACACCTTGTGACCCAAGGAGCAAGGATGGAACCCTACCAAAAGAGCCTCTGTTTGTCTAAATGCACGGGTCCTGTGAATGTAGATACGGAGAGCCCTCCGCACATCCAAGGA
Source organism: Thermophis baileyi (assembly GCA_003457575.1). NCBI lineage: Eukaryota > Metazoa > Chordata > Lepidosauria > Squamata > Dipsadidae > Thermophis > Thermophis baileyi. The sequence goes on from QLTV01003975.1 coordinate 510,043, forward strand.
ATGCCACAGCCAATCTGACGTGTGTACGGGAGCCGGACAAAAATTCAGCAAGATGAGCTCCTGAGCCCTGTGGAAAGCCGAATTTACCTTAGGCAGGAATGACGGGTCCAACCTAAGGACTACCCTGTCCCGATGGAAGATGCAGAGGTCCTTCCGAATGGAAAGAGCCAACAACTCTGAGATCCTGCACGTAGATGGGATGGCGAGCAGGAACGCCACCTTGAGAGACAAATGACGAAGGGTGGCCTCCCAAAGGGGCTCGTAAGGAGGCCCAGTAAGCGACTGCAAAACCCTTGGCAGGTCCCAGGTCGGATAACGGTGAACCGCTGGAGGCCGCAGGTTGGACGCTCCTCTGAGAAAACTCCTAACCGTAGAGCACTGAGTCAACAACTCCCCCTGGCCGCAGGTCAGAACCGATGAGAGAGCAGCCACCTGCCTCCGGATGGTGTTGGGCGTGAGCCCCCAATCCAACCCCCGTTGCAGAAAGAGCAAGATCTTGGGTAGCGGAATACGAAGAGGGGAAAAACCTTCCGCTTCGCACCACCGACAGAAGGCACGCCAGGTAGAAGCGTAGATCCGCTGGGTGGAGGGTCGCCGGGATGCCTGGATCATGAGGATCACCTCCGGATCGTAATCCAGGTGCCTCAGAGAGCCCCACTCAACCGCCAGGCGGTCAGCTGATACCACCCGGGGTCCGGGTGTTCCAAGGTCCCCTGGGTGAGTGAGTCCCCGAACATAGGCAGTTTCCATGGAGGGGCCACCGACAACGCCAGGAGATCTGCAAACCAGGCTCGGCGTGGCCAGTAAGGCACTAACAGGATGATCTCCGCCTGCTCCTCCAGCAACTTGCGAATCATCCGAGGCAGAATGGGCAGAGGGGGGAAAGCATAAAGGAGGCCCGGCGGCCAGCGACTCCTCAGGGCGTTCACCCCTTCCACCCCCTGAGAGGGGAAGCGGGAGAAGAAACGAGGGAGATGGGAGTTCTCCGGTTTGGTGAAGAGGTCGACGACTGGTCTGCCAAACAGGCACGAGATCTGGAGAAAGATGGACTGATGTAGGCGCCACTCCACCTGGTTCACCACCGACCGGCTGAGCCAATCCGCCTGGGTATTGTCAGCCCTGGAGATGTAGTCCGCTGAAAGGGACAAGAGCCGGCATTCTGCCCACAGGCCCAGGCACAGCGCCTCCTGCATCAAGGATCTGGAGCGGTTCCCCCTCTGCCTGTTCACATGTGCCTTGGCCGTGGTGTTGTTGGTAAGTACCAACACATGCTTGCCCGACACAAGGGGACAAAAATGCTTGAGGGCCAGCGACACCGCCCGAAGCTCCAGCCAATTGATCGAGCATGTAGTTTCCGCTGCCGTCCACTGACCCTTGGCAATGTGTCCTAGGGCGTGAGCCCCCCAAGAGACTGGCGTCGGTAGTGACTACGGTTCGATGAGGCTCGATGAAAAGAGATCGTTTGGCCAGGGCAGGAGACTGCCACCATGAGAGGGAGCGAAGTACTGGTGGAGGGACCAAGACCCGTGACTGCAAAGTTCCTCGACCCGCCTTCTGGAAAGGAAGGAGGAACCATTGAAGTTCCCTAGAGTGTAGGCGTGCCCACGGAGTGATAGAAATACACGAGATCATTTTGCCCAGGAGAGAGGACAGCAGGGCCAGAGAGACCCTGCGCTGTCGCCGGACTTGAGCCACCAAGTCCCTGACGCTGTCCTGTCTCTCCTGGGAGAGGGCAACCCTACACTCCAGGGAGTCAATGGTGGAGCCTAAGTGCAAGATAGACATGGAAGGAACAAGATGACTCTTTTCCAAATTTATCTCAAACCCGTGCTGTCTCAGCGTCCAGACAGTCACCTGGAGATGGTGCAACGCGAGGGCCCTGGAAGGCGCGTGCACCAGGATATCATCCAGGTAACATTGGACGTGCAAGGGCAGAGACCAAAGAAGGGCCGCAAGGGCATCCAGAATCTTTGTGAACACCCTGGGGGCGGAGGAGAGACCGAAGGGCATGGCTCTATATTGGTAGTGCAGACCCGCATAGCAAAATCTTAGGAATCTACGATGGTGGCGATTAATAAGCACATGCAGGTAGGCCTCGGATAGATTGAGGGAGGCCATGAAGTTGCCCCAACGGAGGCAAGCCAATATGGAAGAAAGGGAATGCATCTTAAACGGGCGGTACTTAATGTACCCGTTGACACGCTTCAAATCTAGACTCGCCCTCCAACCCCCCGAGGTCTTGGGTACAACAAAGAGGATGGAGTAAAAACCATGACCGATTTGGCCCAGAGGTACCCGCTGTATGGCCCTGATGTCCAGCAAGTGCTGGACAGCGGAATCCATAAGATATCACTTAGACGACACCCTAGACACAGGGCAGCGGATAAAAGACCTCGGAGGGGGGGAGAGAAACTCTAGAGAAAGACTGAAACGTACGGTCTCCTGTACCCAACGATCTGGAAAAGACTGGAGCCACCTATCAGAAAACAGAGCTAACCTACCCCCGATGGGGGCGGAGAGGGCCTCACCATCTGGAACGTCTAAAGGGATGGGACCCCGCGCCCCCCTGGAACTGGCGCCTGGGTTGTCTCCCCCTCCCAGACCTATCTTGGGGCTGTCGTGACTACCTCGATCCAAATTGGCCCGGGGCCCGGGGGAAACTGGAGCCCTGGTCCACTGCCCAAAAGGGCCGACGGTAGAAAGGAGCCTGGCGGAAATTACCCTTCCTGGACAGCGACGGGAGGATCTTCTTCTGATCCCGCGATTCCACCAAAATCAGTTCCAATGACTCCCCGAACAACTGGCGTCCCGTTACAGGACCTGAAGCGAGCCGCCATTTGTGTCGGATGTCTGCAGGCCATTGGCAAAGCCAATGCAACCGCCTGGCTACCACAGACGCGGCCATTGACTTTGAGGCAAAACGGGACGTATGTAGAGTGGTGTCCGTGATGAATTGAATAGCCACAAAGATCTTGTTCAGATCCTGTTGAGCCCTGAGATTGGCAGCAGGGATGTGCACTTGGATCTGTTTGAGCCAAATAAGCGAGGTCCTGGCGAAGAAGGACGACGTAGAGGAAGCCTTCACCGCCCAAGCCGCAGCCTGATGACCCCTCAAAAGTACCTGCTCCAGGCGTTTGTCCTCCGGCTTTAGCAACTCCTCTGATTCTCCAGGCATGGCAGTAGGAGTGTAAAGGCCCAGAACCGGAGGATCCACTGTTGGAAGGGACAGCAAGTCAGAAAGCTCAGGAGCCACATTGAAAAAATTTCGTTCAGTCGAAGATGGATTGGGCCCCGATGCAGGATTTGACCACTGCCTGCGGACCGTATCCAAGAAAAGTTGTGGGGCGGGGATGTAGGACATCTCCGGCTTGATCTCAGAGAAGAGGGGATCCTGCTGAGAGCCATGAGCAAGCGTCTCCTCCGGGGAGTGGGAGTCCAAGCCCGCAGCTGCCCTAGCCTTGTGCAGGAGCAACCTGAACAAGGCTGGAGGAAAGAGACTGGCGGAAAGCGGCTGCTCTGGGCCCATGGTCTCATCCTCTGAAAGTTCCAGAGGCAAGGTATCAGACTCCTCCATGCAGTCATCCTGACTGTCTATTTCGGAGATATCAGAGTAATCCCCCTGGTAAGACAGTCTAGAACGATGGGCCACCCCAGAAGAAGCTCCCTGAGGTTCAACTGGATGACTAGCTGACAAGGGTGCAGAACCCCCTATAGCCTGGAGGCCAGCTGAAAGGCCTTGCTGAACGGCCGCCGCAATTAGCATCTGGAGGTTAGCGGGATCAAAAGCAGGCGAAGGCTGCAGGGCCCCCGTTGACAGGTGTTGATCAGCAACCGAAGGCTGGTTAGTGGAGACCTGCCTTGGATCAGGCCCTGTCTGCTGGGAAATCTGAGGATCAGATCCTCCAAGCCCAGCAGGCCCCCCCAGTTAAGGCTCCATCCTAGGAGGCCCCAAGGCATCTAATGCCAAATGATCCTCCCCCTCACGCCCTGCCGTGGCATCACTGGTGATTCTGAGGGGGCGATCAGGGGGGGCCACCTTCCGTTTGGAAGATCTGTTTATGATCTTCTGCAGAGCCTTGTCCCGCCTTTTCTCCGCTCTCTGTGTGGCCTTAGATAAGGCAGCAGTGGCTCGATGCTGTCTAGGCATGCTAAGACCGGACGAGTGAGGCTGATCCTCCTCAGGCACTGGTCTGTCTGTCTTCTTAAGGCGCTTTCCACCCAGTTTTTCATTCGGGTGAACAGCGACCGTCATCTTGAAAGCGAGTGGCAAAAGGGCCCTTCAAAATGGCCGCACTAACTGAAGACAGTTTTGGCAGGAACCCAGATGACAGGAAAATATCCACGCTAGCCCGAGCAAGCTCAAAGGGCCCCAAGTGTTAATCCACCGGCTTCCGAGCAAAGGGTCTCAACCCTCTGGTCCCAGCAAGAGCAGAGGGCACCGATCCAAATCTTTTGCAGCCTTCCAGCCATGAGAGAGAGAGAGAGACGTCAGCCCGAGCAAGCTCAAAGGGCGCTTGACAGAAGAGTCCCGTAATCGCTCTGCACAGCTGTTGGTGGCCCGAGCAAGCTCAAAGGGCACTAATCGCAAAGTCTCCGTCCCTTCAGAGACGAGAATAACCGGCCCGAGCAAGCTCAAAGGGCTCGATAAAGGGAGGAACTCACAAATGCGCCGAACAGCTGATGGGAACAGCCCAGCGGTAACGAGCTCTGACAGGGCTCGAAATAGGCCGGCTTTGAGCTCGGAGAAAAAACGCCGGGATAGCATCGGAGAAGCGCTCAATTAAGCCTCCAGCTTTGGAAACGGCTCCTCAACTAATGGCAGATGAGGGGGGCAATGCCCTTCCCCCTCCGACCACGGCGCGAGCGCCGAGCTCCCGTACAGTCCAAAGTCTCTGGAGCTGACTTAGGGAATGACTGGTCGCTGCCGCTAATTACGGCTCTCAAGCCTTCCGAACAGCCTCACACACGGGAATGGCTCTGGTGAGAGACCCAGACAAGCCTCCCGTTCCGAAAAAGCTGGCCAGAGCCAAAACTCTGCAGAACGAGGGCCTCTCTACTCGATGACAAAGGAGAGACCCGAAACTCACAGTGAAGAAGAAAGTCCACACACCATACACCAACATTCAGGATGGGAGAAGATTTTGCCACGACCGTCCTAACTGAGGACTGAGTCTAAACTGGGATAGGACAAGGCGGATCCCGGTGGAAAAAGACAGACTCGGTCCTGATTGGCTGACGGACGAGGTCAACCCATCCTGAATGATGGCTCCACCCACGATGGAGAATTAGTTGTTTAGCAGAGTGATGGCATGGGGTAATAGGGAAACACTTAGTTTTACATAATTTACTTAATTACTTGCTTTGTTTAATTTTTTGCAAACCTTCATTACAAAGCCTGTCCAGATGATGCTGTCCACTAGAAGTGAAGAGGAGATTGCTCAAGATGTTAGTAGGACAAACTATAACCTCTTCCCTGCAGCACTCTTGTATCTTATCTAGGCCTTCTAAAATAATTTGATGTCTTTAATCTATTTATTAGTATTACTGTCAGGCTACAAATGTGTACAGGCAGACGTATCAATCACATAGAAATGACACCAGCTGAAAATCAAGGAAAACTGTATTAGGACCCAAGTCAATCTACACTTAAAAATATAGTTAAGAATTGCCAACTGATTAACTCTTTGCTGTTTAGCCAATGGTGCCAGGCAGTAGAAAGTAGTTCAGAAATATTTTCCAAAGTTGTAATTAATTTTCTGGATAACTCACTGATAAATGTAGCTCAAAGAAAGTATGGCAATTCCTCAGCTTGGAATGATGCTTATATCTTTAAATGCACTGAAGCACTTGTCTTAACCAGAATTATGACTCCCAAATCAGTGGGATTCAAAAAGTTTTACTACCGGTTCTGTGGGCGTCGCTGTGGGCGTCGCTGTGGGCATGGCAGGGGAAGAATACTGTAAAATCTCCATTCCCTCCCCACTCCAGGGGAAGGTTACTGCAAAATCTCCATTCCCTCCCCACTCCAGGGGAAGGATACTGTAAAATCTCCATTCCCTCCCCA
>QLTV01003975.1:566836-594842 GCA_003457575.1 Thermophis baileyi
GACATTAAAAGTAAGGGAGGGAGGAGCTGGCTCCTGATTGGTTGGCCACTGACAGCTCCGAGGATTGCAATTTTTCAGCTCTCAAGATTTGTTTCTCTATAGCCTTTAACCTCCGTTTAGCAAGCTTCTGGTCTGATTTGGAGGCAGGCACTATTGCTGGATTCCCTCCAGACTGTCTTTGCTTGGCTCCACCCTTGCTGGTGGTGGCAGACATTCCCGGCTCATTTAAAGGGTGTCCCTGCTCAGAGGGACTTTGACGGGCTGCCATTTTGTAACCGTTAAAAAGGCGACCGTTGAAAACAGCCTGGCTGCCCAGACAGAAAATATTCTGAATCGGGCTGTTGGGAGGGTAGCAAAGGGAACAGGCTCGATAAGAGCAAAAGGCACAGGCTAATAACAAAAGGCACAGGCTAGATTAGAGCAAGTTAGGCGGGCGGCGGCTGAGACGGACCCAGGTTAGCCTGCTCCGTCAAAGGCTCAAGCGCGGGAAAAAAAGTCTGCTTAAGCGTGTCTGCGGGCGGCGTCCGAGCTGACCCGGGGTAGCCTGCTCCCAGAAGCCCAAGCCCGAGCCCGGCAGAGTCAGGCGGGCGGCAGTCAATCCGCTGGCAGGGCAGAGCTCCGCTGAATCAATCAAGCCGAGTCAGTCACAACGAGCTCAAGGCACCAAATTCAAACCTGCTCAAAGTCCAGAAACACTCCTAGCCAAGCAGACAGTCCAAAATGGATAATGACTCTATCTTCTGCCTAGCGGCGAGCAGCCACTAAGCGAAGCGTCTCTCTCTGGCAAGGACTGAGTCGATAACTGGAGCAGAGAGAGAGGCAACGGGGCGTGGCTATGAAAATTATGACTCAGTCTCTAGGCAGAAGGATGAAGTCATCACCCATTCCTGGCCTATCCTGCAACCTCACTGGAGAATGAGTCACCTTAAATCAGTACTGTTTGACAAATACTTTGTTCACCAATACAAAAGTTTGTGTAGAGAATTGGGAACAGAATTATATTATTTTCATTAAATGGCCCATCTCTTCAGCACATTGCTTAGAATAATATACATTATATATATTCTATAAACAATGTTATATTGTATATATGTATTTATATGTACATATACATATACATATACATATCAGGGATAGGTTCTAACTTACCTCGCTGCCGGTTCGCTTCCTCCTGTGCCACATGGGTGTGCCTCGTGGGCGCGCCTCATGGGCGCGTGTTCACCGTGCAAAAAAATACCCCCCCCCCAAAAGCCAAAAACAAGATGGTGATGCATGCACAGTGCCGGAAACTCAGCTTCCGCGCATGTGCAGAAGACAAAAAAAACCTGGAAACCCCCCCCCAAAAAAACAAGCCCCCCCCAAAAAAATCAAAAAATCAAAAAAAGATGGCAGCGTCCACGGACCGGCACCGACCGAACCGGATCCGTGATGTCATTGTGACGTCACCAGCGGGTCACTACTGGTTTGGGTGAACCGGTCCAAACCGGGCGGAACCCACCTCTGATACATTTTCATATACATATACATATACATATACATATACATATACATATACATATACATATACATATACATATACATATACATATACATATACATATACATATACATATACATATACATATACATATACATATACATATACATATACATATACATATATCCTATTTGTGGAAACAGTTATTGTATAGACATATATTTTATGCTCCCAGTACATGCAAATAATTCTTTTTCAGATACTGAGTTCCTGTGTAAAATTTCTAATGGCTCACATAAGTTATTTTGCATTAAGACAAGAGAGGTTGCAGCTCTTTTCAAGCTGTGATAGATATTGACCTTTTGATCTGTGTGCCAATGGCTAAATTCCTCAAAATAGATAGTGCCAAGACAAAAAACTGGTGGAACCAGGAAAAAGAGCCATTTTAAATTAAGAATTCTTCAATCTATCATATTAAAGGACAAACACTACTCAGTGATAATTTTAGAAGATTCTGATGGACACATAAAATTTGAAACTTCTGTTTGTGCATTTCTATACAAGTGTAATATTTTAGCACCAGAAGACAAATTTAATTTATGGCTGAGTTCTCTGCAACACTGTAAGATAAAATAATATAACCTTTATTGTCATTTTTTTACTGTGAGCACACTGGCACATATTAAAAATGAAATTTTGTTGCCCACTCTCAAAAGAAAGTGTATATATACCAATACACAGACATAACACACACACACACACACACACACACACACACACACACACACACACCACACACATATTAATATATACAGTATATGTAATATAGAAACTTGGCCCTGATAAGTGTGCAGATCAACTACTAATTGGACATTGAGTGAAATTCTACCTGTGTATTCATTCATTCATTCATTCATTCAATCAATTAATCAATCAATTTATATGCCACCTATCTTGCTGGAGACAAGTATTTTGCAGCCTACAATAATTTATCCTGTTTAGTATACTTTCTTAATGTTTATTCTCTTCTTTCTTAATAATTTTATCACTACTTTATCTAAGCATAATTATCTTATAAAATACCTCATAATTTTATGCCATTTTTCTATAAATATGCAAATAGATTAAAAACAACTGAGGTATATTAAGTTAGGATTGCCCCAGAACAGTACACCTAATTATCTAATCTTAATTTATACTATTTATAAGCATTATAGTGAAAATGAGTTTCTCTAAATTATTACATAATAAATAAACTTTAAGAATAGTGCAGGACATCACAAAATTGTATCTATAAAAGTGTAATTGACAATTAAATTACACATACTATGTGCAAATATACTCCAGCCCATATGAATCTACTAAAAAATCATGGCTAATGTAAAGGTTAATGTTAAAAGACAGAATGGACATAAAAAAGGAAAGAAATATAATACTTTTATATCTGTGCTTAGCTAGACTTTCCAATCTATGGATTCTTTGTTGTGGAAAAAAAAGGAAATAAGTAAACATATTATAGTACTCTTTCCTATCTGTTTCCATGATTAATGTTAATAAAAACCAAGAAAAAATAGCATTTAAAAATGTGGTCCAAATCCTTCCATAAAGTTGATTTTGGAGAGAAACACTATCTATGGTGATTTTAAAATAGATCTAAGGCAGAACATGTCCTTTTATTGTTTTTCTAGAGAAGAGCAACTTTCTTTAAAAGTTATCTAGCAAAATCTAGTTCAGATGCAACATCTGGTATTTAGTGAAGTTTTGTGTTTCATCCAATTTTCCAGATGAACTGAGAAGAGGATAAGTATTTTTTTAACCATCTGTCTATAGTTATTCAGCAAGCAAATGAGTCATCCACCATCAGAAACCAAATTTCAAATATTTATTTTTCACCATCAACTATCCTTTTTAAAAAACATTGGATACAAATGTTCATGTGTTTGAGATGCAGGAGGAAAGATTGCTTGTATTATGTATAGTCTTTTCTCTCCAGCAACTTTATAGACTTAAAAAACTTAAATATGTCAGAATTTTATTATTAATCAATAATAATTTTTATTATTCACATTGTCTTTGGCATAACTCAAAAAGAGGAAAGAATATTGATGAAGCAGATATCATAGACTTTTCATTGCCATATTTAAAAAGTAAAATATTTGTGTTCATTGAAATAATAAACTTCCACATATACAAAGTAATTAAGAAAACAGTAAGATGTACAGTATGTCTTGCATTGATGAGTGTGTTTTCTTAAATGGAAATGGATCTTCCACACAGATTATTAAAAATCTGGCTAGTTCTAGGTGAAGAAAAGTTAATATTTTGAATTTTATAAATTAATGCAAAATAAAATTTGAGAGTTTGGTTCATTGTTTTGCTGACCCAGGTTTAATGTATTATATTATTGAAGATTTGGGGATATGGCAGATGAGGAGCAATATTGCACTACATAAAGCTATATGAATTATATGAGTTTCTTAAATCAATTGCTTTGCAGTAAAATTATCCTGCTCCCTCCCCCCCCCCCCAAGATGGCTTCTGAACAGTAGGGAGATTTTTCTCTCCTGCTGACAATCTACCAATTTGGCTGCCAAAACTGGCTCTTGGATTTGAATGGGTGCACTTAGGAATGACCCAGGATCTTAAAGATTGAAGTTCCTAGTGAGAGCTGCGGAAAACCAGATCATTCATCTTTTTCCTTTTGGCAGCCCATCTCCTTAAGTACACCTGGCTATTAACTACATTTTTTAAACCTTCTATTTTGTTTTGTTTCTTACCTTTAAAATTGATTGGTTGGTTGAATGCTGATTTATTTTAATCCTCAGCTGGATTTTATCTGGTTTTTTTTCTTGTTCTTTTCTTTTGATCTTTGTGGTCTTTTGAGTAACTTTTGCTTATCGTGAGGAAAACACAGCATGTTTTGGAGTAGTGGAAGTGTTTGGATTTGATTTACATCTATATTGGACTTTCACTACTAGGTTTTTATATTTTATTCATTTGCAAAAGCTCTGGAGATTATTATTTTTTTAAAATCTTTTTTATCCTGATGTGAATAAAATCTAAAAATATTCTCCTTGACTCCCTACTCCAGTCCTTCTCAAATAGTGGGGCGCACCCCCCCTGGGGGGGGCTCAGAGCGATGCCAGGGGGGCGCGTGTGACCCCCGGGGAACATGCTTTTTTTTTGCCGCAGGGAGTAGGGGTTTTTTGCACCGAACAAAAGCGCACAGCATAGAGCAGGAGATATGAGGTGCAGATAACAAACCCTTAAGAGACACCATGGAAAAATATTTAACAGGGACGAAAAGAAAGGCAGAGAGAGACGGAGATAATGAGACAAACCTAAGTCTCCCGAAAGCTAAGATGAGGAAATATGACAAAGCGTATGTAGTGCTTGGCTTCACTGTGACTACGGTGGGAGACGAGGAAAGACCGGTATGTTTACTGTGTCTAAAAAACACTGAGCAGGAGCTGAGAGTTGCAGTATCATGTTTCAAACCCCGCTTTGAAAAGCTGTGCATGCAAAACGTGCTCATTGTAGCCATTAATCCTGACTTCCTCATTTTGATAAATAAAAAAAAATCAGCACAAATTGTTTTATTCATTTTTGTTTTATAGGTCAAAGTGTTTTATATATTGTGCTCCTGAGTTAATGTTGCTGATCAATTTGAATTTATTATTATTTATTGATTATATTTAATTTTATTTTTCAGTATCAAATGGTCAAAAAATGTTTACAGTTTAAATAAGGATTGAATTTTTTTTTTAATTTTAGGCAAATTGATGCACTTTAAGTCTTTTTTGTTACAGACTGTTTAGTTTAAATAAGGATTGAATTTTTTTTTTAATTTCAGGCAAATTGATGCCATTTTAAGTTTTTCTGTTACAGACTAAAAAACAATGTTAATAAAGTTATTCTTTGTTGTAAGTTGATCTATATTTCTTTCTTTTTTCTTTCTTTTTTTTTGTTTTCTTTAATGTTAATAAGGATACAATGTTATGCAGAGGTGTACTTATAACAATTTTATAGACAAATGATACTATTTACAGTCGCGGCGGAGAGTTGGGGGGCATGAAATGTTTACTTCTTCCTGGGGGGGGCGTAACAGAAAATAATTGAGAAGCACTGCCCTACTCTAAGGACTACTCTCCTTGTCTCTGAGGAGTTTTATGTCACTGTTGCCAAGTTACACCAGAGCAACAATGTCTCAGGTTACAGAAAAAGAAAACTGGAGGAAGGAAGGAAGGGAGGGAGGGAGGGAGGGAGGGAGGGAGGCATTGTGGTGGCTGCCGTGCCAAGTCCTATCATGGTAAGTCTCCCGAAGAGGGAGGGAGGGAGGGCTGCCACCAGTAATGCATTAAATTTATTCTACATTTGGAGATACATGTGATTCTCTTTTATGTTACTCTTAGATATTAAAGCATTGCAGACAAATGGGGGGGGGGCACTTGTGATGCTCTTGTGCAGCATATGTGCTCCCCAGTTAATAGAAGTGGGAAGGGCTCCAGGTATCACTGTACACAGACACAGAGGAGTTACAAGTGCCAGCAGAGCTTGCAGAAATGATTACAGTATCCATTTGGTAAGGAGAAAGAGACATAGCTGAATTACTTGAAGCAGTTTACCTTTAGGAATATTTGCTGCCATAGGAATCCACAGGGATTGGGAAAGTGATTCAACTTGCATTGCAGCACACATTGTTATGTTATAATACATGTTTTGTCATTGTGACATTATTGTGATTAGGAACAGATGTCTGTGCTTTGCACCCCATGAATTTGACCAGCTACTAAGTTCTGCAGCTCTCTTTGCCTCCAGTACTGGGACTTCTCACTAGAGAGACGTTGTAGTACCTGATGTGATCTTTTCATTCCTAGATAAAATATCATTATCCAGCATGTTTATTATTATATAGTCATACAGGTGATGATTTTATGCTGTATTTCTTAACTTCTGTGCTGTAAATTTTACTCCTGTGGGAGGGTTTTCAATGCTAGTTTTCTAGGAGGAGACTATTGTTACTAGGTCCTGTGTGTGGCTTTCTCAGAGACTTGTAGTTTGATGATGAGGTGGGTTTTGGGAGAGGCTAGATTGTTACTTTTTGTATTATACAAGCCTGAGATCTTATTCCCTTCACTCTGATAATGTGATGTTCAAGCATAACACATCAGCTAAGTTAGGCTGCAAGAGGCATGTCTGGTAATTGTACTGATGTCACCAAGAAGAGGCATTTAGGTTCTCTGCTTTGGTATATATGTGTGCTGGGGGGGGCACTGCAAAGAGTTCAAAGTGCAAAATCAGATGCATTAAGCCTTATAGAGACTGAATATTCTGCCATTTGAAAGAAAAAATATCAGAACTAACAATGGAGGAGGGGGAAGACAAGAGGGAGCAGAGTGCAGCATCACCATCACATGACCCCAGATCTTTTCTATTTGCATTGCAATGCTGCATACATAACCCAAAGGAGCAGAGAAGGAATAACAAACAAACCGCCCCTAAATTATAAGTCTGTGTAAGGTGGCTCAGAATTACCTTAGTTTCTCCCTTCTTCTATTTTAACCAAATGTTTATTTTAAATCATTCGTAGAGCTTCCTATTAGCAAGCACACTTTCAGTCATTCCCCTACTCTGAATCATTTTGGGATACGGGGAATAGAATTTTCTTTGTAAATTTCCTACTTTCATTTCTAACTTGTGATGCATCTGGGTTATTGTTCTGGGTCTTGTTCTATTTTTTTCCTCCTTTTCTTGCCATCTGAATTGACTTGGCTGTGGCAATATTGTTCTGCTGAGACCAGAATTGTGATAAGCAGAATGGCGCTGTTAGAAACATTATAGCTGCCATAAAAGCAATCACATCTGCTGTAAAATGGGAGGTGATCAAGAGCGCCACATCATTTTCATCATAACTTTGTTTGACTTGTCTGGCTGAAGAAACAAATTATTGATAATTCTCCCTTTTGGGGGTGGGCGGGGAATGATATAATGTCCTACTTGCTGCCAAATCTTTGCCGTTTCAAGATAAAATAAGAATGTTTTAAATAATTGAAGATGTATTTGGGTTTAAAAACTTTCAGGATATTTGTATAATTCTGCAAAAAAGCACTACAAAAAACTCCATACCCATCCTAGAGAATGTTTAGTATTTTCTCATCCCCATGCAAGTTTTTAAAAGGTAAAAAAAAAGGAAATAGATACCCCCCAAAAAAGAAGAAGCCTATTTTACCATATCAACAGCTGCCTGGCATTTTAAAAGATCTCACTATTATTAAACATACAGCTTATACATCTGGCTGTAAGAGCTGAGTAGTAAATGGTTTTATGGAAAATGGGCATAAAATTTTTCTTTATAAATGACATACTCTACAAGCATATTGATCTATTCCAAAACAAATCTAACTGCATTCCATGAGATTTACTCTTGGTTTAAGTGTACTGTATGTAAGATAGCAGCTTTGATCATTAGTTATTATTACACTGTTCTATTCATTTGATCTTGCTCATTGCCTTTGTTGCAGAAAAGCAGGTTAAGAGGGCCAAAGGGAGTAAGTGGAAATCTTTTTAAAATCACTTTGAGCTGTTGGTTTCCAGGTATAGTTCACAAATCATAAATTTGACCCATGAGACATGAAACTCTGGCAGAAGGCAAATAACTCCAGAATGGAACTTTGAAACATCTCTTGAGGGACCTGAATCAAGAAATATTTAATTCAGGGATATTAGTCTGACTTTAGCAGACATAGAGCAAAGTAACCATAAGCCATACAGATGTTCCTTATGATCCAGGGATAAAAATGTTGAAATCATAAAGAAAAATCCAGCTTTTCAGGGGATATTTTGCCAATTCAAAAAGACAGGCAAATTACATCTCATATTACATCAACTTCACCTATATTGAAATTGATATTTCAAACCATCAGCTTTAAATATTTTGTGATTGTTGTTTTAGCAAAATATCCCACCCCGCCCTTCCAAAACAAAAAAAAACTGAACGGGGTATGACAATCTACTAATTTTTTTAATATAGGATTTCTTTAGATAGGTAAACATTGGTAAATGAGGAGTCTGTTTATTCTCTACCACTTAAGAATAAAGGAAGCTCAGAAGCATCAACAAAAGAAATGTTCCCTAAAGATGAGGAAGAAATACAGAAGTCTCTTTCAGAAGCAGGAAAAAAGTAGATGGAAGATATGTTTTGTCACACTATTGACATAAACAAATAAAATATCCAAGCCATTTTAGTTTTCTAGGATGTCCCATGTACTGGGTATCCAACTTCAAAAAGTACAGGTAATCCTAATATCTCATGATCACAATTTCAACTGGAATTTCCATGGTAAGTCAATGCATAAATAAATAGCAATAGATTTATATACCGCTTCACCGTTCTTTACAGCCCTCTCTAAGCACTTTACAGAGTCAGCATATTGCCTCCAACAATCTGGGTCCTCATTTTACTAACCTCGAAAGGATGGAAGGCTGAGTGAACCTTGAGCCACTCAGAATTGAACTCCTGGAATGAGCAGTATCTGCAATACTGCATTCAAACCACTGCGCCACTACATGCACCTTATTTTACATCCATTTTTACTACAGTTGTTAAGCAAATCTTCATGGTAGTTAAAAAGAGCCATGCGACATTGAGTAACTTTGAAGATGGGTCACAGGTCCATTTTTTCTAGGACATCATAACTTTGAACCATTGTTAAACAGTTGTAAGTCAAGGACTCTCTGTTGGAGATAGATATATGCAAGGAAAATGTGCAGTGACCACCTAGTGCAGGTGCCAAATTCTTGTTTAGAAAGCTGACTTATCCCAAATTAGATACAAGAATATGTGCTGGTGGGTGGGTGGGGGGGTGTCCACAAGATCAAACTTAGCCACAACTGTGCACCTGAAGCCCTTCTCTCTTTGCACACAAAATAGGGGGGAGAGACTTTGATTGCATGATCAACTTCTTTACTTTTTGACACCTCTACCTCCTCTCTGATGCCATTTCCTCCATGACTGGTCTGCCTAGCTTAGAATTCTACTTCAACATGTGTAAATAGTATGTGATTGAAAAAGATTGATTTACATTGATTGGCATTAAATCTTCTGGTTTCATAATAAAATCCTTTGCCATCTTTACTCTGCAATGCCAAAAATGCAGAAAGTTTTGACAGCATACTGTATATTATGCTATTGATCTCTGGCCATTCTTCTACATGAGAGGCTGTTTGTGAACAAGGTTATCATGTCCATGTTATCATTTGCCCAGCCTTGGCCCCTCATTCTGCTTACACTTCAGGGCCTAAAACATATACACACTAAGTGATTGAGACAAAGGATGTCAATTTCTTTTTACAATTACAATATCAGACCTACAAAAATCTAGTCCACCATTAAATGGCAGGCAAAAAAAAATTGGAATCTGTGCTTCTAACTAGTGGATAGTCTGAATTTTTTTCCAGACATTTTATTTATTTACTTACTTACCGTACTTATTATCTATGTTTGTTTGTTTTTATTCTGTCTTAATTATTTTTATAAATAACTCAAGATAGTTAACATACCCAATACAAGTAATCCTTGACATACAACAGTTCACTTAGTGACCATTTGAAGTTACAACAGCACTGAAAAAAGTGATTTATGAGCATTTTTCATACTTATGACCACTGCAGCATCTCCATGGTCACATGATTTACATTCAGATGCTTGACAACTGACTCACATTTATGACAGTTGCAGTGTCCCGGGGTCATGTGATCACTTTTTGCAACCTTCTGACAAGCAAAGTCAATGGGGAAATCAGATTCACTTAACAACTGTGTTACAAATTTAACAGCTGCAGTGATTCACTTAACAAATGTAGCAAGAAAAGTTGTAAAATGGGGCAAAATTCACTTTAAAATGTCTCACTTAGCAACATAAATTTTGGGCTCAATTGTGGTCGTAAGTTGAGGACTACCTGTACTACTTTTCCCTCCTATTTTTCCCACAACAATAGCCCTGTGAGATATCTTGGGCTGAGGAAAAATGATTGGCCCAAAGTCACCCAGCTGGCTTTCACATCTAAGGTGGGATTTGAACTTATGGTCTCCTGGTTTCTAGTCTGATGCTTTAACCACTAGATCAAACTGGCTTGCATATAGCTCATCTATTACCTGTCTATTTTCTCTCTTAGGGAAACTCAGGATGTTAAAGTAGACAGAGACTACATTCTTGAATACTTGGGGAAAAAAAGTGACTAATAATCCCATTATGGCTTACAGAAAATTCAAACTAAATCTCTTCCTTTCTGATATTTGGCTGCTATTTTCTGCAGACTTAAAAATATTTGGCTGTTTTTGCCATTGCTCAACCATCTTGGTCAATGTATTTAAAAATAGTTCAGCTGTCAGTGGAGCAATTGAGTCTGGAATCTCTTTTCATTTTCAAGCTAGGTCCTTTTTGCTTGAGGGAATCCATATGTTATCACTTGCTGAGACGATATTCATCTTTTTTTCCTGCTAGGCTAAACTCTTTTGCTATCTACAGAAATATCTTTCAGTTGTTCCATAGCTCAGAGAGAAACAATTCCATGGAGCTAATTCTTCCCCCTTTCTCCTTCAACAACTAAAGAATGCTATTGTCGTCACATTGCACTCTGTCAGCAATGTCTGCTTGTCATTAGTAATAGTCCTCCAATCTGAATAGCAATATTCTGTTGGCAGTTCTCATGTTCCCTTAACTTTGGAGGATCTGAAAATGCACAACAATTTTTGGCTGTCCTTCTTAGACAAATGCAGACAGTTGTGATTGTCATTTTCCACCCATTGCTAGATGAAGGAAGGAAGAGCTTCCACCTACTTTAAGGGTACATTTAGCAAAAGTGTGCCAAGCAATGAATGCAGATAATTCCCACTGCATAGCTTTCTGACTTCTGCAAAAGAGAGGCCGAGAGTATGTTGATTTTAGCAGCCACTTGCTGCTGGTAGAATCAGGTCTGTCTTCAGTATAGTAGCTCTTGACATGTCGTGATTGGTATCTGATATCTGATCTGATGCCTTTTTATGTCTCATCCTTTTAAATGCCAATCAATCCATTATGATTAACATTAAAATAAAATCTTCTCCGTAACATAAACAAAAAAAAAACAAGAACTCAGAAATTCTTCTTTAAATCAATAAGCAGGTGCATTTCATTTGATTCAGATACCTCAATTTGCCATATGGTAATATGTGCTTTGGCTTAGAATGTTATATGAATCCATCCATGAGGTTTGTAAACCATGCTTTATGACTTTACATAATACATGAATCCATTGAATTTTGCTTAACAAAAGCATGGTTTGGTATGAGGTATGAACTTAGTCATTATGCTGCAAAGAAATCCCATCATTACACACACACACACACACACACACACACACACACACACAGAGTAAATGTCTGGTTTCACTATTAAAACTAGGATATATGCTAAAATAGGAGTGTCAAACTCGAATTCATTGAGGGCCGCATCAGGATTGTGTTTGACATTGGGAGGGTGAGTGAACATGGCCACAGGGAGGAAACCCTCCCGAGCTCTGATTCCGCTGGCAGAGGGCTGCAGGAGACCACAACCCTCCTGCGCGCGGCCCTCCTGAGCTCCATTTTCACTGGCAGAGGCACCGCGGGCCAGTCCTTTGCTGTTTCCAGGGCAGCCCCACAGGCCAGATCTAAGCACCCCATGGGCCGGATCCAGCCTGCAGGCCTTGAGTTTGACACCCCTGTGCTAAAATAAATTTCTAAGATATTTGTGAGACAACAAAGTTGGTAATACAAGTTCATTAAATACTAACTTCTTCCCCTTCTTTCACATACATGGACTCATATATTTTGTTCAAGCATCATTCACAACGGCTATATATATGTTATATATGTTCATTATGACAGTGGTGAAATCCTCTGAAGTCTGCTACCGGTTCTGTGAGTCTGCTACCGAGCGCGTGCTTTGTGCACGCATGCACACTTCACACGCATGCGTGCCTGAGGCACGCCCGCACAGCGCTAAAAAAGGAACATTTTGAAGCCTTCCAAGTCTGCAAAGGTAAGTAGAACAGCGAGGGGGGGGAAATCCGCTGTGCCATGCGATTTAGATTAGCTAGAAAGCAGGAAATCCTACGATTCTATCTAATATAAATCGCGCGTCACAGCTGATTGTCGCCCAGCTGATCGTCGGAAATACCAGTTCGCCCGAACTGGTAGCATTTTTTATTACCAGTTCAGGAGAACCGGTCCGAACCAGTAGCATTTAACCCCTGCATTATGACACATTTATACTTATGAGGATTTATACTTGTGTGTCTGTGTGTGCTTAAGAAATACGAGGAAATTTGCCTGCCTGTCCCATCTGATTGTTGGTTTCAGTAGCATTTTTCTTTCTAAAATCCTGATTTTCAACATCATTCAGGTCACATAAGCATATACTTTGCAGAAATATATAGTAGTCTTCCTTTTTCTTTGCAACTCATCCCTAATTTTATTATCTCTAACCAGCTACAGTGGGCTACTTTCTGATTACAATTCAGTTACCATTGTTATTATTGCAGTCATGGTTGAGAAACCAACATTATTCAAATTGACATAGCAAAATTGTAACATCTTCATTGAAGCAATACTAGTCTCACCACTAGATATTTCCATTCACACCAAGTCTTCTCCTGGCACAAAATATATTTGTTTGGTATATTTGGTTTTTTGATTTTCATAAAACAGCAACAATTATTAAACTAAGTCTTTTCCTCCAACAATTTTCAGATAAAGGATTCTGTTCTTGATCAGCCTACAAGAAATAAAAATGTAGGGTTTGCAAAGTACCTGGTTTAATCGAGTGGAATACCTTTGAGACAGCTGTTCTGAGAATAATAAGTCAAGATGGAAATAGGGTCATGTGAAAGATCCATATCTGAAAAGCACATCATTTCTCCAGGCAATCATCTTCCTGACAAATGGCAGATTGATTTATTGTTTCTGTTTGCAACCAACTCAAACTAACAAATTCAAGGATGTGACAGCAGCATCTCATGTGGAACATAGCAAAGAAATCTAAGTCCTTCTTTAATGACACTCATACATCTGAGTCTTCACAAAAGAGACAACATCTGTGTGTCATGAAAGCGACTACTATTTCCAGAAAGATGATTTTGGTTATATATATAGCCATACTAATCACTTGCAGAATTCAGTATGTCAAGTCATACAATATGTTTTTAAATCTCTGTGATATACTGAAATAAGAATGGAAATAAGTTAGATATGTTCCAGTATGGGGACCATTTGTTCTCTGTTTGATTGTTATTTTAAAAAAAAATTGAGCAAAAAACAAAAACAGAGCATTTGAAATCTCTATTTCCTTTGGCTCAGAAGTCTAGAGCTGCTTTCAATAGGATGGAAAAGCTAATTCAACCTTTCTGAATCTATTTTTTTCTTCATATGTGCTGCACAAACTATGCAGGCAGCAGTGGGAGAATGGGCTCATGACACTTGTAGAAAAATCTACTCACAGAAAACAAAAAAGATAAATATGGTGCATGTCTATAAAGAAGTAAGGCAGGGGTGTCAAACTCGCATTGTCACGGCGTTGTCACGTGACGAATCACAACTTTTTCCCTCTTCACTAAACCGGGCATGGGCGTGGCCAGTGCGTGATGCATTTGGCCCATGGGCCGCGAGTTTGACAGCCCTGAAGTAAGGTATCGATTAGGTGGTTTGGCTATATTAGAGGAATGGTGCTATTGAAAATAGTAATGCTCAGTAGAATCCCAATATTTGCAGAAATAGCTCCCTCAAAAATTATTTAAGAAAAATCACTTAAAGTAGGAAGGGCAAAAGCTAATAGGATAATGAAGCCTTTGCAGAATTTATTTTAAGGACACAGATTTTGGAGGCAGGGTTTTGTAGAAAAATACAATAGTGAAAAATGGATTTGGGATTCTTGAAAGAAGTGACTGGTTGGTTGAAAACTATAAAAAATAATGTCTTATCCAGGTAACACATATGTTATATATTAAAAACAAATTTCTTTTGTAAATATGGGTTCTTATATGGCCAGAATGACTACATTTGGGAATAAGACAGAAATAGCCATGTGTTTTATACGATCGCAGATGCATAAACATCTTTTGGAAAATGAACTCCAAAATATCAGAGAACTAAAACAAGCTCAAGGCAAGAAAAGAAAAGAAAAGAAAAGAAAAAGAAAAAAAAGAATTGAATTAACATACTGCAAAAAAAAAAAAAACACAGTTGGCTGGCATGCTGGCTGTGACTGTCAACAAAAATGTCACAAGTTTATGTTGCAGGTAGAACTTATTATTAAACATATTTATAAATAAGTCTGTGTTCTTGCTCTCATCTATATTACCTTCTTTAATGACTAGCAATTATACATACATGATTTCAACCTGAATTAACAATCATCCCTGAAGCAAAATGTAGAAACATACAATATAGTATAACTTATGCAAATGAAAGGCTGGTAACTTATTTAAATTCAAATATCTCTAATCTACCACTTTATTTTTAAAAAGCAAGTTCATCTCAACAAACTCTGCTAGATTTTTGGCAAAAGATATGCCTTCACCAAGGAACTGAAAATGAAATGTGCTAAACTGGCAGAATAGTTAATCTTTGGTTATAGAAATCTAGAACCATTTCCCTAATTGCTTACACCAAAATAATAATAATAATCCCAAAATATTGTTTACCAGCATGGATGGGAGTAAATATCTGGAACTTATTTTTGTGTGTTGGATGGAACAATAGCTTAAGTTTTGCAGATAATTTAAAGCACCTATTTCATTATTTACATATTTGCTCTCAGCATGCTACATAGAGCCTGATTGTGCTCCTTGAGTTGATAGAAATTGTATACCGACAAGGTTCTTCTTATACCTCTTTTTCTCAGCTTGGGATGATAATTACTATGTTGCTAGAGAAAATATATTGAGAAAGGAAAACTCAAGAGGTTACATACATCTGGATAGGATGGATGCTTATTTGATTTTTGAAGGAAAAATAATATTTCTGAAGCAATATGCTCAACTTAAATATAGTTTCTCTGAAATTCACCTGTTTCGACAGCTAATATCTGGTGATTCATCAGCATATATTATCATTAAGAGCAGAGATGGTGCTAGAATGTTGGAGAAAAAGGCAGACAATAGGACAGGAGAAATTAGAGCTGCTGGTATACTAAACCTTAACATGATTATATGAGCATCTGTACAATATATTTATGTAGGCAACTGTTCCTCCCCCATCGTATCCAACCCCTCCCCTTTTTTCCTGGCCATTTTCTAGGATGAAACTCATCCATCATATTCAAGGGTTCTTTATATGTTATAAAGATATATTGTACATTGTGTGTTGTGGCCCGCCAGCGTCCCGTGCCGGTGCTCATGGATCCCGAGGACAATGAGGCGGTTGTGGCACGGTACCATCGGTCCGTGCACCTGGTGCCCGAGTCAGAGAGCGAGGAGGACGATGAGGCGGTTGTGGCGAGTTCCCATCGGCCCATGTACCTGGCACCCGAGTCAGAGAGCGAGGAGGCTGAGAGTCAAGCAGGGCCTTCTGTACCTCCTGAGGAGCCCATCAGGGCCGAAGAAGAAGAGGAGAAGCCTCTTCTTCTTAATGCTCGGGCACGCAGGGCTGCTAGAAGGCAAGAGTGGCTACTCAGGAGGAGGTCTCCTCAAGAGTAGAGCTGCAGGCTACACCCTTAAGACTATTTAAGCCCTGACCACGCTGAGCCTTGTTGCAGGAAACAACGTTTGATATCACTCTTGATCTTTGTGACTCCAGTCTGCTCGTGTACTTGTTCCAGTACAGGTCTTATTTCCTGCATTCCTAGTTCTGGGAGTTTTGCCAAATACAGTCAGAACTGCTCATATTATCTCTTGGACTCCGGCCAGCTGTTAAAGATTAGACATTTACCAGCGGAGATTTGGAAAACCCTATTCTGCCTTTATTTTGTTTTCAAACTATTATGTTGCTCCTAAGAAGTAATTAGGAGACATTTATTAGTAAAAGAACAGTGTTTTGCAGTTTGTGTGTGCGTATTATTGGTGGCTCGTCGCTGGGGCAGAACAGATTGTTTCCTGCCAAGCCACACACAAACCGGGATTACAATGGACCAGTTTCGTGCCGAAAACGCCCAGCTCCAGCAGCAGTTAGCTGTGATGTCCCGCCAGCTGGCTCAGATTCAAGCCCAGATGGCCCCACCTGCTCCTACTCCACGGAGAAAGTGCCCGGTAGCTGTGCCGGATAAATTTGCTGGTGAAGTGAATATGTTCCCGGCTTTTCTGGGACAGTGCCATTTGTTTATGGCTTTGCGGGCGGAGGATTTCCCAAATGACCGGGATAAAGTGGGTTTCGTGATAAGCCTGCTTTCCGGTTCTGCAGCTCGTTGGGCCACACCCTTACTGGTCCAGAATAGCCCCCTCCTCAATGATTTCAGGGGCTTTTGTGCTCATTTGGAGGAAATGTATGCAGACCCGATAAAAGCCCAAACCACAACTCAACACTTGAAAGCGTTAAAGCAAGGCCGGCAACCCCTCCGTGATTACATCAGCGTGTTCTGGTTGTTAAGCCAGGACTCGGCCTGGAATGAGGCAACACTCCTGGATGCATTCCAGGATGGCTTATCAGACGATTTATTAGATGAATTGGCCAGAGTGAACATTCCTACCACGCTTAATGAGTTGGTGCGTCTCTGCCTTCGTATTGATGCGAGGTTGCAGAGAAGGAGCTCTCGTCGTGCTGCCCTGATACCTCGTGTACTTGCAGTTGTCCGTGAGACCCCAGCTCCACGAGAGAAGCCCATGGACCTTGGTGCAGCCAGACCCTGCTTGTCCAATGCTGAAAAGGACAGACGTCGGGCAGGGGGGTTATGTTTGTATTGCGGGGAGCCCAGCCATTTTGCCATCTCTTGCCCCAAGAAGGGATGAGGGGCGTCTGTTCCCAGCCCTGCTGCACAGTCCCAGCCTACCCTGTCAGGAAACGGCCGGAGCCCAATTTAGTGGAGACGCTGGGTCGGGCATGAACTAAACAGACTCACGCCCTGCGGAAGTGGATCCTGGACCTCCGCGTCATCTGATATTGGACACCCAGGTGTTTGTGGCCAATCACTCCCGCGGGATTCCAGCTCATGCCTTGGTGGACTCCGGAGCGACCACGAGCTTCATGGACGAGGCGTTCGCTCTTCATTGTGCCGTCCCCTTGTGTCCGGTGGATCCTCCTATGCTGGTCGAGACTATCGATGGTCGGGTGCTTCTGTCCGGGCCGATTAAAGCCATCACGCAACCTGTGCACTTGACCATCAGACGGCATGAGGAGGCCATCCAATTTTATGTGATGGCTGGACTCCATTGCCCCTTGTTTTTGGGACTGGCGTGGTTGCGGACTCACAATCCTCACATCCTGTGGTCCCAGAATTTTATATCCTTCCCGAGCCTGCAGTGTGTGGATCATACGCGCCAAGTCTGCGCAGGCCAGGTGCAGGGACCCCCCCCCGATGTCTCGTTGCCAGCCGACCTCTCGGACTTTGCTGATGTCTTCAGTGAAAAAGAGGCAGATCAATTGCCCCCACACCGGCCATATGATTGTCCCATTGACTTGCTCCCGAACACGCCGCTTCCTGTTGGGCGGCTCTATTCAATGTTGGACCCTGAACTGGCCATGTTACAGGACTTTGTGGACAAAAACCTGGCCCGGAGTTTTATCCGGCCCTCGTCGTCGCCCCTGTCCGCTCCTGTCCTCTTTGTAAAAAAGAAAACCGGGGACTTGCACCTGTGCTGTGACTATAGGAAACTGAATGCCATTACAGTGTGCAACCGGTATCCTTTGCCCTTGATCCCTGAACTCATGGAAAGACTCCAGTCGGCTACCATTTTCACGAAGTTGGACCTGCGCGGAGCTTACAACCTGGTGCGGGTCTGCGAAGGAGATGAATGGAAGACCGCGTTCGGTACTCGGTATGGCCATTTTGAGTACACGGTCATGCCGTTCGGACTAACCAATGCTCCTGCGGTCTTCCAACACTTCATGAATGACATTTTCCGGGATCTGTTGGACGAGTTTGTTGTGGTCTATCTTGATGATATTTTGATCTATTCGACATCCCGGAAAAGTCATCTCCAACATCTCCATCAGGTCTTGCAGCATCTTCGAGAGCACCACCTCTATGCCAAGCTGGAGAAATGCCAGTTTCATCAGTCCACCATTGATCTCTTGGGCCATCGCATTTCTCCAGAGGGCATAGCGATGGATCGGAGCAAGATCGAGGCCTTGAAAACTTGGCAACCTCCTCGTCGGGTGAAAGATGTCCAGTGACTCCTGGGGTTCGCCAATTATTACCAGACATTCATCCCGGGTTTCGCCACTCTGACCGCGCCCCTCACTCGGCTCCTGCAAAAGAAGGTCCCATTCCAGTGGGGCGTTCCCGAGCAGCAGGCGTTCCTGGCCTTAAAGGAGGCCTTCATGAAGGAGCCGATTCTCAAGCACCCAGACCCTCATCGTCCGTTTGTAGTGGAAGCGGACGCGTCAGACATCGCCGTCGGAGCCATGCTATTCCAGGCTCATGCAGATGGCAGTCCTCTTTTCCCGTGCGCTTATTATTCCCGGAAGTTGAATCCTTCCAAGCGCAATTATACGATCTGGGAAAAAGAGCTCCTGGCCATTAAGATCGTGTTCGAGACCTGGAGACATCACCTCAAGGGGGCCCAGCATCAAGTAGAAGTGCAGACGGACCACAAGAATCTGGAGTTTCTGCAGACCACGCGGAAACTCAACCAAAGACAGATTCGGTGGTCTTTCTTCTTTGCCCGCTTCAATTTCAGGGTCACATACATCTTTCTGCACTCTCATCTGAATTTCTTTCCATCAAATTGTGGAGCAGTGAGTGACGAGCATGGGGAGCGCTTCCATCAAGACGTTGCAGCTATGGAAAAAAGATATCAAGGTAAATGGAGCCCATCAATGCTTGCAGACTACTGTTGGACACTTGTAAGAGACAATCCTTTCCTTGAATACAAAAGACAAGTCAAGAGAAGCAAAAGGGACACAAACTGAAGGCAAGATTAATGAGAAATTTAAAGTTTTGAATATTTTAAACTTGTTTACAAAATTAGTTTTCTTGATAAACATATACAATAGATTATTTCATGTATTCACTGTTGCGAATATAATTCACTTAATTTTAATAAAAATATACGGGTTTATATATACGTATTAAGTTTTGGCGCATTATTTGCCTATTACCTGTAGTTGGAAAATGTAAAATGTCTGTTGCATGAAAACTAGAGCCAACTAACAAATTTCATTATTATATTTGAATTCAGCATGTGAAATTCATTAAGAAATGGCACATTTCATTTCTGAAACTAATAAAAGTTGAAAATTTGTAGAACAGTGAGGTAGTAGCCAACAGATATATTTTAGAAGCTCATAAATGCATTAAAAAAACACCTTATCTTCTCTTGCTTCTTAGCAATTGGTTTAAGGTGTATTACTTGTGATTCTGGAAATCAGAAACAATTATCAAGCTACTTTCCATCAAGCTGGCCAGCACCTTTTTAAAACTTCAATTTGTGACCATCACCACATCCAATAGCACCAATTCTTTATTTTTATAACACATTGTTGAACTAATTACATTGTTTGTCTTCAGTGTCCCCACTTAGCTTTAATAGATCCTGATTTTTAATATTGTGAGAGGGGGGAAAACTTCCGTATTCACGTTTTCTATACTCCATATAGTTTCTTTTATGTCCTCTATAAGGAAATGCTCCACTTTATTAATAGGGAACTGCTGTAGCTCTATTGGTTGTCTGGGGTTGTTGTTGTTTTTTGGCAGTTGTAGCTTTAAAGCCCCTGTTTCAATGAAGGTAATTAGTACTGCAACTAGTATCCCATGTGTGGTCTCAGCATCCAATATATTATATTAAAACTTTCTTGTATTTTCTGTTTTCTTTTCAATCCCCATCCTAAATGGTCCAGACATAAAATTTGGTTTACTATTTTTTGAAATTGAGTTACTCACTGTGATTTCAAGATCTTTTTGAGTGGTTGTGTGGTTTGTTTAACATGTATTTGAAGATTGCACTGCTGTTAATGTTAACATTTAACATTGTTAAATGTAAAAAGAATAGCATTATAATTTCTGAATGTAAAGTAAAATATAACAAGAATGAAAACAAAGAAAACTAGAGGAGTTCCTCCTCTAGTTTTAGTTTAAGTATGCCTGAAAAAAGGGCTTGGTATAAATATGAGAGGTAAGAATGAAAGGGCATGGGAAAGCAGATATGCTCAGCAGATTTTTCTCTTTAGAAAGTTTGTTTATTTACTAAATTTATTTGCCACACATCTTGTTTCAAATGACTCTGGGCAGCTAAGAGCATAATAAACATTAAAAACATTAAAATCAAGTTGTTAAATACAAGGAATAAAGTTTGTGTAAGTTTGTGGGTTTAGAGAAAGAGTGTGATAAAGTGAGCAAGTTTGAATAATGGAATGTTTTGAAGGAATATGGAGTTAAAGTTTGGTTGATGAATTTGATAAATGCTATTTAAAAACAAACAGAATGCATTAATAGGTGAAAAGAAGCAAAATAGTTACTTACTGAAAATATCCTTTTGCTCACTTTATTATATAGAAATAAGACATGGAGAGTTGTTTCTAAACCTCCCATGTCCCTCAAAGAGTGACTCTTCTATTGGTTGCTCCAGAAATGATATTGTTTTAAAATACCTCCCTACTTGGAAGAAAATAAAGTTCTCTTAAAAACAATGTAGCATTGTTATATAACATAACCTTTGGCATAAAATTAGAGCTATGTAGACTAGTAGTGCAGAATTAAATTTCTGAGTCAGATGTGACCTACAAAAGTAATATATATGTGGTCTATACAACCCTTCCAAAAGTTGCACCCAAATTATCATTTTAATATGACAGCAAAGGGATTATGAGATGCATGGGGAATAATTGTGCTAATTTTATTTTGTATGAAATTCAGCAACAGAAAGCCACTCAAGGGTCGATATGACCAACAGACTCAGAGAATAACTTATAAAGGTTTTTGTTTTTTAATTGTTACCTGCTTAATGGTTTCAATAGAGAAAAAAATAATCTGAAATTCTCATTTCATCAGCTGTTGAAATGATAAATGCTGCTCAGGTTTGGCCAGACTCTCGAACCTAAATTTTTTCTAATGGAATTTCTTCATTAAATATGACCTTTACCAGTGTGGAGGGGAAAAAAATAATCTGAGTTGTATCTTGTGCCTGAAAACAAATCATCAGTCTTTTTTATAACCTGTACAACCTGCATAGTAGATTTGTAAAACTGAAGCTGAAAATATATGTTGAATATTATCTTTTGATACTATTAGGTAACATTTTGACTTCATTTATTTCAGCTGAGAGAAATAATTTGAACTTCTTTAATTTTTTTGGAACAACTTGATAAGGGACATTTATATAAAATTTTATTTGTTGTAAGCCTATTTAATTCTAGTATAGGTAGTCTCACTTAACGGCCTTAGTTGGCACCAGAAAATCCATGGCTAAGCAAAGTGGTCATTAAGAGAAACATCACATGAGTGTGACTTGAGACCTCCTGCCAGCTTCTCTATTGACTTTTCTTGTGGGAAGCTGGAAGGGAAGATTGCAAATCACAGTCATGTGATGTGGGACACTGTGGCCATCATACATGTGCGATAGTTGCCAAGTGCATGAATCTTGATTACATGACTATAGAATTGCTGTGACAATTGTAAGAATGAGGACCAGTCTTAAGTCACTTTTTTCAGCACCATCTTAACTTCCAACAATTGCTAAATGAATGTTTGTTAAACAAGGACTGTAATTCATTTTAGGATATGTATTTTAATTTTCAAAATATATTTCCAAAGGTTCCAAGGCATTTTAATAAAAATAAGAGGATATTTTAAAATTATGAAAAAGGTCCAAAATATAATAGCAGAATGTAAATATAAAGATTACTTAATGCTACAAAGGTAATAAAACAGACATTTAAACAGCCTTTTTAAATTGTATATTTAATGAAATTTCAGGTATGAAAAAAGGACAGCCCCAAACCCCATATTTTACAAACACAAAACCTACATGAAATTCTCTGAGAAAGGCATTTAATTCCAAAGTCATATTAGTGGTTTTCCCTTTTCTCTCAAATGAACTGGATGATTTAGATATTTAAAGAAAGAGATGAAACCTGCTTCACCAACTTGTTATAACATTCATACCATTTATTAATATCTCATTATAGTACCTTAAAATCCCTCATATTTTGGACCCAAGGTTCTATCATGCCTTCTCTCCTGAAGATTCATTCTTAGAGATTAAAGAGAGAATGCTTGGATCCTGATGAAGATTACACCTTATTCATTATAGAACAATGTCAAATAGCAGTAATCCATTTCTGAAATACTTTTCACACACTCTTACGATTTGTATATTGAGATTTTCATAACATCAAGGCACTTAATTTTTTTTCAAAATAATTTTGCATAATGAAATAATTGGAGTTATGGTTTTAAAAATCTGTGCTGCTACTTTTTATCTTTTTTGTGTAAAATTGTTTTATTGTATTTCCAAAGTTGCAATCACTTCTGTTTAAACCTTGTCAAACATGGTGAAATATTTTGCTTGAAAAGTAGAGCTTAAAAGTATTGGATTGGTGGGTAGAAACATTCTAATTTGGAAAGTCTACTCAAAAGTCATCCCCATATACAATATAGCACATAAACTGATTACAATCTAATACAGTTGTCCAATATAGCATATCACTCTTTCACCCGGAATTCATGCTTCCTCATTCCAAATAGTTACATAGGCAATCTTGTATTCCATTCAAGAACCTTCAATCACACAGGAATAATCATTTGAGAATCTTTGTTCCATATACTACCCTGTAAGAATAGCCAATGTTTCTAATTCTGAATTATAACATAGTCAAGATCTACACCTGCATGATTTATATCAATTATTTCTTCCTTGATTATACTTTCAGCCTTCCAGAAACCATCATAATATATTCTCACTCAATTTTCTAGGCCAGAGAATTACTTTTTTCCTATAGTGATTCAAAAATGCCTAATTTTCATCATGTACATACACTGTCATGTAATGTAGAAAGAAGGAGTACATACATTCCAGAGGTGGAAAAGACAGTGAAGTTTAGATAATTTGTGTGATAGAAAGAAAGTTAAGACAACTCCTCCCTAGTAATTCCTAGAGTATATATTTTATGATACAAGTAGTCTGTTTTAATTTGGAAGATTTCTGTCTATAGGCAAGGAACAATAAAATAAACTGTTTAGAAGAATTTCAGTGTGTCTTTCTTGGTTTTTGGACACACACACACACACACACACACACACACACACACACACACAAAGATACTTGCCTTCTGGAAAGATATAAAACCAAATGAGTCATTCATTCACTGCTAATATCTATAAAGGAAAGCTCAGCTGGATTTTCTTGATATTTGGACCTATATCTCACTAGGCACTAGTGTACTGTTAACATATTAATGTGCTAGGCATGCATATGCTTTCCATAGCCTTTCACCTTTATTTTCATATTTTCTAACAAAAGAAAAATGACTTTTTCCTTTCTACCTTGTTTTTCCTCTAATGTTTGAATGACCTTATTACATCTGAAAATATGTTATTCAGACTTGAAAATGGGAATATACTTTTCAAAGATTACATAGCAAGGTCCTAACGTATTCAAAAATTGGTGTGTGTGTGTTATGCATCTCTAGAAGCAAATTTGATTTGGTGGAGGCAGTATGTGAAAACAGAATGTTCTGGATCAATGAGAGTTCAAAGAGTTTGTAACTGTGGGTATGAGTAAACCTATCTTACGATACAAACTACAGATTAGGTGCTTCTGATATTTCTTGATAAGACTGATAAACATATTCATTGTTTTTCTCCAAGTGAATCACTGAGATATATCTATCTAAACTATAGTGAGAACGGAGTCCAATAGTATCAGGTAATATCTAAGGATATTAATGGTTGTTTCTTTTAACAGATCCAGAGCACTGTCACATATCATCACATTTTACTTCTCAAGCAACAGAAATATGTACTGTTCCACATGAATTCACTACTGCTGCCCTTGTGTTACTAACTGATCTGTATGTCTATGGAGATTCTCAGTCATCCAGGTCATAGTTGTCGTGAAGAAGCTTCTTGGGTGGGAAGCAAAACATCTTAAAAGAAAAACCATAAAGTCCAGTTGCCTCTTGAAAAAGCACTAACTGATCTGTAAGTTAACTGGCTTGGTTTCAAACACCTGAAGAAAATTGATAACTTCAAAACACATTTGAAATACTGAGCAATGGTCTTAAAAAAGTCTGGTTCTGATTTTCTTATGATTATATTCACTATGTCAGATGAGCATAAATCATAACTATTACTAGTATTCTTAAAAAGTCTTATAAATTACAAGAATTCTCACTCTAAATTTTTTTCAGGTAGCTTCTCTTCTCCCAGACTGTATCTGGGAGAGATAATACCATACCAAGAACACTGACATTTATCAATTTATTCAGCCTGAAAGGCTCATGGGCAGCAAAATGCGGGCACACCTCAGTCTATTCTTGCTGAATATTCATTGGAAAACAAAGGCAATATAATTAGTTGTCTTTTCAATTTAAAAAAAGAACTATTTCTATACTGAGGCCACACACAGGATATATAATAAATTCCAGAAAGGAGGTTGGGTTTGGAAATTAGCCATTTTTGAGCCAGCTGTTTCAGCTATTATTTGTATGTACATGGGGGGTGGGGTGAGGGTGTGAGAGTGGGAATTATTACATCAATTAACAAGAATGTTAGCCACATGTTAAGTATTATGCATGTATTAACTCCACTGAAAATATCAACATAGAAAAGATGTAAGCAAAATTAGTTTCCTGCCTCATACATTTGCCTTGTTTCTTCTCACAAACTTACAGTAAAAATAACCATTTCTTAGAACTGATATAACAGAATTTAATAGAACTTTTTTCAGAACCTTTTGAAGTTAAACCCAAAGAGAAATTTGCTGGCAAAGATTTGTAAACCTGACAGCAGTTAACCTCTTGATGTAGGGTATTTTTGCAAAGTCATATATACTCTCTGGCTCTAGCTTACTCCAAACATTTAAAGTGAATACCAGATAATCTGTTATTCTAGATTTTTGCTAGATATAGCTCCCATTTCTCCTTTAAAAAAAAAAAGATTTTGCTCCCTCACTTTTGTTCTGCCAGTTTGTGACTGGTAGAGTTTGATAATCCTAAAGCATCTGGCAGCAAAAGTAGAATTTTTATGCTTATAATCCTTTTAAAGGTCCTCAAGATTGTTATCAGCAATTCATTTTGCAAGCTGCAAGGGTCTATCACTCACAAGGCATTCTGTAACCATATTAACAATTCTGGATGTCTTGTTTGCACAGATCACTCCCAAATACAAATATGTTCAAACAGTAAAAATAGGGTAAAATCTCTGCAGAGATCTTAATGACTACAGTGACTTCTGACTTTTGGTTGTATCCACAATGAACAATATTCACAGACTACAATATTTTAAATAACAATAGCACTTATATACCGCTTCACAGTGCTTTACAATCATCTCTAAGCAGTTTACAGAGTCAGCATATTTCCCCAACAATCTGGGTCCGTTTCTTTAGAATTCTTAACTTTGCAAAGATGGTACAGCATGCCCACTTATCTTTTCCTCCCCCTCCTGCCTGCCGGGTTCTCAAAGGTACTGGGCTTTGCCCCCCACCAGATGTCACGGGCCTCTTCCATTTCTCACACACTTACCTTCTGAAGATCAGTAGAACCCAGACAGCTGGGAAGGAGGAGGCCATGTGAGAGGATTTCAGCAGCCTTCTGTAGAGCCTGTTGTCAAGTATGAGCCCCCTGTACTGGGCAACGTAGCTTCATTGTCCTCAGTGTCGGACAACCAGATCAGGTTACAAACAAGCTAAGGATTGCAAGGGACCAAAAGCCCTGTTGCGTTTCTCTGGCTTTTGGGGAGCTAAGAAAAAATCATGCCGATTTACACTGGCTGGAGGGAAGCAAAACCAGCAGGATTTCTTCTCAATGATTGTGCCACATGGCCCAGCAAGGGATAGCCTTCTCTATTCCAAATTCCTGAGTTCTTGATATCTTCAAAAGATAAGTGTGTGATTGTGATAGGGTGGAGTATGGAGGAGGCCCATAGGTCTTTGGGGAACCAAAGGGGCAGGAGGCAGAGCATGACATATCTCAAGAGGATGAGGGCAGCCTCCTGAGTGTGCCTCAGTCCTTGACTCCTGACACAAATGGGCAGGCTCCATTACCATCGTATGTTGAGGACTACCTGAATGCAACTCTGATCAGTTCTGTTTTGGCTGCTGAAGTGGGTGGGGGGAGATACTTGGAATATTGATCTGATGGAAAGTATTACCATGAGGTTTATATATTCCTATTCCTAGTTCCCCCCCCCCCAAGTTTTATCAGAGCAGAGGTCAATGAATACAAGACGTCTCCTTGGTGTTCTACATTCACCCTACAATTTATCTGCCTTTAGGATGAGGATTGGCAGAGTTTTACAGACATCCAGCGAGATGTCTATCACCCAATTTGGAAGTAAACACTTCCAAATTTTGCTTCCAAAAGCAAACATATAATCCAGACTTGATGTGCTGCAAAGCAGAGTGCCAGTCTCTGTCCCTTTACTTCCATGAAAACGTCTAAGGTCTACAGAGCATTTTTAGAAAATATGGGCTGGGTGATAACATTTCTAGAAGTGAGATTTTCTCCAGGGGTGAAATGTGAAATTTTTCCCTACCGGTTCTGTGGGCGTGGCTTATTTTGTGGGCATGGCTTGGAGGTCAGGTGGGTGTGGCTTCAGGTGGGTGTGGCCATGTGGTCATGTGACTGGGTGGGCGTGTCCTGTGGTCATGTGACTGGGTGTTTGCGGCCAATTTAGCAGTCCATTTTGCCAGGGAGCAGGGGATTGGACTAGATGACCTCTGAGGTCCCTTCTAGCCTTTGCTGTGCTGTTTCAAAGCATCCTCTGAAGCTGTGTCTAGTGCCAGCCAGGTTTGTGGTCCATCGTCCCTCCCTCCCTCCCTCCTTTCTTTTTCTTTCTTTTGTGGGAAGCAACCCCCCCCCCAAATAAAATATTACTCATAATAAAAGGCTAACAGAAAAACAAGAAAAAATCAAGCTGCTAAAGAAGAACCTGCCGGAAACTCATTCCACATTCCTGCCTGATAGAAAGAGAGATAATGACCAGATAGCTGTGTCTAGTGCCAGCCAGGTTTGTGGTCCTTCCTTCCTCCCTCCCTCCCTCCCTCCTTTCTCTTTCTTTCTTTCTTTCTTTCTTTTTCTTTCTTTTGTGGGAAGCAACCCCCCCCCCAAAATAAAATATTACTCATAATAAAAGGCTCACAGAAAAACAAGGAAAAATCAAGCTGCTAAAGAAGAACCTGCCTGAAGCTCATTCGCTCATTC
>QLTV01003975.1:601234-613621 GCA_003457575.1 Thermophis baileyi
CTGTTCCCCGGACCGGATGCCATTTATCACTCTGAGTCCCAAGCAACAGGAGATGAGGGCTGCCTTGCGCCACCGGCTGGTGCAAATATACCAAGGCAGAATGCTGATGCCGCGCAAATGCTGATGCCGCACTACAGCAGAGAGAAGCAGCCGGAGAGAATCTAGCAGGCACTTTCTCTCGGTGCCGCGCAAATGCAAGTAGCGCTTCACTCCCACAGCTTCCAGCCATCGCAACCCCCACTTCAGCCCGCTTGTGGCCCCCCCCCCGCTGCAACAGCACCATTATTTCGTTCCGGCCGGCAAGGGCTGCACTCCTTTTTGCACGTTTCACCACCTGCAAAGTTGCACATTGCACATGCCACCCCCTATGGTGGTGATTTCCAGCCCCACCATGGGCCGGTCCCATATTCCAGAGCTGTGGTAGTCACAGGACTGGCCCTTTGGTCATTCCGGAGCAGCTCCTCCACCTGTGTGCAGGAAAAGGAAAAGAAAGGAGAGGAGAGGAGAGGAGAGGAGAGGAGAGGAGAGGAAAGGAAAGGAAAGGAAAGGAAAGGAAAGGAAAGAAGGGGGGGGCGGGGAGGGAACGGACTACAGCTACAGCTCTGGAATATGGGACTGACTTTCCCAACAACATCAGCAAGCCACCGTCAAATAAGCTCCAATTATTTTGTAATAATTATGCTAACTTTAATAATTTTGTTACAATTAAAACAACCTTTAAAGATTTTGTTATGATTAAATAAGCATTTACGATTTTGTTATAATTAAATAAGCATTTATAATTTTGTTATATTAAATAGGTGCATTTCATATTAATAAAATGGAAGTTCTCTGATCATTATTTTACAAATGTATTTATCTTTTTTTAAAAAAATCGTATTAGTGGTCTGTGGGATTTAAAATTATGAATTTGGTGGTCCATGGCATTTAAAATTTTGACCTTGGTGGTCCCTGAGGTACAAAAGGTTGGGGACCCCTGTTCTAGTCCAACCCCTACTCAAGAAGGAGACCCTAAACCATTCAGACAAATGACTGTCCAACCTCTTTTTAAACACCTCCAATGATGGAGCACCCTCAACTTTAAAGGCAAGCCATTCCCCTGATCAAGGATTTTAAAAAATGGGCTGAATTTGGATCCCCCATCAAATTCAAAATCACTGAAACCCTTCTGAGGTGTATCCTCATGTTTGAAGTCTTGGTTTTTTAAAAATATCTGCAAGACGATAAAAAGATGAACATACTGTTATTGAAAATACAAAAAGACAAATTCTATGGTATTACACAGGCTATCTATAGTTCCATTTGGATTTTTCAAAAAGCTTGTAAAGCAGAATTAGCTTAAGCGAAACAAGCTAATCTTTTGTTAAATCTATCTTTTATTCATTTAAAATATTATTTCTTCCCCCCACCCCCCCACCCCGCATTACAGCTGGGAGAGAAGAGTTTTCAGTCCAGACTTTATGGTTTGCTATACCAAATAATTGATAAATCAATATTAAATGATGGTTTTTTATTTTTGTTTATTAAATTGTGTTAAAACTCTTTTTTTAACTTTAGCTTTTTTTAAAAGAATGACTGATCAAACCTAATCCTACATGATAGCTTAGCATGATGTGTGAACTCATCACACAATAATTAAATATGTAACTATAGTTTATCTGCTTTATATTTATATTACCTACTAATTCAAAAGTTGCAAATGTGTCCATTTCACCTATAAAGTTTCAAAAGGAAGGGAAAACATCACAGGATAATCATGCTATCTTTCACTTTTCTTTCATTCAATTGCCTTAGAAGAAAACATGTTTGTTAAAGCAACTGCAGAATATCATTAATTAAATATTTGCTAAATGTTACTGTTACTGAGATGCAAAATAAAGGAAAAGAGTACATCTAAACTGAAAATTGGCTAAAGCCTTTAATTCAATAAAACAAAGGGAAGAAAAATAAAACACAACTTTCCTTTTCTTTGACTGATTTATGTAAATCTTGATATACCTGTAAAAAGGCAATTCCTGTCAGTCTGTTCTTTTGTGTATACTTGAAATAACACTAGGGAAGATAAGACTTTTCAAACATTTTATTAAATTTCTAAAAAAAAGTAATTTGATTTGATTGTTTCACTCCTGGAGGAACATTTCTAACTCTTGTGTATAACGAAGTATCTTTAAGACACATTTTTAAAATTATTTTCAGCTACACAGTACTGTTTTTTAAAAAACATTTTAACTATCTATTGAGATAATGTGGATGGTGGGAGGGAGGGAAGCAACAATACTTGAAGTATGAAAAGACCTCCATAATATTAAAAAAGAGCATCTAAGTATACTGTAATACACTGCAATCTTATCAAGAGGCAAAATTATTTGAAAGACCATCTGCTCACTTAATCTCAGAAAATATTCTAAGAAAACTCTTAACCTCTAGAAAAGTGTTGCGAACACAAGATTTCATAAATCTCTCAACAATTATTTTTCAGCCTTGAACTCTATAATTTAATTAATTCCCAATCAAAATTTAATAACCATGTACTTCATGGAAAATATGTAAAAATATAGCGGGACTCGAATGGGTAAAATAACTGTCAGAATCACTGTATTTTTCTCCCAAATGCATCATATATTTGTCTCAAAGGCATTGCATTCATGTCAGAAGCACTGAGGCGCTTCCGGGTTGAAAGGATTAGCCAGTGACATCACCGTTGCCCAGGGGACACCCCTTTCAGGACTCCTTTCATGTCCCCAGCAAGAGTGTTCTGACCCAGCTTTGCAAGCAATGAGAAACCACTTACTCATGAGTACAACAAACCCCTTTATTCAACCAGGAAAGGAATAGTCTTATCACATTGGATAAACAACCCGAAAAGTAATTAGTCACAAATGAAAGTCTTTCCCCCTTCTGAAACAGGGCAAAAACAGTCTCTGTTCACATGAGAACTCAAGACAGAAAGTCCTTTCAATGATTAAGCCAAGCAGAAACAGTCCCTGTTCACTGCGACTGAGGCAAATTCACTCCCTGTTATTTGCCAGCAGGGAGACTCAGTTGGCACCTCAAATACAGAGCAATTAGTCCCGACAAACCTGGTTCTGGCAAAGGACTCTGACTTGATAGATGTACACTGGAAAATGAATGGTTGTCTGCGACAACAGGCCACTCCCAAACCCCTACTATTTATTTCCCAGCCAGGGAGGGACTGGCTAGTGTCTACGACTTCTATTCCCTGAGAGCCGGCTTATTGCCTTCCGCTGTTCTCCTCTCCCCTCTACACATACACACATCTGGGATGGGCCCCATCTGTTTCTCTCCCTCACTCAGCTCAGGCCCCGAAGACAGCTGCCTTTTCACCTGGGGGCAGACAGAAGGCCCCGGCTCTGCATCTGATTCTGATTCTGCTTCCTCATCAGAGTCTCCCAAAGGCTCCGAAGCTGACCCAGGCTCCCCCTCCCCCTCCTCCTCATCTGACTCTGCTGCTAGCTCTGCTGGCAGCCGACGGGCCACAACAAAGAGCTAGAGTGAAGGACAAGAACTGACCCCACCCCACAACATCACTCATGTCTCTAACACAAGTTTGCTAACCTCCAATTTGGCATCCTAACTACGTGAACCACCGTGCTCCTTTCAAAGGCCATATCATGAACAGATAGGAAGAAAATGTTCTTTGTGAATATATAACATGGCATTTTACTTCATTGCTTGGATCTGTGTGATTACCCCATATAAAGTAACTTTTCACATCTTCAGTATTTTTCATTATGAAATCAGTCAGTATTAATACGATGCCTTTCAAATTCACAAAGCTATTCTTTTTGTAATTAAAGCTCTCTTTTTTCCTGTATTATTCTCAGGTACTTGAGAATTTCTTCCTAGATTATCTAAGTGCTTTTCAGCTGTTTTGAAGGCAGCCAAAGCTTGCTACTATTGTTATTTTCTGTCACCATATTTCTACTATCCTGAAGCTTTCTTGACAGCCAACATGTTTCAATCTGGAAAAGGGCCATCAAATGAACTCTCACTTGCTTTCTTTGTTGGAAATTCAATTGAAGTATGGAAAACTGAGGAAGCTAAGGATTCTTGAAGGCATGAGTACACAATGAAAAATAGGAGATCTAGCTATCCCCATTTGCCATTTCTTGACTCATTGATGGTACAAAACCAGCACCTATGTACATCTATGATAGTCTCATCAACATTCTCTCTTTTTTAAAAAAAGAAATGTCAAAACAAATTCTCTTCAAATAATCTGAATAGAATCTGGTGGGGCAAAAAGCTGCAGGAGCAAATTTTTCTATGGTACTGATCTGAAATATATACATGCAAACCTGTGCAACATGCCTTCCTGTTCCATGCTTTTGGGTCAATTCTCTTTTGACTATAAGGAGCTGCATCTCCTATCAGTAGTCTTTTGTGATGATGGCATCTTCTGGACACAAGCTAAGTGTGAAAAATTAAGTGTGTCCTGCAGCCCATTAATTCTCAATTCCCTGAAAGGAATTCAGCTTCTTCGCAGGGACAGAATTTTTTAAATTCTACATATATATTTATTAGATTTTTATCCTGCCTCCATTTCTTTGCTGTCTGTTGCTGTCTTCTCCATTCTAGTTTTATATGTATTTGTTCTTAAGGCTTGGTCTTATATGGCCAGAATAAGCCACTTTGTCTTTTTCGTCAACTTTATTATTAATTTCCTCCCTCCTTGTTTGGGAATACATTTTTTCCAGGGAAACTATTCTACAGTTTTGCTCTTAGCATACATATTTCAAACAAACTTGATATTACAAAGCAATTTTGTTCTTTTATCACTAACTGCACTAAGTGCATTTAATGATACACAAAATGAGGCTGTCACTATATTATTATCTATGTTGCTATGTGGTTATCATTTATACTGTCTGGTTCCTATATATGCCATGTGCCATGTATTTATGTAAGGGTATGAATGGAAACATATGCACACGCACGCGTGCACACACACACATATTCACACACTCACATATAGCAAATGAATACATGAAATTTATTCAAAGCATCTCATAAAGGTAGAAGGGTCTACTGGAGAAGCATATCTAGGTAGTTCTGTAAACCACTATAAGTCTGCTGGATGTTGGTAGTGCATGAATACAAGAAATAAACATGTGAAAAAAATCAGAATGAAAATTTCTAAAAAGACCCAACAAAGGATAGTTGTCAAAGTTCAAATTGTCATTCATATAACAAAAGATGATACCCATGTGAGCTGGATAAGTCAATAGTACTCAGATAAAAAACTGAGTTGAAGTGCAAACTGGAACTAGCCAATCTGTGTTGTAATTTATAAAGGTAAATGGGAATTGTTGTATTTCAAACTATCAGATAGAATGTATCAAGCATTGCACCTTGATTCTTCTGGAACTCAAACCTAGCTTTATCTCCTATAGATAGTGTTGTATAGGTATAAATGCGTTTGTGTATGAATAAATGAAACCTTTATTTATAAACTGTACAATAAAATTTGTAAATCTGTTTTTATTTACTTGTATGTATCCTGAGCCGCTGGATAAAACAGAACTGCAAGTAGCAATGGAGATGTTATAGGTAGTCCTTGATTTATTATCATAATTGAGCCTGAAGTTGTACTGGTCATTAAGTGGGTCACCATCAGAGGTGGTATTCAGCCGGTTCTATCTGGTTTGGGCGAACCAATAGCGCTGACTGTGGGTGGGCCCGCGCACCTGCCCGGACGTAATCATGTCCCATTTATCCACGTTTTCGAGGCTGTGCGCATGCGCGGAAGGCAGTGCACCCGCTCACATTTGCGAACCGGTACGGAAGGTAAGTGAATACCACCCTTGGTCACCATGTGATTGTGCCTGACTTTATTGCCTTTTTTGCAGCACTAATTAAAAAAATCACTGCAGTTATTAAGCAAATCCATTGTATGCAAGGCATTTTTTGCTGAAAACTGGAAGTAAATAGTTTCCAGCAAAAATAAATATAAATAAATCATGGTCACCTAACCACAGGATCTTTCAAACAGCAATAAATGTGGGCCAGTTACCGAGTATCCAAAATGTGATCATGTAACTTCAGAGGGAGCCATAGTAATTTTGAATCTGGGTGAAAGGGGCCCGGGGGAGATTATCATAACTTCAAACAATTGCTAAGCAACTGGTCATAAATTGATGGCTACCTAAATATGGACCTTCATTACAACTTTTCATGTGACAATCTCAAAGCGGAAAGATATCTATTTCAGAACAGAAGTAGCGCTTTGTTTTCTGTGGCCTCCCAAAATTATGATTCCTCATTCATTCATTCATTCATTCATTCATTCATTCATCATAGCACCCCTTATAATACATTTCATAGTTATGAGTATTTTGAAATATTTAGAGATATTTTTACCATATCAAGCAAAGCACTTTATGAAGCCTTGATTATGAAGCTTCCCTTGGGTAATTAACATCCAAATCAATGTTTTCGCAGAAAAATTTGTGTGAAAATAATTTTTTGGCAAGTATTTGTATAATGAAATATAGAGAATTAATCCTTCCAATGTTTTAATAAAGAAACATCTAATATTGAGTCACATAATATGAAATAGTTTTGAACTGGTTCTGAAACTGATTTGGAGGTAGAGTAAAATTGGTTTCATTGCATACAAAGACAATTCTAATTTGTTTTTCCAAATTGGGTTTTAAAATTCAGCTTCTCTGTTTCATGTTTTGCAATTCTAAAAATGCATATAGAGAACAATGAATACTAAAAATGAAAAAAAAAATGTGTCTGTTTGGAATTCTAGTGTGCAGTATCAGTATCTCCTCATAATTTTACCCACAATCTCAGCAGCTAGAATAATTATGTGAAGGTTTCTCTTTCAATCTGCCTAATTCTGTTCTGATTTTCAAAATCAGTTATACTCTAGATCTTTCAGTTAGGAGAACATTTTAAAGACTGCCTCTTAAAACTCTTAAAAACTGCCTTCAGAAACGTACTCCAAACACTGGTGATAAAGTAGTAACAACAACTCTTGAATTATTGGACTTGGATTTTTTTATCTTGGATTTTATATACCAGGCTGCTTTTTGCCCAGTTGTATCATAAAAAACAAAATCTACAACATTTGTTGTTCTGAAAAGGAACTATTTGTTCCTCAGCCTTCATACTAATCAATATGCAATCTGTTTTAAATTGCATGGAGTCTCCTTTTATGATTTCCACAACAATTGTAGTATTGAATTAACTGCATAAATAGCTGAAAGGCAATGAAAGAATGAATGGAAAACTCTATGAAAAAATTTAAAAGGAGGAGATAGAATTGTATAATTCACATGCTGCCCAAAGAACTTATGATCAGGTAGCACAAAAATAACATGGTGCATTTTCCAGGCAAAACCTCCAGAAAACTCAAAAGTGGGACTGGCTCCAATAAAATGTACTGCCCTTGTGTGTTGATGAATAACAATATATGCCATCAAATGTTAGGGAAAGGAGGAGAGTATAAGGTGGCAAAGGGGAGGCTTGGAAGAATGGCAATGCAGCTGAACAAGCAGAAGGCTCTTTGACCTGTTCACTATGCAGCTGCAGCTTGATTGATGGTTAACCGTCACCCTGCTCCCTGGAATTTTTGTTCTTGTGAACTGAGAGCCACCTACTGGCCAGATGCTATTACTGCTCCCTTGACTTGAAAAATAGGGGAAAAA
This sequence comes from Thermophis baileyi, assembly GCA_003457575.1. Taxonomy (NCBI): domain Eukaryota; kingdom Metazoa; phylum Chordata; class Lepidosauria; order Squamata; family Dipsadidae; genus Thermophis; species Thermophis baileyi. The sequence goes on from QLTV01003975.1 coordinate 608,914, forward strand.
ACCAAGAATCCATTTAAAAAGCAAAGGGCTGATGTACAGATCCATACATTCATACAGCAAGTTTTCTTTGTTATATAGCGTTGATCAAAATAAAAGGGGAAACAAGATTTCCCATCTTCTTAGTCAGACAACTGATGACTATATTTACTTGAAAGGTAGGCTAGTATTTTTCCTTTACGAAAGCATACAGCTTTAAAAGAGGGTCATTTTAGGGTACTTCCAAAGGCCTACAATTTTTATTTGTCAAACACTCAAGCTTAAATCAAAGTTAAATCAAAGTTTTATTAATTTATATTATACACACACACACAATTTTCAAATGCTGTAGATGCTGGCACATGTATACTTTTCTTAATCGAGAGCTTATGACATACAATACAGTAAATTACTATGCCTTTTTGTCTCTCCATACATGCCATCTCCATACATGCCCATTCCCACCCACAAGAAAATTCAAATAAATGGGTTGGATTTGTCTTCCTTCTCCCACACATTTGTATATTTATGTGGAGATTACAAAATAAATTCCTTCCAAAATACATGTAGGATGCCTGCAAGGAAACATCACTACATAAATGCATTGAAATACCTGTCATCAGTTATTATGGTGTTGAATCTCTTTGACATTCCAATTCTTTTACTGGGATAGCAGTCATGAGACAGCAGCATGCTAGCCTTTTTCCATCCAGATGCCTTTTCTACATGACGGTGTCAATAACCTACTATTTTTGTGGATGGAGGAGTGAAAAATGACAATATGTAATCCATAGCAGATTGGAAGCACAATGAACCAGATGCCGAGGCTTTATGGAGGAGGAAGGAAGAGGTTTCATTGCAGCTACTGCATTGGCTGATTGTGGCCAAGAACTCAATTTACTCTCATAGAAAAAGTTGCTCTTTCTAAGGAACTGCTGTGGTGGCTCAGTGGTTAGAATTCAGTACTGCAGGACTAACTCACTGCTCACTACAGGAGTTCAATTCTGAACGGCTCAAGGTTGACTCAGCCTTTCATCCTTCCAAGGTCGGTAAAATGAGGACCCAGATTGTTGGGGGCAAGATGCTGACTCTGTAAACCGCTTAGAGGGGGCTGTAAAGCACTATGAAGCAGTATATAAGTCTAAGTTGCTCCATTCACTGCCATAAGAACTTGCCATAAGAAACTGGAATATCCTGATTCCAAGAAAAATGGTGGCTGTTTGCCGTTTTTAAATATTGGGATGGAAAAAGAGATAGAAATCATATCTTTGATGAAGCTCCCTTTAGATCAAGAGAATTGCCAGGAGGTAAAGGTGTTTACCTGGCAAATAAGTATGAGTGGAAGTGTAGAAATCCCCTGAAGATTGTTTGGGGATTTATCAAATCTTGGATTGTAGGAAAGGATTTATACTAAATCCAGGATTACCTTCTGCCAGTGTCAGGTCCCAAGAACCAAGACAGACATGTGGAGTTACTTCAGAGCAGTTTCCTTTATTGTTCCTCACCTACAGACAGAAATCTTGCCAAACTAAAGCAACTATCTGCATCAGTATAGATATAGCCTAGGAATAATTAGAGCAAAATCTTCTTAACTCTCTTTCGCTAGATGAAACTGCCTCTTTGCCCTCTGGAATGCAGCCTCTTCCTTCTGGGAACTCTACCACAGTCAGATAAATATGATGGCAATAGGATCTTCTTTTTCTATACAAGTTTTAGGAGGGTTGACAATTAGCTAATGCAGCAAATAAAGCAAATATCACAATAATCAGACCAAAATCCTTAGATGAGATATTCATTGCTACTGAACAAATCTTAGAAGGAAAAGCTTATCCTTGAAATAAGTTTGGTTGGTTTTGTCTTTTTTAAAAAAAAATAAAGTTTCTCTAGTGATGGTGGGTGTTAAGCAATGAACAATTCTTACTGGTGGTAGTCCTGCAGCAGGCATGGGGTGTTTGGGTAAGTGGGGTTAAATAAGCAATAGGAAAGTATATTTGTTCAAATTAATATTTATAGCTATGCTTGTTAATAAAGAATGTCCAAATGTCATGTTCCAAGATAAAAACCACGATGGAAAGGGAGAGTTCACAGAGAAGGCCAGTTTAATTATTATTCTAAGTATTTTATCAGCCCAAGACTATTGCTATGTAAAAGAATATTTATGTGCAGACCCCTTGCTCCTTGTACTATATACTCTTCAGTACTGAAGACAAAACAAAAATGTGAGGCCAGAATGCTTTACAATGAATCATCCTTTCTCTGGGTGAAGTATGGTATTTTTAAAAAATGCACTAGATGGTAAAACAAAAAATATAAGCACTTTCCTCATGTTTAATATAAAATGATTAAATGAAATCCATTATTTCAGAATGCAAACTATGGAACAAGATGGCCTGAATCTCTCTTCATCCCTTGAATTAAAGGGAACTATTATTCTCTCACATTCAGCCATTAAGTGCAATATGTGAAGAACGACACTGATTTGTCTTCAACTTTGTTGTGAATAGTTGTCTCTCACTTAGAGTCCTTTAGTGTTGATTGAAATTGTAATTATCTGGAAATAAAATAGCAACAATCCAGAAATGGCTCCACAAGAAACTTAATATTTTGCTATATAAGCCAGCAGTACCTGTTTCCACAGCCAGATTCTTCCTATAGTTGATGTAGAACTATGTTAATCAGAAGGCCTCTGCAATCTTAATACTGTAAGAAGCTTCTTTGTTGCACTGTTTGCAGCCATATCTTCCTGCTCAGATTGATAATTTTCTTTGTCATTGTTTAACAACTGTTACGGGAGGGAGAGACATAATTAATTACTGCTTGAGTTTTGTTAATTTCCTGTTTTTTTAATAATTTTGGATATTTTGGAATTTATAGAGGAAAAAAAGGAACTGACAAAAGGGCATTCAAAAATGCAAAGTCACCAGGGAACAGGAAGCATTAATAAAGTCTGATGACACAAGTTAAACAAAGGACACAGTAGCTTTGAGGAGACACACTAGAACTTTTCCAGTGCTTATTCAAAGCTCCTGTTTAAAGTTGAAAATCAATGACAGAAAAACTGAAAAAAGTCAGAAAAAAAATCCCTTTCAAGAGGATTTCAGCAGAAGCTGCTGTCCCAATCTGATAATCTGTAGCTTCCTAAACAAAATATATTGTTATGCAGATATGTTGGGTTTTTTTAGTATCAACAATTGTTTTTAAGGAGTTCAGAATTATGTCATGTAGACACATTTTCTTGTGTTTTCTTTTAATACTAATCTCATTCAATTTAATGAAGGGTAATTAGCTTTTGAAAATTCAAAAATTCAAAAGAATGTATAGAAAAGTATTGCTTTTCATCTTAAAATTGTCTCTCTATTGGTCTACAGATATCCTCCTCCTCTTCTTCAAGGCATCATAGATATCCCTGGGGAAGTAATATTTGCAAGGTGGTTTCATGACAGAAACTCTGCCCCTTCCAAAAATATAGTGATTTTGCATGCATGTACAAAAGAGGAGGGACTTTACAACACTACACTGGTCATGTTGCACATGTCGACCTCCATTGCAAAATATGATACTGTTAAGGAATTCCATCCATAGAACGTTTTAGATTGAGAAGTATGCAGCCATAAAAGCTTTAGAATAATGGAAAGATGAGAAATAAAAAAAATCCATTAATAGCAGCATCTTCTGCCATTAACAATAACAGAATTCTAATCCTATTTGCAGCCATTTGAAAGATATCTGCAAGCATCCCAAAAGTGATAGGAAGTAATCTTTTTCTGGATAAGAAAATTTCCCAGAAATTTCGGGTTTTGTTACAGCTTTACTCTCTTCTGTAGTTTGCAAAAAAGCTAGACTGAGTTCTTTGCGTTTCTATGTCAATGGAAGAAAGGAGTGCACCTCAGCTAGTGTTTGTAATAGAAGATACCACTTCACCTTAAGACTTTGCCTAAGATTTGATAGTGACTCAATCTGGGCAGCATAAGTATTTTATTTGTCAAGCACATATTAGATAATATATATACCGTATTTTTCGGAGTATAAGACGCACCGGAGTATAAGACGCACCTTAGATTTGGGGGAGGAAAACAAGGGGAAAAAAATCTGCCTCTACCTCCCAGCAAACAGCAAACAGTACAGATGATATACACTGTTTGCTGTGCATTTCTGTGCATGTGTGCCTGACCCATAGAAATAGCAAAGAATTGGAGAAATGTACATTATGGCAGTATATTAATGCCAGAAAGTTTTCTTAAATGTAGTCACACTAACTCCTCCCAATTATTTAAATAGATCTACTCCAAACGCAACGATCTGCTCATGGAAACTACTTAAAACCCCATTTTCGAAAAGGGGAGAACAACATACTTACCATCCGCTGTGTTTTTGTTTCATTGCCCAGAATACCGAGTGGTCTAATTGAAGGGGAGGGGGGGGAGAGAGAACCTCTTGTGACAATAATTTGCATTCATCTGGGCATAAATTAACGGTGATTCATTTATAAAGTGGAAATGGAAGCAAGCTTGCGCTCATTGGAGGGACTTTATGGCTTCCTCTCAAATCCATTTGTGAGGTGTAATTGTTTGTAAACTTATTATAATTGCTTGCAAGGTTATCAGCCGGCTGAAATGGCAGTTTTATTAGAAGCAATCTGCCAGTAAAAGTCATCCCTGCTGCTATTGTAAAAAGGTAGCTGATTCCCCCCCCCCCTTTGTTCCTCGACCCTTCCCCCTTCCCCCCCCGGGAT
>QLTV01003975.1:614498-640927 GCA_003457575.1 Thermophis baileyi
TACCTCCTTGCATCCAGTTTCAGCAGTCTGATTTGCAAAAAAAAAATAAAATGCTGCCTCTGCCTCCCCGCAAGTTGCCTCCTTGCCGTTCTAGTTTCACTTTCATTTTAGCACCTGGGCCTGCCTGCAGCCTCCAGCTGATGGTCGGCATAATCATTTGCTTGTGCTAATCAGGCTCTGCACTGTTTGCTGCAAGGAGGTAAATTGCTGGGAGGCAGAGGCCAAAGGGTGGGGGTGGCTGGGTGGGGCTACATTCGGTGTATAAGACGCACCCAAGTTTTCACCCTCTTTTTGGGAGTAAAAAGGTGTGTCTTATACTTCGAAAAATAGGTAAGTATAAACATGATTTGGATACATGAAATGAATAGAATAAAAGGGAACATTAGGACAGGGATGGTAGACACGCTGGTGCACTTATGCACGCCCCTTTACAGACCTCTTAGGAATGGGGTGAGGTCAACAGTAGATAGTCTAAGGTTAAAATTTTGGGAGTTGGGATGAAACCACAGAGTCAGGTAGTCCATTCCAGGCGTTGTCTGAATAAAAGTAAAAGCATGTCTGAATAAAAGTCAAACTGCTATAGATTGTCCTACTAGCTAATTTGCTTGCTCATACTCACATTCTTGATCATTACCATCCTGTGATAAACCTGTATTTTCACTTGATACCTGGAAGAGAAGCTGCTTACAAAAGCTAACACTTACTTACTTTTGTAAAAGTTGTGAAATAATACACTTGCATTTCCAAGCCCTATCAGATAATTACTGTATTTTTCGGAGTATAAGACGCACTTTTTTTCTCCCTAAAAGAAGGTGGAAATGTTGGTGCATCTTATACACCGAATACAGCCATTTGTGGCCTCCCGAAGCCCTGCCCCATGCGAAAATGGGTGCGCAGAGGATTTGGGAGGTCTACAGAGTGCTCCTGGGGGCTGGGGGAGGGCAAAAACACCCCTGTTTTGTGAAAAATGGGCAAAAACCGGCCCGTTTTTCACAAAAACGGGGTGCGCAGAGGGTTTGGGAGGTCTGCAGAGTGCTCCTGGGGGCTGGGGGAGGGCAAACCCCCCCCATTTTGTGAAAAACAGGTGAAAACGGTCTGTTTTTCACAAAAATGGGGTGTGCAGAGGGTTTGGGAGGCCTGCAGAGTGCTCCTGGGGGCTGGAGGAGGGCAAAAACTATTTTTTTCTTACATACCTCTTCGAAATCTTGCTGCATCTTATACACCGGTGCATCTTATAGTCCGAAAAATACGGTATTTCCCTCATTTGTCATAGGGGTCCCAGTGTCTGCTAGACACTTATTTCTCATTAATATGCAATCTCCCTTTTCTCATGCATAAACTAAGCAACTCTGGGAATAGAAAGGGAGAAAGAGATTTCAGGGTTATAAAACTTGTCCAACAAAGGCAACCCCTTTATGACTTGAATTCTGGAGAATGTCTTTGCAATTTGGGCTCACCAGGCAGATTAAGGACAGAACTCTGGAGCTCTATGTTGGGGACAATTTCTTAATAAACTTTCGAAGTTTGTTGCCATCCTAGTTTTCTTATTCTTTGTGTATCCCCTTGCAATTCCTAAAGGAAGTGCCAAAATACAAATTAGTAGCAATAATTATCTTTATTTTAACCTCCCAAAATCTATAAGGTCTAGTGACAGCAAACTTCCTGTTACTATCTTGGATGCCACCATACCACCTGATTTTAGAGTAAGTCACTTGTTATTCAAAATCTTGAACGTTGAAAGAGGGAGAAAAATGTTTCTTGAGATCCAATTCTAGTCAAATTAGCGTCAGCATTATGAATTGTATAGTACGATAATCCCTACAGTTAACAGTATGAAGTCATTGCCATAAATAGTATTTTTTTTTTAGAGTGACAGAAAGACACTGAATGAGAAAGTTGTACCAGAAAACTCTACCTTGATGTCTTCAGCTATGGTTTCTGTAAAGGGAATGAGAAGAGCACATTTCAAGGAACAAAATGTCTTGGACTAGCTTAACTCTACACACATTTTGACAGCTGTTCCATCTCCTCTTTCAACCATTCAGCCAAAAAGTAGGATTCTGTATAATTTAATTCTAGTAGATTATAATAGTGAAATGTTTGCAAGTGAAGCTTAAGATGAACTATTTAGAATGGAAGGGGAAAGAAATAGAAGACAACACATGTTTACATTTGGACAAATAATGACCTAAATAATTCATGACAATAACTTTTCTAATATACAAGAAGTGTTGTTCAGACAAGAAAGAGGGAGGCATTCAGAGCAATTAACACAATCAGTGCATTCTTTTGCCTTATTATTATATTGCTCAATAAAAATAGAGGCCATATCAGAGCTATCTATCACCTCCTCCATTGCGTGGATCACATCATATTTGCTGACAAACTTTATGCTTCATATTATTATTTTTAAGGTTATTAGTAATTCTGAGAACAAGTCAGCATAGCCTTTAAAATTAGATCCCATTTCTCAACCGTGTTCACTAAATTTGTTCTTATCAGAAGGCTATCAAGCAATTTCACAGTATGTAATGGAAAAGCATATTGATGAGGGTACATGAATATGCATACTGAGTAATCACACCCCAATTTCTACAGGCGCTCTGACCTAGAGCAGTTAGCACAAACAAGAGTGCTCTCAATAGACAGTTTGAAAGTGCCTTTCAGCCACATGTTGTAACATTATGCCATACTGTTCCCTGACCTTTATCTTTTTAGGATCAGAATTAGATGACTACCTCTCTAAAGGCAATTGCCAACCCTTTCCAAACAATCCACCAGACTTTCTTTCCATCTAATTTGAGCCTTCCCATTTTAGAGAGTTGGGGGATGCAAGTAGACCAGGGGCCATTGATTGCTCATCTAATTAATATGAAAAGATCAATATTCTGTATATGCCCAGCAGTATTCCTAGAAAATAAATATGGGAATAACTATAGCCCAGCACTCTATTCCATTGAGGCCATTTATCCGGAAGTGGTAAGCTGGGGTGATAGGATGTACACTAAAGGACTATAAAGCAGTGTTTCTCAACTTTTACAACTTGAAGACATGTGGACTTCAACTTCCATAATTCGCAGCCATCCATATAGAGGATGGCTAGGAACACCTCATCAGTATGCCTTCTAATAAGTTGATAGTTTGTACCCATACATGGCCACCAGGATAGCCACTTTGTGAAATCAGCTAATACAGGATCATAACAATTCAAACATGATCAGGAAGGCAAACATATGCATATGCATATTTGGACACCTAGGGACTGACTCCTCCATGTATTAATAATGGAAGTCAAATTGAAGCAGAAGGATCCAAATTCTATGGTTTTGTAACATTTAATAATCAAGCAAAAATACATGCTTATGGACTTGGACATGGATTGTAAAAATTTGGATGTTCACTAGGTGGCAGCAACATATGGTAGTATTTTCAGTATGCTGCCGCCGCCAGATCTCATTATTTATCATAGTTAGCCAGCCAGCCAGCCAGCAAACTTTGCACACCTGTGCAGCTGAAACAGATACAGGTTTGAAGAACCCACAGTCAGATAAAGGTTTGTAATAGGTTCAAGATCATGTCTAATATTAGCTTACCAGAACAACTATTTATAGGAAAGAGAAATTGCCTCTTTTTTAAAAGTTGTAATCTGACCATGTTTTTACTTGTCCCGATTCTTTGCCTTGAAAAAAGCAAGTTAACACTCCAGTCACATCAGGGATGTTGTTATAAATTCAGTACAGACCTTTGGCACAAAGGTCCTTTTCGCCTTTCAATTGTGATGATTTTCCTTCATTCCAAGATTAAGTTACTCTAGGTATAGCTTAGAAAGCCTGCTTAGATCCTAGGGGATGAAAAGTGCTATATAAATGTAAATTGTCACTGTTGCTATGCATGAATCAGTGCCAAGCTTGAAACCAGTTTGACTATGAAAAATGGCCTTTCCTGATGAGAGCCATGCAGATTAAAGAAAATCTCTAAATTCTTTGGACAGAAAGACAAACTCCATTTCAGAACTTCTAAAGGGTTATACGATTTGATGCGAAGTGAAGACATGTGCTATAAAAATAAATAAAGTTAATCTAATGAGTGAGTGAGTAGCCAATGAATGTCAAGAGCAGAGCTTTCTCTTAAAGATGCGGTCTTTTAGAGATCTCGTGGGCAGCTGGAGTTGAGAATCAAGCTATTCTCCTGGAACACTTAATACTGTTTGTTCTAAAACATTATATGCTAAGTTTTAGCTGTACCATCTCACATAACCCTTGCTAAGCTATTAATACAACATGCCACCTTAGACAACATTTCCTTCATTATAGATCACTTCAGATACACATCGTATAGTAGAGATTAGTAAATCTGTAAAATTCTGACTCATTCAGCAGCAAACCTGCATTTTGCTTAATTACATTTCCCCAATAGTTTGTATATTATTTTTATTTAAAAATAAACCTTCTGAGTAAAAATTCACGTATCTATTCTGCATTTTTTCAAAATAGGCATATATTGGAGATGCAGTTTTCTTACTGCTTAGGGTTTTTACAAGCAATTTCCCTTTATTTTTTCTCATATACACATTTTTTGGGTGCATTTTGAAATTGAAATTGGTATCAGTGCTGGTACTATGGTATCAGAGAACATTATTCTTTAAATGAATGTACTACCTTTTCTTGTCCCAAATTATATTAAAATGATAAACTGATTAAAGTACATAATAAAACACAATCATCACAATATACAGTATAACAGTAAAGCAATAAAGCAATTGGAGCTGAAACCTTGAGAGAAACATTCTGACCTGACATGTAAATAACAATTTGGCTGACAAAAGAGGGAAAATCCTTCAGTACTCTGTGGCACAGCAGCCTTGGATTAAAGGTTGAGGAGGAGGGGTGACCATGGAAACTCCATTTTGATCACGAAGTACTTCATCTGATAATTTGCATGCTGTTATTTTGGGAGGCTGGCAGAGTATTGGTATATTGTTTGTGTACTGTCTGTCTTACTGCCTAAGCTAAGGCCCTGCAGACTTTCCGCCTCCTCCATCGGTCTGGCCAGTGCCTGTTCCCAGCCAGGAAAATTTCGGCCTGCAGAAGGGCAGATCTGCTACTGAGACCCTCAGGCTTCTCTCAGGCCACTCTCGCTCAGGCTGCCTTGGGGTCCACTTTCTTGCAAGGAAAACCCCCAAGAAACAGGATGGAGAAGATGGCAGCTGATGGCAACACTCTCTGAATGGTCTGCTTTCCAACCAACATTTTTCTTTTAAACTTTCTCTGCTTAATTTTGGTAACTTTGCTTCCACATTTATAATTGCATTTTATATCCTCATTTCATTGCACTGTAAGCGGTACAGAATCACTCTCAGAGCAAGATGGGCAGCATATAAAATGAATCAATGGATCAATCAATCAAATAAACACTCTGGGGCTCCAGAATGGGCAGCAGCTGGGAGAAGTTGGGAGTTTACTGCCTGGAACTTTGCTGGATCTTGTGATCCAAAAGGAGGATCTCTCTCCTTCTGAGCTACCTTCATGCCACCAACATAGGGATTTCACAATTCCAATTCCAAAGACGAAAGGCAAATTTTTTTACTAAAATTTCCATTTCCTCCCATACGTGTGGTGGTACCACCCACTTTTTGCCCAAGAGCCCCACCTCAGAAGGGTTTCAGTGATTTTGAATTTGATGGGGGATCCAAATTCAGCCCATTTTTTAAAATCCTTGATCAGGGGAATGGGTTGCCTCTAAAGTTGAGGGTGCTCCATCACTGGAGGTGTTTAAAATGAGGTTGGACAGTCATTTGTCTGAATGGTTTAGGGTCTCCTTCTTGAGTAGGGGTTGGACTAGAAAATCTCCAAGGTCTCTTCCACCTTTGTTATTCTGCTAGAGTTTCATCAGCTTTGAACAATGGTGTTTCTTCCAGTATTACTTAAGAGGGCTAATTTTGCTTCTTGACCAAACCACAAGGAAAAAGTCTCCAAACTGTTAAAAATCGGCTTCTGAACTACAGGGACAGATCTCATCCAAAAGTTGTTCTCAACAATGCCAGTAGCCCAGGCTGAGAATTGGGATGGAAGGGACCACATACCTGTATTTTTTGGAGCATAAGACGAACCTTTTTACCCCAAAAAAGAGGGTGAAAACTTGGGTGCGTCTTATACACCGAATGTAGCCCCACCCAGCCACCCCCACCCTTTGGCCTCTGCCTCCCAGCAATTTACGTCCTTGCAGCAAACAGAACAGAGCCTGTTAAGCCAAGCAACTTCTGCTTCCTTTCCCTCAGCTGATTGAGGCTGCAGGCAAAGACTGCTTTATTATTGTTCTAGACAACTTAACAAAATGAAGAAGCTTTTTAAAATAAATGCTTGATCTGAAGAGGCCCATTGCTATTGTATCTTCTTTTAAATAGCAGAGAATAATGTATACTTCCAGAAAGCCACATCAGTTTTAACAGCATCTGTACAAGTATAGTCTGAAATGTAACAGTGTCCTGTTGTAGTATTAAAATAAGGCAGCTGAGTTAAACCCTGACTTAGTCATGTTTGGAGTAGATCTATTTAAATAATTGGGAGGAGTTAATGTGACTACATTTAAGAAAACTTTCTGGCATTAATATACTATACTGCCATAATGTACATTTCTCCAATTCTTTGCTATTTCTATGGGTCAGGCACACATGCACAGAAATACACAGCAAACAGTGTATATCATCTGTACTGTTTGCTGTTTGCTGGGAGGCAAATTGCTGGGAGGCAGAGACAGATTTTTTTTTTCTTGTTTTCCTCCCCAAAAGTTAGGTGCATCTTATACTGCGGAGCGTCTTATACTCCGAAAAATATGGTACTTTCAAAAACCTACCCTGCCACAATAGACTTTTAGACATAGATTGTGGCTTTACACACACTCATAAATGGTGCCTTTATGTGTTAATAGGAAAGGAAATGGGATCAATCTCACAACACTCATCCTATGGGGTACCCCAGCTGTGGTCCCTGGTAGAAGATTGTAAATCCCACTCTTGACACCAATTTCTGTGGAATCACAAGCAGGACCCTAACCCTACCACCAAACACTAACCCTTAACCCAAAATGTAATCCTAAACCTAACCTTTAATGCTAACCATAACCATAACCCTAACACTAACCCTTAATCATAATCCTTAACACTAACCCTTAACTCTAACACTAATCGTTAACCCTATTCCTAACCCTAACCTTAACTCTAGTCCTAGCACTGACCCTGACCCTGACTCTAACATTATTCTAATTCTAATCTGCAGAGTCCCATTTCTGATCTGATATCATCTTGAAACACTGACAAGGACCCACCAAGTCATATTCTTGGCACAATACTGAAGCTGCTTTCCACTGTGTTCTTCACCCAAGAATCACCTAGTGATTGGCATTTTAGGATTAACCAAACCCAAGTCCAGACAAGATTGCCCAGAGATTGCCACCTCTTTCTTTTGTCCATCAGCTGAACCCTGCAAGCAAATGCTCCTTTGCTGAATGCAAGTATGTCCTTGAAATTTCCTCCTCCCTTGCTTGCTGAGATGAATAGGAACCCTTTGAAATATAGGGAGACTACATTGCAGACATTTCTGTTAAATATTAAAAAATGGCAGTTATTTGCAAAACAAAAAAGAATCTTCCCCCCCAAAATGCTGTTTTGTTTTAACACATCCTTAAAATCATATGGTTGGAAGTGATGGTAGAGATCAACCCCCCCCCTCCCTCAATATGAGTGTCACCAGAGCATCTCTGCCAGATGACTATCTGGTGTGTTTGAAGTCCTCCATGCCAACCTGTCTACCATCAGGAGCCTCCTTGTTTTACACTTTCCATTGCTTTATTACAATTTAGCAATAGCCATAGCACTTAGACTTATATACTGTACTGCTTTACAGTGCTTTACAGCCCTCTGTAAGCGGTTCACAGAGTCAGCATATTGCCCCCAACAATCTGGGTCCTCATTTTACCCACCTCGGAAGGATGGAAGGCTGAGTCAACCTTGAGCCGGTGAGATTTGAACTGCCGAACTGCAGCTAGCAGTAAGCTGAAGCAGCCTGCAGTACTGCACTCTAACCACTGTGCAACCTCGGCTCTTTATTTGTAAGCCACCCAGAGTTATGTTACAAATATATAAATCTTGTCAATAAATAAATAGAAATGCAGCCTGGCCATCCTCCAGATGCATGAATTCTGATGCTCAGAAATTATTCAACCAGTTACACCCATTGGGGGATATGTTGAGCATTAGGAAAGCTTGGGTTATGCTGTGGTCCACCGGCAGTTTGGAGAAACCCGCTTTCTGGGCCACCCCCAAGAGATTTCTGCCTTGGAAAAGAGTCAGAGTAACAGAATAACAGAGTTGGAGGTCTTCTAGTCCAACTCCCTGCTCAAGCAGGAGACATCTCCATTTTGGTCCAAGTACAGTTTAAAGATGGAAAGATTTCAAAACTTATTCTTGGGATGAAACTAAAATGGAAACATTCAGAAATTTTAAAAGCAGAAAACTTGCTTTCTTATACCACATGGGCCTTTTCATATTTGAATTTTTTTCTACAGTTGTCTAATTTGCAAGCATTCTTAATTGGGAGAACAAGAGTTACCATTCTCTTCAAAAATGAAAAACACAGATTCAGCAAAATATGTCACTAATATACTAATAAAACATAATTGACAAAATGTGTCAATTTTATGGAACATTCTAGAGCAGTCACAACACAAACAAACAAACAAACAAAACTATTAAAGAGATTATTCATAACTCCTTGAAAAAATAAAGCTGATTACTAGTAAGCATGGATTTGTCTAGAAGTAGGTTCCAGGCTTATCTTCTCCCAGATAAACAGATGGGAAACACGACCAGTTGAGCTAATTCTACTTGATTGTAAGATACATTATGAGAATCTTACAAGTCTAAAAGTACAAATATCCCACCAATATTTGTACTGATTAAAAAATTAGGCAGGATCCTTTCTGAATTTCTTTCTTGGCCCGTTATGCAGTTCCATTTTTGGTCATTTCTAGTTAGCATCTCTTCCCCCACCCCCAAGATCATTCTCACATATCATTACACTTTATTAATAGATTCTGGGAATGCTTGTGATATAACTTGATTTCATCAAAGTATTAACAAACTACTTCATGAAGTCATCATTAGGAAGCTAGTAAGTGAGGGCTGTATAGTGTGATAAGGAAGTGGAAAAGGACAGCCTTAAAATTTGTACTCAAATAATTTTCAATCCTCCTCATAGAACTGGGGAGATATCAATAATAATTAGTCCTTGCTCATCAATTCTTCAATATATTCATTACTATAGGCAGATAGAATTGATAAATCATGATTTTGTGATGAATGATTTATACCAACTGTTAAACAAAGCTAGTTAGGTTACTTTTAAAAGATGTCCAGCTTCTTGGGGAGGGGATTATGATTTCTCAATAGAGAGAAGTATATAAATACAATCCAGTAGAAAAGTATCTGTTTAGCAAGCTCGTATAAGAACAGACGGATGAGAGTTACAACGTAGATCTATCATTAAGGTTTCATTTGTAGTTTTTTGATATTATATATGTACAGTATACTGTCGCTGATAAATAAATTGGTGGTACTGTAGTAACTAATTTATCTAACTAATTTATTAGATATATAATCTAGCATTATATCTTTAGCATAATGATAATTTCATTAATAATGACCTGGAAGAATAATCAGGAATAAAACGTGACAAGAATATTTATGAAAATGATCTGTTGGAAATTTACATAGAATTATAATGTAATTATTAAAAAAATGATAGTGAATTTGTATAAAATCATGTTGGTATTTAACACCTGAGAAATTGTGAAAGGTATAAAAAGATGTTTCAAATGTCTGTTGGAAATGTCATTGTAAAGAAGATATTTTTTATCATACTTGGCTGGTTTGTGACAAGGCAAAGAAATGTGAGGGCCAGATTTATGTTTCAATCCAGAAGATTCTTAAAATTATACAATGGAAACTAGTTTTTTTTTCCTTTTGGGACTTTTGGATAAGGATTTAGAAAAGAAAATGGAACTTTGTTATCATATATGCTGACTGTAGTGAGAATTTAATGCATTCAAAAATAGAAAGAGATGTCAAGTCCTACAATGCCAACTGATGATTATTTTTCAAATATCAGGTCCAGGCCAATCAAAGCCATGCTTGTGACATCACAAACTGCTCCTAACCTCATTGGCTGGAGTTTGCCATGGTAGCCTCCAGCATCCTTGGTGAGTGTGGGCCACAGTGCTGGGAGGCTCTGCTCAAATTGCTGGATTGGACAGCTGACACTGTGAGTATCACAAGGATCTCCCTCATTTGGGCATTTCAGAAGGAGAGACAGTTTCCATTAGGTAGAATTAGGGGGTGAAATAAGAAAATTGGGGTTCAATCCCAGACCACAGAAGTGTTTGTAGTTGCCACATTAGCAACCTGCATAACTTGACCAAACTCCCCATCCACCATGTCGAAGGTGGGTACAGACTGTAAAGTAAAACAGGATCCTTTCTGAGTTTCTTATGTAGCTGAGGCTCCCTTTGTCTTATCTGGTCATATCTAGTCAGCATCTGACTAGATGTGGGAGGGAGGGGAGACAGTGGATTGAGAGAGAGCTGAGAGATCTTTGAGCTTGGACAAAGATATTCAAACATCATCTCTAATGTCTGCAACAAACTACTGCAGTTCTATGATAGGAAGCCAGTTAAGCATCCCTTCCATTTCCTTTCCCTTCCATTTTCTCCTCCCTCCCTCCCTCCTTCCATCTCTCTCCTTCTCTCTCTCTCCTCCCTCCCTCTCCCCCTCTCTCTTTCTCTCTCCCCTTCCCTAAGTCATTGAGCAGTTTGAGGACATTTTGTGTGCTCAGTTCTCTTGGGAGTATTGAAGGGCCTTCCCTTTGTTTTTCACCTCCCTTTTTTAAAACTTTTTTTATTCAACAGACTGCCTGAAACCTCTCAGGATCTGTCTTTTAGCTTGTAGCCCTTCATATACAAAGATACACAGTTGCTGTGGGGTATAAGAGGGTGCACCCTTAGCTAGATTAAATATTATGACATAATACAAAATGTCATAAAACATTTCCTGTGCTGATTTTGGACTGTGCTATACAGGGTCATTCAACAGGGCTATCTCTGAGTGTGTGCCTAACTTTTCTAGTGAAGGCCTCACATTAGGAGCTCTCTCCTTTTTTGAAGGTGCAGAAGATCCTGGTAAGGAAACCCACCTTAAAGGATGACCCAGCAGGTCACAGGTCATCTACTAGACATTTAAGATTAAGTTTAACAGCAGCAGAGATCCAAGTCCATCCCTACCAGAGGTGGATTCCTCCCGGTTTGGACTAGTTCGCCTGAACCGGTAGTGACCCGCTGGTGACGTCACGATGACGTCACAGAGCCGGTTCGGTTGGTGCCGGTCCGTGGACGCCGCCATATTTTTTTTTAATTTTGTGTTTTTGAAATTTTTTTGGGGGGGGGATTTTTTCCCGGGGTTTTTTTCTTCTGCGCATGCACAGAAGCTGAGTTTCCGGCACTGCAAATGCATCGCCATCTTGTTTTTGGCTTTTGGGGGGGGGATTTTTTATTTTTATTTTTTTGCACTGCGCATGCATGCGCAAAGCGGGAGGAAGCGAACTGGCAGCGAGGTAAGTTAGAACCCACCCCTGATCCTTACATGCTCAGAATGTCTTCTCCTACATCATTGGCACTTTACCTTTTGGGGTGGGGGAGGAGGGAGGGCAGGAGAAAATCTCACTTCTAGGCGCAGAAGATCCTGGTAAGGAAACCCCCCTGAAAGGATGAACCAGCGGGTCACAGGTCATCTACTAGACATTTAAGATTAAATTTAACAGCAGCAGAGATCCAAGTCCATTCTTACATGCTCAGAATATCTTCTCCTACATCATTGGCCCTTTACCTTCTGGGGTGGGGGAGGAGGGAGGGCAGGAGAAAATCTCACTTCTAGGTGCAGAAGATCCTGGTAAGGAAACCCCCCTGAAAGGATGAACCAGCGGGTCACAGGTCATCTACAGGTAGTCCTCAACATATGATGGTAATGGAGCCTGCCCATTTGTGTCAGGAGTCAAGGACTATGTTAAATGAAGCGTATAATTAATGACCTCCCCATCCCTGCTTTCTCCAGTGCATTCATTAAATGTGCATTGAATGTGCATTAAATTCATTAAATGTGCATCATTCATTAAATGAATGCCCAGGTCAAATGGATGGGTCCTTAGGTAGAGCATGGGGTGACTCGGGGATGGGGAAAAGCATGGGAGGCCTAGCGCAGGCAGAGACACAGGAGGCTGCCCTCATCCTCTTGAGATACGTCATGCTCTGCCTCCTGCCCCTTTGGTTCCCCAAAGACCTATGGGCCTCCTCCATACTCCACCCTATCACAATCACACACTTATCTTTTGAAGATATCAAGAACTCAGGAATTTGGAATAGAGAAGGCTATCCCTTGCTGGGCCATTGCAGGGCACATGGCATAATTGAGAAGAAATCCTGCTGGTTTTGCTTCCCTCCAGCCAGTGTAAATCGGCATGATTTTTTCTTAGCTCCCCAAAAGCCAGAGAAACACAACAGGGCTTTTGGTCCCTTGCAATCCTTAGCTTGTTTGTAACCTGATCTGGCTGTCCGACACTGAGGACAATGAAGCTACGTTGCCCAGTACAGGGGGCTCATACTTGACAACAGGCTCTACAGAAGGCTGCTGAAATCCTCTCACATGGCCTCCTCCTTCCCAGCTATCTGGGTTCTACTGATCTTCAGAAGGTAAGTGTGTGAGAAATGGAAGAGGCCTGTGAAATCTGGTGGGGGGGGCAAAGCCCAGTACCTTTGATAACCCGGCAGGCAGGCTATACCATCTTTGCAAAGTTAAGAATTCTAAAGAAGCCACCTGGTCATTCATAAGGATGAATGACTGGGTGACTTCTGTAGAATTTGTAACTTTGAAACAGAGTGTATTTAACTTTTTGGTGGTATGTTGTAATTTTGAACAATCATTAAATGATCTGTCATATCTCAAGGATTATCTATAATCATATGAGAGAGAACATTCCTGCAGTGGATCAATTGGAACTTTGCAGTCAGCCAATCAATCTCAGGTTCTTCCTACTCACCAATCACAGTGTTCACATAGAACATTATACTTCATTTTGAAAAGAAAACCCATTCTTCTTGCTGGATTTCTTTGATCTGGCTGAAGCCTGCCTCAGCAGAAAGCTGGCACCAAAATGGAGGCTCCATTGTGAGGACAATTTTGTACTCAACAAATAATTAGCAGGCCATCTCAATGTCAGGCATGGACACTGTGTAGATGAGTCCAAATAAAATTAGGTGTTACGTACGAATGTATGGAGCACAGATTTGCATGGCCGCCGCTGATTGGATAATCTAGCGGTGGGAAAAATAAACCGTTGTCAATGGCCGGCTAGGCTGCCAAGATACCTATAAAGAGGGATCCCTGCAGCCTGGCCGGCAGTTCGTATTGCTACCAGCTAGGGAAATAAAAGGTGCTGAATGGTTCCCGAGTCTGCCTCCTTCTTTTGCGCCCACATCTAACATAGGCTTTTCTTAAAATAAAAATAATATAAGCAGAATGACAAACAATATCTGAGGATAGTAGAAGAAGCTAGGAGGGCTGCCATTAGCTTAATGAAAATTTGAAAACAAAATTGGTAAACAATGAGATGGAAAGAGGCTCATTTTGTATTCAAAATAGAGTACAAAAGATAGCATGGAAATATTTAAAAAGTGTTGAGAAAGCTAAAACAGAGCAGTGAGCTAAAGAAAAATCCTAAAGGAACCAAAAAGAGTTGTTCTAAAGAAAGTTCAAAACAATAGAAAAGAAATTAGTTTATCACCTAATTAATGAAATGGCAAAATGTTAACAGATAATAAAGAAAAAGCACACCTTTCTGGTTCTGTCTTTTCCAATGTGCAAAGCAGGATGAAGGAGCAGAACTGATGGATGAAATTGACAGAAACATGGTTGGAAATACCTATTTATTCTAAATAATTTTATATCTTCAATATTCTAAAATTACATTTTAGAATATTGAAGAAACTTGGTTTTTGCTAAACTTCCTGTCTTGTCTTTCAGTGAAATCTTAGGTGAACTGCCAAAACGTCAGAAATAGGATAACGGTTCCTATCTTCTTAAAACAGGATGAAGGGGAGCCAGAGAATCACAAATTAGTCAATCTTAAATAAATATCCAAGAAAATTTTTAAGAAAAACTGTAGGGAGATTGATGTGACTTTGAAAACTATGTACTAATTGTCATGCATTTTCAAATTAAATTTTATTTCCTTTTTTTAATTACTTATATCAAAGAATTATTTTCTAAGGATATTTCTGACACAAACTTAAAATGGGGGGATGTTAGAGACAAATACAATATTATGTAGCATGCCAGTTTATCTTTAAAAAAAAGGAAATTAAAGCATTTTATTTTAAAAGCACAATTTAGTATATGTAGTAGCAAATTTGTTAGGCACAAAAGAGAGATCTGCTGTTAAACTAATATGCAAGGCAGTAGTGAAATCTAAAAATTTTCCCTCCCGGTTCTGTGGGTGTGGCTTGGTGGGTGTGGCTTGGTGGTCATGTGACTGGGTGGGTGTGGCTTGGTAGTCATAGTCATGTGACCAGGTGAGCTCAAAAACCAACTTTCACACGTCACGCACAAACAACACAAAAGCCACACAACTGACACACACACAATGCAAAAGTACACAAAATGGCCCCTGCAACAACAAGCAGGAACCTCACACAGCCACAAAGAGCTCAAAAACAACTATCACACTTCACACACAAACAACACAAAAGCTACCTGACTCACACACAATGCAGAAGCAGCTTTACTTCACACAAAATGGCCCCTGGAACAAGCAGGAACCTCACAGAGCCACAGTTCCAGCGAAACAAAAGCTACACAACTGACTCACACACAATGCAGAAGCAGCTGGGCTTCACACAAAATGGCCCCTGCAACAAGCAGGAACCTCACAGAGTCACAGAGAGCTCAAAAACCAACTTTCACACTTCACACACAAACAACACAAAAGCTACACAACTTCAAAACACTGAATAGAAAAGCACACAAAATGGCCCCTGCAGCAACAAGCAGGAACCTCACAGAGCCACAAAGAGCTCAAAAACCAACTTCCACACTTCACACACAAACAACACAAAAGCTACACAACTGACTCATACACAACTGACTCACACACAATGCAGAAGCAGCTGGACTTCACACAAAATGGCCCCTGCAACAAGCAGGAACCTCACAGAGCCACAAAGAGCTCAAAAACCAACTTTCACTCTTCACATACAAACAACACAAAAGCTACACAACTTACTCCTACACAACTGACTCACACACAATGCAGAAGCAGCTGGACTTCACACAAAATGGCCCCTGGAACAAGCAGGAACCTCACACAGTCACAGTTCGGGCGAATAGGAAGTAAAAAATGCTTTAAAAAAGTAAAAAAAGAAAAAAGGTTCCGATCCCCCGCTCAGCTGATAGTCAAACAGCTGACTTTTTAAAGCATTTTTTTACTACCAGTTTGGGTGAATAGGTAGTAAAAAATGATTTTAAAAAAGTAAAAAAAAAGGTTCATCAGCTGTGACAATCAGCTGTGCCGCCAGATCGTCGGAACCTTTTTTTTTTACTATTTAAAAGCATTTGTTACTACCGGTTCGGGTGAACCGGGCCGAACCGGTAGCATTTCACCCCTGATGCAAGGTCACATGAACCCCTGGTACATGATTCATGTTCTTTAATTTTGTACTAATCAACAAATATTAACAATGGCGCAACATTTCACAATTATTTTCTCTATTACTATGAGTCTGTATTGAGCCAATGCATTCTCTGGGAGAATTGGAATACAGGTAGTTCTTGACTTATACTGTTCATTTAGTGACCATTCAAAGTTACAACAGCACTAAAAAAAGTGACTTATGACCATTTTTCACACTTATGACCTTTGTAGCATCCCCATAGTCCATAATTTACAGTCAGTTGCTTGACAACTAATTCATATTTATGACGGTTACAGTGTCCCAGGGTTATGTGATCATCTTTGAGACTTTCTGACAAGCAAAGTCAATGAGAAAGCCAGATTCACTTAACAACAGTGTCACTAATTTAACAACTGCAATGATTCACTTAACAAATGGGGCAACAAAAGTCGTAAGATGGGGCAAAACTCACTTAACAAATTTCTGAGTTAGAAACATAAATTTTGGACTCAATTGTGGTCACAAGTTGAGGTCTGCCTGTAGAGGCAAATAGTAAAGTTATTTATAAGGTTCACTCAGAATGCTCCACCCAAAGCAACTGAAGGAAAAATGAAGTTGTGTCAGACCAATCTATTTCAGTTTTTAAAACAGACATCTTTTATTAGCAAACATGTTGTAAACATGTGATCTCAGATTATAGGTTGTAGATCACATGTGGTAGTCCTTGATTTCAGCAAAATGTTTTATAATCCATAATTCTTCATAATTAACTCATTTGCAAGCTAGATGTGGATTAAATAGAATGACAATTAAATGGACTTAAGGGTGGCTTAATAATCCTACTCAAGGATGGTGCATTGACAGTTCATTAAATCTTTACTCCCTAGTGGCTGACAATGTTTCTATCAATAAATGTGGGCTATATGGTACTTATTCTGGAAGTTCTACCATTAGTTGAACATCTGCACCCTGGAGGAGTTTGAATATTGACCTCCACAAGGTTTTGTTCTTAACCCATACATGGATGCTTATTAAATGTGTAGATGATATTAAACTAGAGGGAATGGCATACACATTAAAGAGCAAAATCACTATGCAAGTTGGATAATAAGCAGCTTTAGAGCAGATCTACAGAATGGCAAGGGGAGGAAGAAGTAAAGGAGCTGGACATATTTAGGGTTAACAAGACTTGTTTTATTGTGTGTGTTTTTTTTCTTCAAATGGGACCTGTTCTTTCTTCTAACTGAGATCATTTATTATTTTGATTCTGAAAGAAGAGACTGACTTGCAAAAAATTAAGAATTACAGACCGATCTTCCTTCTGAATGCGGATTATAAAATCTTTCCATTAATAATGGCGGAAAGATTGAATTTTTTTTAATGAATTTATACGTTCAGATCAAAATGGTTTTTTACCTAAGAGACAGATTAAAGATAATTTGCGGACAATTTTGAATGTACTAGAATATTACGAGGCACATCCAGAAAAGCAAGTGGCATTGATGTTCTTGGATGCACAGAAGGCATTTGATAATGTGAATTGGCAATTTATGATAATGCAACTTCAGAATATGGATTTTGGAGAGAGATTTATAAATGTCATTAAAACAATTTACTATAAGCAATCAGCAAACGTATTGGTGAATGGAGATATGACAGAGAAGGTGAACATCATGAAAGGAACAAGACAAGGATGTCCTTTATCTCCATTATTATTTGTTTTGACATTGGAGGTATTAAACAGGGGTATAAGACAGAGCAAAGACATAAAAGGTATGAAAATTAAGAGAGAAGAGTATAAATTGCAAGCCTTTGCAGATGATTTAGTGTTTATCTTGGAAGAACCATTAGAGACAGGACCCAAACTGATACAACAAATAGAAAAATATGGAGAAGTGGTGGGATTGAAAATAAATAAAGATAAAACAAAACTATTAGTGAAAAATATTACTGAAAAACAAAAGAAAGAATTGATGGGAAAGCTAGACATTCAGATAACAAAGAAGGTGAAATATTTGGGTATTCTGTTAACAGCAAAATGTATAACAATTAAAGAAGATAACTATTATAGACTAAAAAAGCAAATTAAAACAGATTTGGAAAAATGGAAGAATTTAAAATTGTCATTGATGGGAAGGATTGCGATAATCAAAATGAATATATTGCCACGATTGCTGTTTCTATTTTCAACAATACCAATAAGATTAGAGAAAAAGTATTTTGATGAGCTAAATAAAATGACTTTGAAGTTTATTTGGCAGGGAAAGAAGGTGAGAATTAATATAAAAATGTTACAAGATACAAAATTTAGAGGTGGGTTTGGATTGCCTAATTGGGAATTATATTATCATGCAGCGGTATTATCATGGATGATAGAATGTATTTTGTAAAGAAACACTATTGTCATTGGAGGAACACAATTTGAAGATGGGATGGCATGCGTTTATATGGTATGGGAAAAGTAGAGTTCACAGCTATTTCCAGAGACATTGTACAAGGAACTCTTTACATGTGGTGTGGGAGAGAATAAAAGAGAAACACTATTTGAAAATACCATATTGGCTTTCAACGATGGAACCACTAATTCACCCAAACATGGTTAACATGGGGAATATTGTAAGATATAAGGATATTTTAACTGAAAAGGGGGAGCTGAAAACTAAACAAGAATTAGAGAAACAAGGAATAAAAATGGATTGGTATATGAGAATGCAAATACAATCAAGATATGAAAAAGACTTTAAAATAGAAGGTTTTAATTTAGATAAAACAGAGTTAGATGAAGTACTCACAGGAACAGATGAAAGACTGATTAAAAAAACTGTATTGGAGGAGGAACAGGTAAAAGCAACGATGATAAAATGGGCAAGGAATTTTGGATATACAATAGAATTGGATAAATGGCAGCAGTTGTTGAAAAGGAACTATAAATCGACAATGGCAACAGCATATAAAGAAAATATGTATACAATGTTTTATAGATGGCACATGTCACCAGAAAGGATTGCTAAAATGTTTAAATACAAATCTATGAAATGTTGGAAATATATTAACATAAAAAGGATTTAAAGCTGATATTAGTATTATAAGTTATGGGAATTTATTGAGATGAGGTGCTTGTCTGTTACCCACATAGTATATAAGAAGGGATACACCCTGGAGTGAAATAAGAGGGAGGAAGAGGGGATAGAGGTGAGGAGGAGAGAAGGAAGAGAGAAGGTAGGAGAAGAGAGGGAGGCTGGAAGGAAGGAGGAGGGAAGGAGAAGAGAGAGATGAGGAGAGATTGGAGGGAGGAGGAGAAAGTTGAGGAAGGAAGAAGAGGGAAGTAGGGAGAAGGGAGAGAAGGAGAAAGAAAGTAGAGGAAAGGGAGGAAGGTAAGAGATGGGAGTGATATGATATGATAAGGGGGAAGCAGACGGGCAACCCGATAATGATGTTTGTAAGATTATTATTTTGGTTTATTGGATAATTAGATATACTGTAAATGTATGTTAATACCTGATAAGATGTTATGGTATATGTATTGATGATTATATGTGGAGTGTGGAAAAAATAAAAAAATTTGCAAACAAAAAAACAAACAAAATCACTATGCAAGATGGATAATAAGCAGCTTTAGAGCAGATCTACAGAATGGCAAGGGGAGGAAGAAGTAAAGGAGCTGGACATATTTAGGGTTAACAAGACTTGTTTTATTGTGTGTGGTTTTTTCCTTCAAATGGGACCTGTTCTTTCTTCTAACTGAGATCAGAACTATGATTAATGGAATGAAATTAAAGAAGAGAGAATATCAACAGAAAATTCCTAGTGGTAACAATAGTTAACCAATGGAACTGTCTCTCCAGAATTCTAACGCACTCCCATTTTCTGGACAGACAACTTTCAAGAATTTTTCAGTGATTTCCTGATCTGTAGGGAGGTTAGGCTACATGAGCTACTAGATCTCTCCTATATATTAATTTATTTAGATTTTTTTCTATCCCAATTTTATTATTTTTATAAAAACTCAATTCAGAGAACATATCTAACACTCCTTCCTCCTATTTTCCCCACATAAATCCTATGAGGTGAATTGGTCTGACAGAGAAACTGCCCAAAGCCACCCAGTTGGTTGGACGAACTTATATATTCTATGATTTGGACAAAATGGCTGCCTTGGGGAATCTGCACATCCACAAAGTGGCTGTCATAACCAATCACAAATGCTCATCTCCTTGAAAAAAAAACCTCACCAGTTTGCTTTCTTCCATCATTCTTCCAGATATTTTTTTTAAAAATCAGGACAAATGGATAATATTAAAAACTAAGCACTGGGGTGCAGCTTATTCACTTTTTTTGTTCATTGTTCATTTGTTTTAAAGAATGTCTGTAAATCTGTGAATTCATGGGCATTATATGAATATTTAACTGTGTTCTGCTTTGGACCATGCAAGCTATAATCTACCACCCTACACAACTTTTAAAAAATTAAAATATTCTTTAAAAAAACATCAAGTCAAGTGAGGTAGAAAAACAAGCTAGGATGATATCTGGAAGCAAATTGGTTGCTTCTCATTTCCACACTCTAATCCAGCGGTTCTCAACCTGTGGGTTGCGACCCCTTTGGGGGTCGAACGACCATTTCACAGGGGTCGCCGTGCACGTTAGCCTGCCATCTTGGTGCCACGGTCACTGCAGGGGTGAAATGCTCCCGGTTCGGCCGTGCCTGCGGGTCGCCGGACAGCCGGTAGCTACAGAAGCGGGAGACTTCGCCCACCCGCCCGGACGCCGTCATTTGGGTTCTTTTACCCTCTGCGCATGCGCAGAACGCTTTGCGCATGCGCAGAGGGTAAAAGAACCCAAATGGCGGCGTCCGGGTGGGTGGGCGAAGTCTCCATCCGCACACACTGAAAAAAACTTAGAGGGAACATTGGTGGCAGGGCGGGGGTCGCAGGGGGTCACGGCATTAGAAAGGTTGAGAACCACTGCTCTAATCCATTATGATATGCTGCCCACTGCTTTTGAGCTACGCAGCCTGAGAAGACAATGAAAATTTCAAAAGATTGCATATACCTCAAATCAAAACTAAAGTGAAGATGTTCCCTATTGCCAGTTCACCTCCAGGAATTCTATAATGGCACTTTACATCATTTTTGTCTAACTACAAATACCAGAGTCACTAATAAGCAACAGATCCCTTTTTAATTTTCTTTGTAGATTTCAGTTAATAATTCCATAGAATCTGACTTTGCTATGGGAAATATGGGATGCAATATTTCTCTCATCCCCAGAAAAATCACAATTTTAGAAATGAATTCATAATTCTGGCATATTTTTTTGCAAAACAAGGCTTTGCACTGTAATATCCTCAGTAGCCTCATATCCTTTAGTGCTGTTCCAGCTGTAATTTCAATATTGCCTTTTTTTTGTCATCCTATCTTGATGGGAAGCAAGATTTTAAAAGCAAATACAGCATCATGTGCTTTGCACTTCACCAGCCCCAGCTGAGCCAGCAGTTATAACAACCTAAATAAAATATGTAAGCCAAACACTCAGGTCATGCAACTGAAAATATGCAATCAATCTTGCTGATGTTCGACTGTATCATTCATATACTGCTTTATATCCTGACGGCTGCAGTCATCATGTTATAGCTAAGATTACATTTAGAAGTAATAAAAAAGGAGAAATATACACATTATTTTTATACTTCTTGGCAGCAATGTATAAATCCTGTATGAACAGCAAGTTCACATGTACAAAACCTGACCTAAAGAAAGGCTTATAAAGGAGAATATTATTGGAATACCAGAAAAGAAGTTATTTTCAGCTTGACTAGCAATGCCCAGTAACATATGAATCTTCAATAGGCCAAAAATCCTTTATGCTGTTTTTTTTATTAATAGCATCATAATTTCTATAGCACTTTTCAACATATATATTCCTTTTTAGGATTTTCTCTTCACTACAATTCAGTTTACCCATAAAATGTCAGACGTGGCTGAGTTTCAAAATATAAAATAGTATGATTGATTGATTATGTGCCATTAGGTTATTGTCAACATTTAATGACCATATAGATAGATTTTCTCTATGATATCTGTCCCTAAACTGGCCTTTCAGGTCTTCCAATGGTGCGCAAATGACCAGTGTAACTCAATCTACCCACTTTGCTGCTGATCCTCTACTTTTCTTTTTTGTACCCTTACCATGATTAGCCTTCTCTAGACAATTACCGTACTTTTTGGAGTGTAGGATACACTCCCCCCACCCTGTAAAAGTGGGTGGAAATGTCTGTGCGTCTTATACAGCGAATGTTGCCGAAGCCCCGCCAACCCGCCGGCCCCCACCGTTCGGCCGTTTTCGGCCTCCACGTATTGCATTTTCAGCCTCTGCCATTTTAGACCCACTCCAGGCTGCGGGGATCGCCACAGAACATCGTCGCCGATCGCCACCTCCGCACGTCGCATTTTCAGCCTCCGCACGCCCTGTTTTTTGCCTCCACATGCCCCATTTTTTACCTCTGCGCATTGCGTTTTTGGCTGGTTCCAGGCAGCGGGGATCGCTACCACCGCCGCTGCCGATCCCCACTGCCTGGAACCAGCCAAAAACGTGACGTGTGGAGGCTAAAAACAGGGCATGCGAAGGCCAAAAATGCAACGCACAGAGACAAAAAAAACAACGCGTGGAGGCAGCGATGGGCTGTGGTGATCCCCACAGCCTGGAACAGTTGATTGGCAGTATTCCAGGTCGATCCAACTGCCAATTAGCTGCTTGTGCTGAATCAGGCTGCAAGGACGCTAGCCAGATGAATACCGATGGATGCTGGTAGGCAGAGGCAGATTTTTTTTTCTTGTTTTCCTCCCCAAAAACTAATGTGCATCTTATACTCCGGAGCATCTTATACTCCAAAAAATACGGTACATCTTTGTATAATGAATAAAATAGTGTAATAGGGGATTAAAAGGGTTACCTATTCGAGTAGAGCAAAATATATCCCCTTGGTTGATAATATGGATATAAGGATATTCCCAACTATGTAACCATTAAATTTAGAGTAATTTTTTCTCTCATTATTATGAAGCTACAATGGCTTATAGAAAACATAGTAAGAAGAGGGGACTGCATTGCTTCATTTTGGTGCTGATTAACATATTATGTTAATAGCCTGTTGAACCTACAGTATATTATGATCCTCTGAGTGGATCTTTAACAAAATAGAGCCGAGGTGGCGCAGTGGTTAGAGTGCAGTACTGCAGGCTACTTCAGCTGACTGTTCAGCAGTTCAGCGGTTCAAATCTCACCGGCTCAAGGTTGACTCAGCCTTCCATCCTTCCGAGGTGGGTAAAATGAGGACCCAGATTGTTGGGGGCAATATGCTGACTCTGTGAACCGCTTAGAGAGTGCTGTAAAGCACTGTAAAGCGGTATATAAGTCTAAGTGCTATTGCTAAGTGCTAAAATAGAGAAGCCTTGTGAATGCCAAGGTTTATACCAAAAGAGGTATTAACATTTCATGTGATCTTGATTATATTCCTCTGTTAATGCAATCTAGGACTGTGTTGGGTTTTTTGGCAGCTGCAGCACACTGCTGGCTCATATTTGACCACCAAGACTCCAAGATCTCTCACAGAGTTGAGCCAGGTACCACATATACTATGCCTTTGCATTTGGTTTTTCTTGCCTAATGTAGAATTTTACTTTTTTCACCACTGAATTTCATTTTTTAAGATAGTGCCCAATGTTCAAGTTTATCAAAATCCTTCTGTATCTTAAGCCTATCTTCTGGAGTGTTATCTATTCCTGCCAGCTTGGTGTTGTCTGCAAATTTGATGAGTTCCCAATCTATTCCCTCATCCAAATCATTGAGGAAGGTATTAAAGAGTACTCAGCCTAAGACAGAGCCTTGGGGTACCCCACTGCATACTTTCCTCCATGTAGATGCACTTCCAGGGGTGGGTTCTGGATCCTTTTGCTGCCTGTTTGCTCAGGGTCCCGCCATGCACGTGCGCAGCAATCAAACAGAACCGGCTCCATGACATCATCGCCGAGTTACTAACGGTTCTAAAGAACTGGTTAGAACCGGTAGGAACCCACCTCTGTGCAGTTCCATTGGTCAATAAGTTACAAATCCCGCAGGTGAGGATGTTCAGAACCGGCCATTTTGAGGGTGAATCATACTAAAACAGTTGGACTGTTGAAAACAGAATATTCAATCATACAGTTTCAAGGCTGCTGTTATAACATACATTGTGGTTTTATTGATTAAATATTACATTTATTTATTTTAAATGCCTGGATCTTCCTTTTCTTGTGCAGCGAAGAAAGGTCATAGAATTTAATGTGAACATCAATGGCATGTTGAGCATGGGGAGTGGCCAAACTAGGTAAATATTTCAGCATTTCTAAAATACTACAAATAATATCTATATGTCAGAAAAAGGTCAGTTAGCCTTCGCAAACCTTGATCTGAAAATTACTAATCAAATTGTATTGCAAAAATAAATGCCCATTGTGTTAATATTGTCTTTAGCATTCTTGGATATATTTATCTAGATATTAGACATAGGTATTTAGTGTTTTTACTCAAAGTAGGGAGTCTGAAAACATCTTAAGAACACTACTTAAATATTTAGGAAGAAAGTTATAGGAAGTGTCCCGATTTGTGGTAACAACAATATAAATACTAATACAAATAGTATCACTAATATAAACAACATTGGTTCACTTTCTTTTTTAAGTGGTGATGAACAACCTACAAATGACTTGTTTCATATATCCTAAATTTTTAGGCAAATTACAAATTCCCATTAGTTTACACGTGCAATGATCAATATATTCTAATCACCTTGAGAAAAATTCTACAGTATTCATTATATTAAACTACAGCTTTGGTAACTGCATTTCACCAGAAATGTTACATTCTATTAAGTGTTTCCTTTGACATTTTGTATCATTCCTGTCTGTCACGCAAGCTGCCTAATATGAATTGACGTACATGGCACAAGGCCAAAGTCACTTGTCATACTTGCAATGTGCCTGCAGTAAGATCTGTCTAACAACTGGAGTTTGCTTAAATAGAGGTTAAAGCCATGATGCCTTTATGGAAAGTTTATGGGAAGATTTTCCAGATCCTCAAAATCAGACATTTGAACCTTGGTTTTTGCTTTTCTTAGGATTAATAAATAAATCTATGCATTTTAACGTTAGCGCTTGTTTGACTGAAGTATGTTTTCTTCCTTAGCTTCTCACTCTTTTTTACATGCTTTAATCTTATTAATTTAGATCTCAAACATCACAATGTCTTCATATTTTAGATTTGCGGTATCAGACCAGATACATTTTCTAATACCGTATACCTCAATTTAAAGTTAAAATTTAGGGAGTTTGGCAGTTTCTTTGATTTTGCCTTTATTTATGAAACTTAAATCCTATAATACATACCCAGAAATATTTTTATTCACACATAAAAGTTCAGATTATCTGCTGATGCTTAAAAAGATGCATGTTCCATGACAAGCATAGAACCTTTTTCTTACTGAACCTTATAAGGTCTATTAACTTTGATCCAAGGATAAACCTAAACTATTGAAAATTTGGAATCATATTTTAACTGCTCAGTTTTACTACGATGAGATGAGATGAGATGAGATGAGATGAGATGAGATGAGATGAGATGAGATGAGATGGATAGATAGATAGATAGATAGATAGATAGATAGATAGATAGATAGATAGATAGATAATGATGATGATGATGACAGATAGATAGATAGATAGATAGATAGATAGATAGATAGATAGATAGATAGATAGATAGATAGATAGATAGATAGACAGACCTGATTATTTTAAATTCTGATGTATCCTTTGAATGAGTTTCTCTTCTATAAGTAGGGCTCATGGTACAATAATTGTTCTTAATGTCTCTTCTCAGAGGCTCTGATTACAAACTAAAATGTCAAAGTTCCATAATCTACGATTTCTACACCTGCAAACAGGAAAGCCCCTTTGGGATAAAAACACTGATCTGTTTCTATAATAGACAATAAACAGTCTGTTAGTTTATTTGAGAATCACCCAGCACATATTCAAAGAATTGAGCAGGATTCATAATATAGAAAAAACTTTTTTATCTACAAAATACAAAAACATGATACAAACAATACCCATGCATCTCTAGCAACATGGTAGAGAAAAGAACGAACTCTAAACACAGAATAGCTAAGCCACACCCAGACTAAATTTGGCTCACATGGCTCTCATAGCAAGTCCTGTGTCTCAGTCAAAAAACAGTTCACATTGGCTGGCTCGTTGCCATGGCTATTCCAGTTCATAAATTCTTTATACACTGACACTTCTCCCTTTATGACTGGAATAGACATAAAACCAAATAATTTAATAATCTTCCCATGGTTCACTCCACCCAATGGCTTGGTCATTACATCTGCTAGATTGTCTTCTGAAGAATAGTGAAACAAGTGAATTAGTTTACTTTTGATAGCTTCTCTGACATTACAAT
Organism: Thermophis baileyi; assembly: GCA_003457575.1. NCBI lineage: Eukaryota > Metazoa > Chordata > Lepidosauria > Squamata > Dipsadidae > Thermophis > Thermophis baileyi. The sequence goes on from QLTV01003975.1 coordinate 640,767, forward strand.
ACTTAATGTCCACATGCTTGCTTCTATTTTTCACTCTGTCACCTGTTGCCATTTTAATGCAAGCAGCATTATCTTCAAACACTGTTACAGCTTCATTAACTTCTATGTTTAAATCCTTTAACAGCTGTACATACCAAGTTACTTCTGAACAAAGTTCAGAT
>QLTV01003975.1:641062-652657 GCA_003457575.1 Thermophis baileyi
AACGTGATAGAGAGAAGAACAAACTCTGAACACAGAATAGCTAAGCCACACCTAGACTAAAGCCGGCTCACATGGCTCTCACAGCAAATCCTGTGGCTCAGTCAAAAAACAGTTGGCATAATCACTGTCAACATAACATTTTAACTTTAAATCTTCAGAAACCTGTATTTGAAGACCTCAATTCACAGTTCCCTTCAAATACCTGAGAATTCTTTTTACACCCATCCAATGCAACTGCGTTGGTGCAGCAGTAAAGCGACTTAAGATGCTTACTGCACAAGCTATGTCTGGTCTGGACCACTGTGATATAGCTAAGCTAAGATATAACAAGCTCCCTATTGCTGACTTAATCTCTTAATCACAGGCTTCACTTTTGTCCTCACCCAAATTGTTGTGAAAATCTGTGCTTGTCAGATTATTAATGAACTGAGAGAGCCAATGGTAACAAGGTCAACCAATGAATAGGCATAACAACTAAGTCAGCCAATGAGAGCTAAACACATCTAAATCTGTGCAGAGAATCGAAACTGAAGCTAGAAGGCTGGGCGTGGCTCAGTCCACTCTGAACTGCTGAAATGAAACTAACTGTTCTCTCCTGCCTGTAACTGCTATTATGTTGAAGGAGAATCTATGTTGGTATTGTATATATATTCTTGTATATAAAGAAGTTTCTTATTTAAATCAATCCTGCTGCATCAGTCTGCCTGTGTGTGCTTTCTGGATTTAATTTTTATGCAACGAACTTTGATAGTGCTCATAGGTGTTGGAGCAAAATTACAATCTCTCATGTTGTATCTCTCCAACAGCTGTTCAATTTTCTTTCTTTGACTGAGAACGTAACCACCTTTCTCAGTTTTTTGTATCTCTACACCAAGAGTTTTGTATTTCACCCAAATTTTTCAATTCAAACTTTTTCTCCAACTGATTAGCAAATTCCTTCACCTGTATCAGATCTTTTGCAATGAAGCAAAGATCATCCACAAATGCTAATTGACAATCCCCACCATGTAACCTTGCAGTATATATGCAACCATCAGCCTTGCAACTCTTGAATCCAAGACCCTTCAATGCCATATCTAAACAGATGTTCCAGTTTCTGGCTGACTGCTTCAGCCCATAAATGGCCTTGTTCAGTTTATACACAGTGTCAGGCTTTTTACTTTCATATCCTGGTGCTTGAACCATGTAAATTTCTTCCTCTAATTCTGCATTGAGGAATGCTGTGGTTATATCAAAGTGCCAAATTTTATGGCCACATGCCGCTGCCAACGCTAGTGCCAACCTTATAGTTTCACTTTTTATCGTTGGTGCAAACACCTCATCATAGTGCACATTTTTCTTTTGCAAAAAACCTTGTGCCACTAATCTTGCCTTATATTGGACTTCATTGTTGGGCAATACTTTCTTTTTGTATACCCATTTACATTCTACAGCTTTGTAACCTTGTGGAAAAGTCACAGATGTGAACACTTTATGTTCATTCATGGATTTCATTTCTTTGTCCATGGCTTCTTTCCACTTCACTTGTTCAACTTTGGGTAGTGCCAATACTTCCTGATAGTTTCTTGGCTCATACCACACATTACACACCTTTACTTTACTAGCAGAATACCTGTCAGGTGGAATCCCTTTGTTCCATCACTCTGACCTGCATGGCATTGACTGCTCTTGTGTGTCAACCCTTTCTTGTTTCATATCAGAGTCATCATCTTCTCCTGACTCTTTTTCTTGTCCTTTTTCAGCTTCTCCTCGCTGAACGCTGACACCATCTCTAAGTGAGTCACCATCACTAAGTGGGTCATCCCTAAAATTGGCATCAATTCTGCCCCAATTTTGCTCTGCAAAGCTAGCAGACCTGGAAATTACTATCCTTCTGCTCCCATCGCTAAAGCGATAGCTCTTTGAGCCAGGCTCATAGCCCATAAACCTGAGCTTTCTAGTTTTTGGTTGTCCTTTTCTCCTGATTGCTTTTGGAATATGCACCCATGCATTGCTTTCAAACACCCTTAAATGTGCCAGAGATGGCTTTCTCCCATATAGCACAGCATATGGAGTATCATTAATAGAGGAACTCCACAGCCTATTGATCAAATAATTAGCAGTCAACATGGCTTCACCCCAATATGACCTGCTCAGACCAGAATCCTTCAGCAATGAGTCTTTCATTGTTTGTAAGACTCTATTCCATCTTTCAACTACGCCATTCTCAGCTGCTGTGTACGGATTAGTGCATCTATGTCTTATTCCTAACTGCCCCAACCACAGTTGAAAACTTGCTGACATGAATTCTGAACCTCTGTCAGTTTGCAGCTGGCATACCTGTTGTTTATATCTTCTTTCTATGAAGCTTACTCATTGCTTGAACTTCAGTAGCACCTCTATTTTACTCTTTAGCAAATAGCAGAATCCAAACCTGCTGTAGTCATCTACAATGACCAGCGCATACCTTGCTCCTTCCAAACTGGCTTGCATTGGCCCAATTAAATTAAGTCCATAAGGTAACTATTAAAGTTCAAATAAAGCTTCATTTATAAAACTAAAAATAGGAGTAGTTTAAAAGGAGCTTAAAACCAAATTTAGAACACTTTGAATACAAGCTATTTTGAAATTAAATCCCATACATCTAACAGTTTCTCACACATTTATAAAGAGGGAACCAAGTATTGGGATAGAGTTTCAAACCAGGACACCACTTCTGAAAAGTCTTTCAATTCTAGTTTCTGGGATATCTCTCACCTCTCAAATCTGGGATGTTCTGATGATAGGCTTGACTAAGGAATATCAAAGCCTTAAGATAAATTGCAAAATTTAAAAGGTCCTTTAAATAACCTGGACCCAATCTTACCATCAACATTTTAAGTTCGGCCTGGAGATGATTCTGGAAAAGAATACATAGCCAACAAATTACTATTTCCATGTAATTTCTTTAGAGTATTATAAAGATTATAATAGAGTACAGAATAGAAAATCTGAATGAATTTTATTAATTAACCTAGCTTTATTGTGATTTATCAACACTATTATATATATTATACTATGGTATTATAATATGAATAAAGACTACTTTACAATCAGCTGTCAGCAAAAGTGAAAAATGCAAAAATTATGTAACATTCCTCTTTTACATTTCATTCATTTGAAATAAGGAGGACGTACTGGAGATAAAGCTGTCTGACTTGATTATAGATAATGGTTTTTTAAAAGCTTTAGATATTCTCAGGAAGAATTTTTGTAGCAGAACAGAAATACTCTAAATGCAATTAAATCTTTATTATGGCCATAGATTAGCATATAAGGGCAGGAACAATCAGTTAAAAAGCATAGAAGATACATTAGAATCTAAAAAAATACTTTTTCTTTCTATTTTTCTTCAATTCTTTTCTTGCATGAATTAGGAATTGGGTGTGATTTTAAGAAACTTCCTGTACAGCTAAAATATATTCACATCTGGAATTTTCAATGAAAGGGACAAATTCAATTTTCTCCTGAAATACTGTATCTGGTTTTAGTGAAGGAATGTAAATTCCACTTATACAGTCCTATTCCAGCTTCACCTTGGGAGGATTTTTATGCAAATTATTTACTAATCCTAAACACAGCTCCCACATAAGCAAATTATTGATACCCTATCCTTTGAAAAGCTTCCCTGCTGGCCTCCAAGGTCAGTATAAGAAATCAAATTTATTTTTCAATCTCAGAAATCCAATGAAGTACTTGAAGATGAGGCACTAGAAGATTTTCTATCTCCTAAGCTCTTCAAGACATATAATGATTGGTGAGCCCCATTGTTAGCAGGGCTGTTCTCCCATATAAATAATGCAGGCTGCGTCTCAATCAGATGGGAAGTCACTATTATTGTCCCCATGTATAAAAAAGAAGAGTGACCCCAAAAAATTACAGACCATTACATCTTATTAGAATCAGAACTAAAATGTAGGCAAAACATCTTTTGAGCAAAATAGAAGAAAAAAAATCTTAGCGGAGGAGCAGGCTGGATTCAGACCAGAGTACTCCACAATAAAGAACTGTTTTAACCAGATTAACGGAAGGGACCTTGTAGGTCATCTAGTCCAATCCCCCACCCAAGCAGGAGACCCTACACCATTTCTGACAAATGGCAGTCCAATCTCTTCTTGAAAGCCTCCAGTGATGAAGCTCCCACAACTTCCGAAGGCAAGCTGTTCCATTGGTTGATTGTTCTCACTGTCAGAAAATTTCTCCTTATTTCTAGGTTGAATCTCTCCTTGATCAGTTTCCATTCATTATTCCTTGTCTGGCCTTCAGATGTCGTAGAAAATAGCTTGACCCCTTCCTCTCTGTGGCAGCCCCTCAAATATCCGAACACTGCTATCATGTCTCCCCTGGTCCTTCTCTTCACTAGACTGGCCATGCCCAGTCTAGTGACCATGCCCTGGTCCTGTAACCGTTCTTCATAAGTTTTAGTCTCCAATCCCCTAATCATCTTGGTTGCTCTTCTCTGCACTTTTTCTAACATCTTTTTTATAGTGTGGTGATCAAAACTGGATGCAGTATTCTAGGTATGATCTTACTAAGGCTTCATAGAGTAGTATTAGTACCTCTGTTGTGGCCTGTTGGCCGCCGGCCCCTCCAGCAGCCAAATCAGATGAGGAGGCAGCATGGGAGTCAGGGCCAGCATCAAGGCAACCTGAGAGCTCCGAGGGGGAAGAGAGAATGGAGCTGTTGGAGACAGAGACAGAGGCGGAGTCTGGGCCATCCATCAGCCCTCAGATGGAGAGTCAACAGCCCCCAGGTCTGGAGGTGGCTGATGAGGAAGAGGAGAAACAGCTGGGTCCAATGCCAGACGTGCAGATGCGGAGAAGGCAGAGGAGAGGAGAGCAGTGGAAATTTAATGGCTGATCCTTGTGATGGAAGAGCCAACGCTGCTAGCAAAGCCCCACCCTAGCTCTGGGGATAAAAGGCAGGGGGCGGAGATGAATAGATGTGGCAGACAACTATTCATCTCCCTGCTGGACAGACTTGTTAGCCTGCTGTGTGAGAGAGACTTTTTGCCAGAGCTGCTGGCGCTCCTAATAAAGGAATCATTGATTTAACTACAGCGGGTTTGTCGTGTTTGGGAAGCTGGATCAGAGCAGGTGTCAATTTTGCTCTTCCCACTTAAAATAGTTGGAATTTCAAAAGCAAAACCATCTTGATTGTATCCCTCTGTTAATGCAATTTAGGATTGCATTGGCTTTTTTGGCTGCCACCGCACACTGCTGGCTCATATTTAACTGGTTGTCCACTAAGACTCCAAGATCCCTCTCACAGTTATTGCTATTAAGCCTGGTTTCACCCAGTCTATATGTGTACTTTTGGTTTTTCTTGCCTGTGTAAGACTTTACTTTTCCCTACATTGAATTTAATTTTGTTAGATAGGGCCCAGTGTTCAAGTCTGTCAAGCTCCATCTGGATTTTGAGCCTATTATCTAGGATGTTATGGTTTCTTCTTGGATTTCTTGTTTTCCTTTTCCTTTTTATTTTACACCATCTTGTAACAAAACAACTAGGGAAAGAAATTGTTTATCGTCTTTATTGATCTCAATGCAGCTTTTGATTCTGTAAACAGAAGCATTCTGTGGAAGAAATTGACAACTTAAATATGTAAGCCAACTCTTGGTTAAGATCCTCTACTCCAGTGATGGCTAACCTTTTCCGGACTGAGTGCCCAAAGCGGGTGCGCACACAAATGCACACATGCACACCCAAACCCCCAAAATGCAATGCGCATGTGGCCCCTGTGAATGCACCCCTCCCCCCATGCATGCACACGCACCCCCTGCAGGTGCCCCACCCCCCACACATGTGTGTGTGGGCCCCCCACGCATGCGCGGCAGAGACCCGATGACCAGTTGGCTGGTGGGAGGCGCGCGTGCATGAGCAGTGGAGCTGAACTGGGGCAATGGCTCGCATGCCCACAGAGAGGGTGCTGCGTGCCACTGTGGCACGCATGCCATAGGTTCACCATCACGGCTCTACTCAAACAACTATTTGAAAGTCCATAGGAGTGTAAATAATTCTCTTAATATGAGTATACTTACTCATAATGGTTAGACAAGTTGTATTCTAGCCCCAAGTAGGAAATACAGTATAACTGGCAAATAGAGAGCTTATTAAAGAAGTGAATTAATTTACTTATTTAGGAGTGGAGTACTTATTTATTAAGGAGTAAATAAAAAATAAGAGGAGCTTGTTCTTGAAAATTATGCTTAGCTTGCTGAATGCCTGCCAACCACATTTAACACGCCATTCAATTTCCTTTATTGTATCACCTTCCACTGAGATCCATTGGCCAAGATATATGTACTGTAGTGGTCTACTACATCTAGTTCTTCTCCAGATATTAAAAAAATGTTTCTAACCTGGCTCTTTTTCAGGTTTATTTTTAAGGCAAATGGTTCTGCTTTGTGCAACTCTTGTATGTGTCTTGTATGTGCTCTTCTGTATCTTGTGAGAAGAGATCATTTTCAAAAACAACCTCTCCCTATGCCTGAAGAGAAAAGTTTTCGATCAGTGTGTGCCACCTGCTCTAGCATATGCCGGTGAAACATGGACACTAACTTCACAATCGATACAAAAGCTACAAGAGGTGCAAATAGCCATTCAAAGATACATGCTCGGCATTATAAGACAAGATAGAAAGACCTGCACATGGATTACAGAACAAACGAAAGTATGATATCATCAAGAGAGTAAAAGAATTGAAATGGAAATGGGCTGGTCACATAGCAAGAACTGATGGCAGGTGGACCAAGGCAGTCATAGAATGGATCCCACTTGATAAAAAGCATCCACGAAAGAGACCTAAAACAAGATGGATCAATGACATCAAAAAGTATCTGGGGCCCAATTGGCAAAAGAAAGCTGAGGACGTATTGATTGGTTGGAAACATGCGGAAGAGGCCTTCATCCTGCAATGGATAGACAATGGCTAAGATGATGATGATGATGATGATATAAAAATACTTATTTAGCACTTGGTCGTGAGTGAATTGTTTTAAATGAAATTTAGCAAAAACCAATGCAAGTACTAAAATATTATATAAATTATTTTGTATAAATTACCCAAGTATCCTAATTCTGAAATTGAAAGCATTTAGGACAAAAATAGTCCCAATGCTTACTTATGGTGTGGAATTGTAGGGTCTTAAAGCTACCTTACTTGAAAAATTTCAAAATCATTTTTTAAGAAGTATACTGGGAAATGATAAGAACACATCAAACCCTGCAATCAGAGTAGAGACATAATTAAAGTTTTCACACACTGAAAGAGAATCCATTCAATGAATCCTGTTAGCTATCCAAAATACTGGATGTTTAGTGGAGCAATTAAGTATGTCTCAGTCCGATTCCTTGGTAAACCGAATTTATTTTGCAGCACGGGTTTTCCATCCTGTATTTTTTTCTCAACTGCCTCTGAGATAAAGGAAATTTTTAAACACTCTAGATCTCAGTACCCAAACTGACTTAGAGTTATTGGCAAAAACAACAATAGATTTTTAAATTGGCTAACTAAATTTTAAAAAATACCTATCAATAAGTTTGATGAAATTGTTAAGAAGGGCCAGTCCACTGAGATTTGAATTGCAAATTGTCCTATTTTCTCCTGGATTCTAATATATACATTGTGAACAGAAATGCTAAGTTTATAGTTAAGGCAATTGAGACCCCATTATACAGAACAGATTAGGATATTTTATAAAGATGATGTATTTATCTGAATGATGATTCTTTGTATTTACCACATGTGTATTTTATTTCTGCATTTTATTTTAATTATTTTACCCTGTAATTAGATCCTGTATTTAATTTAATGTAATTTTTTCTATGGTTGCATGACTAATCAAATAATAAATTGCTATTGCTACTACTCTTAAAAGGATTAAATTAGCATCTCATTTAGAGGGGTGATGGGCATTTTGGAGATAATGGAAAAAAAAACCCTGCTCTTAGGAACCTAAATTGATATACATACACACATTGTTCTATGATCTATCAGAGTAATGTCTATTGCCCCTGAAGATGGTGCAAAGTGCAGTAGCAGAAGTAGTTATGCTCAAATAAGATGGGTAGCACGTAAGTAAGTAACTAAGTAAGTAAGTAAGTAAGTCAATGTGTTTCTGATACAAAAAACATTATACCTCTGCTGCATGAATTGTTTTTGGGTGCAATTCAAGATGCTGAAGTTGATCATTAAAATTCTACTTATAATGAGACTGGTTATTTGATGGACCATCTTTTTCCGATTTTATCTGCCCATCCCACCAAATCCAATATAATGAGTATGTTATGGATTCTGTCATCTAAAGAGCTACATTTAGGGGGGCCTAAGGCAGCAGGCCTTTTCTGATCTGGCACCCACATTATGGAAACTTCTCCCCAGAGATGAGATTAGCTTCATCACTCCTGAACTTTCAAAGGTCCCTGAAGACTTCATTATGTCCGCAGAACTGGCAATCCCAGAGAATCGGTGAATCTGTGCCTATTATTTACATTACTCTATTATTATTTTTTCTTTAGGGTTAAAAAACTTTATAGTTTTTTTAATGTTTTAATACTATTAATACTGTTATATAATGATTTTTGGGTAATGATTGTTTTACATTTATGTATTATTGGATTGTTGCATGCCTTCAGAAATATTTTTCATAAAAATATCCAGAAATATTTTTGTGAGGTAGGCAACTATGTAAATTTGATTAATAAATGAAATAAATTTAGGATAGGCAAGCTACTTTGGAAGTTCAGGATGCAACCTTTAAGTATACAACTTGTGTGTTTACTTGTGTAAACTTTTCTCTATAATCTATTAAAATCCATAGTAGTCACATAGTAGTGTTTCTGAATTTCACACTGGCAGTTGTCTTTGGTGAACACATCAGTATTGCACTACAGCCTTTTTTCATTTAAGAGGGACTAGGATTACAGTGGCAGGATTGAAGAGATTGCACTGACTCTATTGGCTTGGGACAGTTGTTGAACTGAATTTATCTGCTAATAGCCTGCTTAATTTTATTTTTGTATCGAATGGTTCTTGATAGCAGTAAACTAATTCCAGTAACCCCATTTAATGAAAATGTGTTGATGGAACTCATATTTCACTTCACTGATTATAATGAGCTATTTCATCAAACTGTCCATGTGACACTATTAGAAGGAAAATGATAAATTTACTAATTTGTTCCTTGAAATTCAGCTTAGAATCAAAAAAGGACCAATGAGCTCAATAGAAAGGTAAGTTACTCTTCAGGTAAATGATATGTTGGATGTCCTTCTAACAAAAGCTCTGGCTTTTGCTACATGTAATGGAACACAAAACATGAAGTTACATTGATTAATTTTCATTGTTTAAGCTGAGCAGAACGAATATATACTTCATAAGGGCAGGTTTTCTCTTGTACTTATCTTGGAAGATTTTATGCTCATAACTAACTGACTTAACATGATTCTTGGTTTTATTATCCACTCATTTCTAGGCTCATTGATTAGGAAACAAGAAGGTAGTGGTTGTCATTTAACTCTGCCTTATTAATCAGGACATGGCCAACTGCTTATTAGATGTTCTTCTCAGTATTTCTTTACTGGTCTCAAATCTAATTCAAAATATACAAACTGATCTGTCAATGCATAGCCATGTGTCAATAAACTGTAATACACACACACACACACACACACACACATCTAGCAGCTTAATAAAGCTAAAAATGCAGACAGGAATGCTACAGGTCAGAGTAAAATTGAATATATAAATAAAATTATAAATTATTATAAATAAAATGATATCTCTTACAAGGTAGAATTTATAATTATTTTTAATCATAGGAAAACTGATAAAGGAACAATTTACTGTCAATTCCCTAGTATTTCTGTTAAGAAGGAAACAATGGACAAAACTTGTATACCAGTAAATTATTTTCCCTTCACAGTTTTTCTCTCATTTTTCCCTTACTGTCTTCTTTCTGAGAGCATACTCTAGGGATAAATCTCCTACTATACAAAAAATAAAAACAGAACATTTTAACTTCCCACTCTTGGATATCAAGATGTCTTTGACAAAGCTATGCATAGATATGATTTGGACTCACAAATGAGAATCCCAGCTGTGGTTCCAAGTCACATGAAGGCTTATGCATTCAAAGATCCTGTTCTAAATTTTAGTACAATCCACAAAGCTTGGGAAACACACTACCTCATGTATTTCTGTTTCTCCTCCGATCACCGGACAACTCATGAAATCAAAAATAAGGATAAGACTACTGTACTTGACTAACTAGAAGTTCATAAGGATTTATGTGTAAATAGTAACATGGTCATTGTTCTCTGGCCCAAGCAAAAAGTATTCAATAGAATCAAGCAAAGAAAATGTTAGTTTTTCCTTCCAGTTCTCAATTTGATGAAAAAGAATTTACTCTTGAAATGTCTTGACGGTGATAGGTGGTGAAATGCTTTATTCTTGTACAAACATAGCTATGAAATGGCCATATTTAATTATGAGGTGTGAATATCTTGCCTTGTATGGTTAGCTGTCCAGTAGTTTGACATGGAAACTCCCTAGTTTCCAGTTCTTCAGTTAAATTGATATAGACTAAGAATTCCTTCAAAGAAGCTTTGCTAAAGGTAACTTAGACCCCTTTTAGACTTTGTGAGTTGTTTTCTTTTGTTCCCATCTGGATTTGTCATCCTGCCACCATTATCATTCTTTTCTATCTTTTGTTGTTTTTCATGTTTTAAACCATTTGTAAACTGCTCAGTCATTGGGAGTTGAACAACATATAAATTATTTCATCATTATTACTACAAATAGTAGCAATACTGTAGTACCGAAAGAAAGATAGCCCTTCAGAAACTGCTGAGGATTTTCTCATTTCCCAGGAGAAAATATGAAGAAACAGCTTAACTAGTTTTTCTTAAAAAAAAAAAAAAAAGGTAAAAAATTCAAAAGGACATTTATATCCTGCTCCCAAAAATCAAAGATATAATTGGCACTCTACTGTTAGAGCTACATTAATATTTGGCAGCTCAATCATCCTTGCCATCAGGAAGTGTCAGGACTAGAACTAGAATCCTTCTGCTTTGTGACTGTTTCATCTGGCTTAATATAAGAAAATTGGTTTTTTGACAGTGTAGCATTTAAAGTTCTAGATCAGCCTTGCCCATCCAGGTTGGTCACTATTTGTTTTTATTTTTAAAAGTTCAGTTTAAACATTTGGATTCCTTTTTATTTACAATTTCCCTAGCATGCAGAACTTTTACTTTTCCTTAATACAGAGAAATCCTAAAAACCCATTTTCTTGACATCCTTTTTTTATGATATTGTTGTGGCTTGCCCCCGTCCCGTGCAGCTGCTCATGGATACGGATGAACAGGAACAGACCATAGGGTGGCAAGAGCGGTCTGTAGCTCCGGCACCGGAGTCCGAGACCGAAGAGGAAGCAGGGCCAGAGGACGATGCTCAATCAGGGCCTTCTGCACCTCCTCAGCAGGAGTTCAGTGACTCCAGTGAAGAGGAAGGGCCTCTGATTGATGCCAGAGCACGCAGGGCAGCTAGCCGGCAAGAGTGGCTGTGTAGAAGGAGGT
>QLTV01003975.1:652720-716042 GCA_003457575.1 Thermophis baileyi
TTAGCGCCTTTTTTGTTTAAAAAAGAACAGAGTGTGTGTGTGTCGCTTTCTGGGGGTTTGCAGCGCTGGGTCACAACAGATATAAAGTATTTGATGCTGCAGCCTTTTTAGGTGTAGACTTTTCAAAAGCAACTTTTCATTTCCATAGGGATTTCTTACCAAGTTGTGTGTGTGTTTTTTCAATCAAAAAATATGAAAACTACAGTAACAATCTCTGTTCCATAATACAGCATACTGTGACAGAGTTCATTCTGTAGATTTAGCAAATCTAGTTCCATGGAAATCTGTGAGCAATTTCTTTCAATCTTATTTAGAGGATCTGAAGAAAATACTGTGCACGGGACAGCATCAAAGAAGCCTAGCATTGCCAAGATTCAAGTGTAAAACCGTTTTAAAATTGTGTTGTTTGGATTGGCATTCCAATCCCGCTACAGTTGTAGATACCGAACATATGTTGATGAAGATTCTTGATCATCTAGGTCAGCGGTTCTCAACCTGTGGGTCGCGACCCCTTTGGGGGTCGAACGACCCTTTCACAGAGGTTGCCGCGTGCGCTAGCCCGCCATCTTGGTGCCACGCCCCCTTTGTCACCATCACTTCCCGCCTGGCAACGTGCACGCGCGGGGAAGGGGCGAGGGTCGCGGTGGCGGGGTGGGGGTCGCGGCATTAGGAAGGTTGAGAACCACTGATCTAGGTAGAGTTTTCTGGAAGATGAGTCAGGGCAATTGGACTTCTTTTATTTTATTTTCCTGTTAGTTCAAAACATTTCACTGCTTATCCAAGTAGCTTCTTCATTTTGAGCAAGTTGGTTGGGGGAAGGATGCCTCCTGCAGCACCGTGCCGGTCAAAACAGGCATGGGGGGCTGTGCATGGCCCCCATGCCCCATTTTTTGGCCTGGACAGCCTCATGCAGCACTCTGCCGGCCTGGATGGCCTCCTGCAGCACCCTGCTGGCCAAAATGGGGCATGGGAGGTGGCAGGGTGGCATCGGTGCTGGCCGGCAGGGTGCTGCATGAGGCTGTCCTGGCCGAAAATAGGGCACGGGGGGCCACACGCAGTCCCCACACCCCTTTTTGGCCAGCAGTGTGCTGCAGGAGGCGTCCGTCCCACCTCTCCCACCCCACCTGGCTGGCCTTCCTGCGGAGGAGAACTACAATGCTGATCCGGCCCTCGAAGAAATCCAGTTTGACACCCCTGCCTTACAGAGACATACAGAAATTTAACAGCTCTAGTCCAGAGTTTTAGTTAAGAATAAATGATATGGGCAACATTCCCAATGTGTAAAATTTCTAATGTTTATTATCACATCTCTCAAAATTTGCAAATAGGTTCAAAATGCCAACACATTTTGAGAAGTTATGTTGGGGAAGGTTTATACAAGGAACCAAGCTATGAATTAGGCAATTCCTGATTCAGTTTTTACCCATGTTCCCAGGCCTGTGGTTAGAGAGCCTTTGGAGTTCCTGTTAAATATTTTTTTCCTAAATATTGGGCTGCTATCTGAGTTGTCATGTTGCTTTAGTTGTATGGTTTGAAACTTAAGTATTGACATATTATAAATCATCCAGGAATTTTTTTGCGCTGGACAAATTAAATCAATACAGATATATTAAGAAATCTAATCTGAGCTATGTGTAATTCAGCTGATTTTATAACACTAACTAAAAGATTTATTTAAGTAACTATATGATAAACATTGGCAAATTTATCAACTAAACTTTATTGATAACTTTATTGTACCTGGAAGAAAGTGTTCCTGATAGTCCTCAACTTATGGCCATTCATTCAGCAACAATTCAAAATTATGACTTTGCTGAAAAAAATAGACTTACAACCCATAGTAACAGCTGTTGTAGTGCCCCTCTGGTCACATGATCAAAATTCAGGCATTTGGCAACCCATCCTCATTTATGACTGCAGAAGCTCTGCAATTCCCACTCTCTTATCCTCTCCCCCTCCCCCCCATGTAAGCCCTTTGAACCACCTTACATCCTACCTTTGAAGGCAAAAGAAGAAGAGACAGCAGAAGATGAGATGGTTAGACAATGCCATTGACGCAATGAATATGACTTTGAGCAAACTATGAGACAATGAAAGGCAAGGAGGCCTGATGTGCTATGGTCCATTGGAATCATGAAGAGTTGGACATGACTTAGCAACTGAACAAAAATAACACCATGCCATGAGAGTGGCAAGTCTAGCAAGTTTCAGCATTCATTTGCGCACCAGCATTCATGTTGCTCCCCACAAGCAGCAGCAGTATTTGTCTGTTGCATTTGTAGGAACACAGGAACAATATATATTTCTTTCCAGATGAACAGGATACCTTGACTCAATGAGATCATTGTACAGTTCATCAGTGTTACCACTGGAAATTTTACCATTAGGTAATTGCCACATGTTAGAAGAAAGTACATCTCCATCCAGTTATACTATAAAGTATACAAAATGAATATGGAATATTTTTTTTAAAGAATTATTGTAGCAGAATAAAATATAGATTAATGACTATTATGATACTATCTACATAATATAAAACAAAGCCTAATCTCAACATGACAAATTGAATACAGAAGGCAACTAGAAGGAATATCATATTGCTGCCGGTTCCAAAGCATCTCCAAAGCACAAGCATATATTGACATTGATCATAAAGCTTATGTATATAAACTGTTAGGCCACTGGACTGCCTACCCCAATAGCAATACAAATATTTTACAGATCCCTAAATCCAAGTTGGAATAACCCAAAAATAACAGAACACAAACTAGATTATAAAATAACAAAGCTTATGGTTTTACAGAGAGCAAAGAGATAAGACAAGGAACTCACAGACTTGAACAAAGATAAAAGGCTTTAAGCTAAATTAAAGATCTTTAACTTCATCTACTAAAAAAAAGGCTGTTCTTTTAATACTGTGTTGGGAAACCGGACTAAAATTTTCATGGAGAGCAAGAACCTTAGAGATCAGGATCAAAATACCAAGAGGCTTTCTATATGTAAATGGCAGACCCACCTACCCCCCCCCCCTTTTTGGTAACCCATACAGTATTTGAACTTTTACTGTTTTGTGTATTTACCATCTTCTAATAGTAGAAATCCATGCTTCCCATTTAAATAAACCAATTATGATCAAAGTGAAATCTAGGAATATTAAAAAGTAATTTGGGTGCTATATTTCAGGACATCCCTATTCTGACAGTCAACAGGGAGCTAATGTGATGCAGGATTTTGCTTAGCCAAATGGCTGGATTGGGATCCTTATTTTTGAAGAGATACAGACCAAATTCATTTAATTTATAAATGACAAAGTACTGCTGTTTCAGATATTCCTATCAAAATGTCATCCCATCAGGAATATAAAAGGTTGTACCTTCAGATTCCATCCAACTGTGGAAACTGCTATCTTAATAATTGTCAATCAGCCTAAGCTTTCTGATCTCCTACTTGAATAATTCTGAACTGGCTGGATCATTATATTAAATATAATGCACAGTGTCTGCCTAATGGTGCAAATCTAGTGTGGCTCTTGATCATGAAGCAAACTGAATAAAGACTTAGCCATCTGCATTATCTGCTCAACTTCCAGCGTGTTTGCAACAAATCTCTGCAACAAAATCAAAGTCTTAATATATTCCTCAGTGTGTTGGCAGTCAATAATGTTCTCATTAAACTAACTAATGTTCTTATGGTTGCTTGAAACACTTTATTGGCCTTCAGAGCTAACTTACACATTTGCAGGAGTAAATTAATTGTAACAGTGTTTGAGTTGAAAGTACCTCATCTACTCATGACCTCCTGAGACTTGATGGTCAATGCCTCTAAATCTAATCTGAAAAGGAATTATATGAAAGCTAATGATTTTAGCAGTTAAATCTCCATCTTCAGGCTTTTACAGATAATCAGTTATTTGACTGGTAGAATTTCAAGAACTATTAACTAGAGGGTAATTGTTAAAAACTGTTATGGGAAGAAAGGACATCAATTACTGCTATAGTATATATTGCTCTATCATAGGGCTATGTATGTTCATTTTTAGCTTCCTTTCATTGTATCCAGGCTAGTGCAGTTAAAAAAGTGTTTGTGCAGTAATTTTCAAATATGATTTTAATCAATAAAATTTAAATCTAAATAACAAGGGACTTAAATAATATTAAGTGTGCCCGCCCTCCAAAAACTGCATATGAATACACACACACACACACACACATGCAAGTTAATGTTAGTATAGGGTTAAACTTTTTCTTTTAAAATCGCAATCTGGGAAGAGTAAATGAATGTTTCTATAGAAATTGGTAACCCATTGTTAGGGCCACAGTCAATCCCCAGCCCTATTTTAAAAGACAATTATATAAGCAAGCTTTATAAAGAGAGAGACAGGGATCAAAAGGAGGAAAGATGAAAGGATAGAAGAAGGAAATGCAAGGTATTAGAAAAAAAATTGTCCCCCTACCATTTTGACTTTGTCCCTGCTGTTTGCTTCAGCTATTCAGTCTACTCTTACTGGGCTTCAAATACAATATCCCTGAGAAAATATGACCTTAAGGGGGGTGGGGGGAAACCCTGTCCACTACTGATGTGTAGAAGGGGAGGACAATCCCTGAAAATTAGACTAATGAGAGGCTATATGCATCATCTACATACTGTGTTTATTTGATGGAAGATGAATCTCTCAAATAC
Source organism: Thermophis baileyi (assembly GCA_003457575.1). Taxonomy (NCBI): domain Eukaryota; kingdom Metazoa; phylum Chordata; class Lepidosauria; order Squamata; family Dipsadidae; genus Thermophis; species Thermophis baileyi. The sequence continues at coordinate 657,401 of QLTV01003975.1, forward strand.
TTCCTGAAAACTGGAAGAGGGGAAGTGGTTGAATGTCAGTTGCTGAAAACAAAAAAAATGGACAAAAATAAAAATAGCTTCATACAGATAGCACTGAAGAGGCCTCTGGAGATTATCCTCTTCAGCCACCTGGAAAAGATGGGCTCATCCCTTCCGTTAATGAATTGTAATATCTAAATGTAGCTCATTTTCCTTCCTTCTTTGCCCAGTTATTTTCTCCATTTGCTCAACTCGATTCAATTTTGTCCGCTACTTTCTCTTCCTCTCTTAGTGCAGTTATGTTTCTTCAGCCCATCTCTATTCCATTTTCTTTCCCCTATTCTGTTTTGCTTTTTCTGTCCAAAGAAGTAAAGAGAATATGTGTATGCAGTGTGCATGTGAGTGCATGTAGTGTGCATGTGAATGCATGTGCGTATAAAAAGGTGTGATGTGTACATATTAATTGGGCAGATACTCCATGTTGCCAATTCTAAGTATTTTGAGTGTGTGTGTGTGTGTGTGTGTGTGTGTAATATATATATAATACACACACACACACACACACACACACATATATACACATAAACACATACATACATACATACATACTGTACATACACAAACAAACGTATGTATGTATGTATATATATATGTATGTATGTATATTCTATGTATTCTTTTGAGGATGTCCTAATTTGTTTGGAGTAAATAGAAGATATACAATAACTTCTAGGCAAGATGAATGGCATATAAATTTAATAAATAAACAAGTAAATAAATAAACCTCTGTACATCATGAATAATTGAACAGCATTAATGAAGAATATCTTTTTTTAAATTTTAGCTGAGATACTTGTTACAGAGGTAGTGAGCACTTAGATATTTAATCTGCCAAATTCAATAGGCCAGTCATTAGCACTCAGTCTAAATTATCTCCCAGGTTTGTTGTAGGAACCAAATGAGCAAAGTGAGAAAAATGGATTTTAAATTATTTGGTGAAAAGGAAGAGCAAATCACATTTACCTAAGGTGTGTACAATACTTGGAATTTTCATTTCGGATACAGCCCTGGCATTTTTTTAACACTCAACACTTACAAGTTTCTATTAGAAACAACACCTACAATATTGAATAAACTTTTTTGCAATATAAGTTCAAGAAGCTTCACTTGAGGTCACGATAACAGTGTATTCAAAGCTTTGCAGCACAAACACTTTCAAAATAGATTTATTTGATTAATTTGTGCATGCATGGATGTTCTTCTGCAAACTACCCAAGTGCCAAATGTAATTGACCTACATCTGGAGCCGAATGAATTTACAGAGACTAGGGATTTACTGATTGATTAACTGTATCTTCCTTTTAAACTAGATGGAGACTTCAAGAATAGGCAACATTTGTATATGACAAAAAAGCTGTAGCAAGAACCAAAACAGAAAAGGAACGATTTGATTTCTTAAGCTCGTAAGTCACTTAAAGTATCATGAAATGAGGACATGTAGGTCCTCCAATTAGAATGCTATTATTAAATCCAAGCTTTTTTTAAAAAAAAAATTCAGACTGATCAAGTACAAAAGGAGAAACATTTTTCCAACAGCAATACAACTTTTCTTTTTTGAAGTACCATTCATTTTTAATGTATTCTAGCTGACAAGTATCATATAGTTTGTCATGCAAGTGGTCACAGTTCAGGTGACATCAAACAAGGAGAAACAAGAACAAATGTAGCAAAAAATTCAGAAGTGAAGTCTAAATAATATGAAATATGGACAGAATAACAGGAGTTATTTTTTTTATATTTCAAAAATGAAATACAATTCTTTCCCTTCTTATTCCAGTGTTGCCATTGTTACTACCCGGTTCACCAGATCCTTCACTGCCAAAATAAGAATTTAGAAAAGCAGAGACTCAGCTGCTGAAAGTTGTCCATTCCTTCATTGCAAAGAAATATAGCTTACTTTATTTTACAAGATGTATATGTTACCCTCATCAAAGACATTTTGCACTTATTTGCAAATCAACTGGTATAACCCCTCATCTCAACAAGTGATTTTAGATGGCTTTTATATTAAATAAAAGTAAAAACAAAAATTGTAAAAATAGTTACAAACATAAATATAAAAATCAAAATGCTCAGCAGCTAGGAAAATAACAGTCCACAAATGCTAACACAGTCAAGAGATACGGTAGCTCCACACATAGCTTCACACACTCAGGACCCCAGGCCTGGGCACAAAACCAGACCTTTAGTGCTGAAAGGAAAGTTTATGCAAATCTAACAGTATAGGGAGATGGAAAGCATAAAGAGACAGACAGACAGACAGACAGACAGACGTATCAGGGCCATCCTAATCTCCAGGGGGAGAATGCTTCATAAGGTAGGCACTACAGTATGCATGCTTTCTCAGCCCTGCCAACTGGCATTCCATAGCTGAGGAGAGCCTAAGCGTAACTAGCCTGCTGGAGCAGACAGGTAGAAAAAATCAGGAAGAAACAATAGCAATAGCAATAGCACTTAGACTTATATACCACTTCATAGTGCTTTACAGCCCTCTCTAAGCGGTTTACAGAGTTAGCATATTGCCCCCAACAATCTGGGTCCTCATTTTACCCACCTCAGAAGGATGGAAGGCTGAATCAACCTTGAGCCGGTGAGATTTGAACCGCTGAACTGCAGCTAGCAGTCAGCTGAAGTAGCCTGCAGTGCTGCACTCTAACCACTATGCCACCTCGGCTCTACAATAACCCCTTAAATTCTATCCATCTATTAAACTAATCAGTCATTACCTGAAGTGGATTCGAGCTATGAAATTGTCTTTTTCCTTCCCATCTAACAATCAACTTCACACACAGAAATGCAAATATAGACAAACATTCTAAATACAATGATTAAAATAAAACACAGTTGTGGAATGCTAATTTTCAAGTTAACTTTCTTCCTTTCTCGGTTGTATACTTCAAAATTGATGTGAGTTATATTACCTTCCAGTTTCTAATTTTCTATTTGATTCAACATTAGAGGTCCAGTTTAAATGGTGATTTGGTATTTAAATAAGAGATAAACTGCTAGAAACACTCTTATTATGAAAATGGATTGGGGAATAAAGGAATCTTTCTTGTGGATGATGCCTGAGCAAAAGAGTCTGTTATTCAAGAAAGTGTCTCACTCTGTCAGTGGCTGTTTATCTTCAGTAAACAGGTTTAGAGGCCATCCTAATTCATATTTAAGACCAGTAGAATACGTATTTTAAAATTAACTATTAATTTTATATCCCACTTTTCATTTATTACAGTATAATATATTTATGTTTCCCAAATGTATTCCATCTTACTTGATAGACACCTGGATAATATATACTACTGAAAGATGATATAGGATTGTGATAATATTTACCAATGTTAATTCACTTCCTATTAAAGCTAACAGGGTAATCAGTAGCATTGGCATAAACTCTAATGATGCCAAAATGATAACCCGGGTATTTGCATCCAGATGTCTAATGCAAGTATATAAGTCCACAACTTTTGGGCAAGAGTCATTGCCATTTGCTCATCCCCTCCCCCATCACCCTCCCATGAACCACATGGGAATAACTCCTGACATGAAAACTGGTATAGCTCAATGGAAAATGGCATAACCTGTATGCTACAACCATTGCTGCAGGAGTAGATCTGGTAAGTCATCCGGTTGGTTGAGACAGCCTGATTCCAATTTCATCTCTAGCATAAAGCACTTAGAAAGTAGGGTATACTAGTATAATGAGTTGCTAGACAGTTAAAAACTGCTGTTCTTGGCTATCTGGAAGTTCACAATAATGAATATATTGACAGATTCTATATCTTTTTTAGTAGTGGAAATGGAAAAGTTTCACCTAACTAGTATGTCTGTGAGTAAGGAAAAAATGACTAATAACAAGTACATTATTTTTTTTTTTTACTATGCATACCCTGTCTTTTAACTGAAAGACTTTCTCCATGTATTTTAACATTATGCAACTGCAATAAAACAAAATACCTCACATACAGTTTAGAACCGTAAGTCCCTTTGATCCTTGGCTAGTGAACTGAGCTAGATTTTGCTTTTTTCAGTTTTGAAGAACTAGAGCAATGGCTAATGGCAGGATGCAGCACTGCCTTTATATTGGGGGTTCAGCCTATCTTGAACCACTCCAAGGAAAAGTAGTTGTCACTAAGTTGTTTCTGAATATTCTATTTGTAATTTTCATAAAATCCTTCTCACAAGCCTATCAGCCTTTAAGGCAGACTGCTTTACACTCAGACCTTTCACTTAAGAAAATAATCTAGCTCCACCAAGTGATCTTTTCAAAAACTGCTGTTCTGTAAAATGAGAGCAAACAAGCATGTTTGAATTTGCCCATTTCAGATAAAATAAATATCATTTCCTCACTAAACCTAGGAGAAACATATGGGATTTCAAGTTGAAGAGTTTATCATTTTTAATTACTTTCTGAAAAGTTGTTTTGATCAAATAATCAACAGTAAATGAAATATTTAAGCAAGTAACCCCTTTTGGATTTGATAAATTAATAGAAATGAATCAATAGGCTGAAAAATCTGTTTTATCATATAGATAGGCCTCAATTTATGACCACAATTGGGACCACAATTTCCATGGTTACGCAAAGCGGTTGTTAAGTGAGTTGTGCCCAATTTTGCAATCATTTTTGCCATGATTGTGAAGCAAATCATTCAGTTAAGTGAATCACATGGCAAATCTAACTTCCTCCACTGACTTAGCTTATCGGAAGCTGGCTGGGAAGGTCATGAACAGTGATCACATGACTCTGAGATGCTGTAATAGTTGAAAATACATGCCAATTGCCAAGCACCTGAATTCTGATCATATGACCACGGGGATGCCATGATGGTTTTAAGTGTGAGTACCAATTGTAAGTCACTTTTTTCAGTGTGGTTGTAACTTTGAATAGCCGCTGGACGAGGTGGTTATATGTGGAGGGCTACCTGTACTATAATGAACTTGAAACAATATATTGAATTATTACCATAAATTTCAGGTTTCTGTAAAAATATTCAGACACCTTATGGCCAACATGTCTATAAAATATTATTCATAAACTTTGACTTCATTCCCTTTCCCGTTTTCTTCAATATAACATGGAATACCATAGTACAGCTATACTTTGTCATCTGAATGTACTTGTATATTTATTTATTAATGAAATTTATATGATTGCCCATCTCACAGAAAGATGGCATACATTAAATAACATATATAAAACAATTCTAAATATATGAATATTAAATATTAGTACAATTAAAATATACAAACCCCAGGCAGAGACTGTGTAATTATATCTACCTCAGTAAAAGAGCCATCTAAACATGTCTCAGATTCCCTGGGACCATCAGGCTTGGTGATGATAACCAGGAACTTCTGAAGCAACAAAATGGGGAGATACACTAAGAGCACTAGGACTTGATTAACCAGGCTTCAGGAAATATTTTTCTTCGATTCCCGTTCTTTTCTTGTAATCTCTTACATTCAAATTATAATTTCATCTTGTAAAACTCACATTAATATCTGTTGAGCCTGTCAATTCATTTTGAATTTGTGCTGAGCTTCTTGAAGATATAAGAATTTCAAAAGCAGTCAACTAAGACCGAGACATTTTGATACCTGCAGCAACAGAAATTCAGCACTAATATATTTATTTTCCATTTGAATAGACATGACTTTCCTTCATTGATTGCCTTTGTCCACAGTTTATTATATCTATGGAATGATGCTACATGACTCAGCTTCAAAGATTAGTATATTTCCCCCTTGAGTTGATTATTTTTACATTTCAATTTGTACTGAATTAGATTTTGGAAATTTAAAAAAAGACAAATTGTAGACAGCATTTTAGTTTCTATACTGTTCTGTAGGATCAAATTGGAACAGGCCATTTTGGCAAAATAAATTGCTATACTACTACTGTTTATTTTGTTCAGCTGGCAATGATGATGTTGCATTCTACTATATTAGAATATTCTCCTTTGTGATGTGTTGCAGGGCTCAGGGCCCTCTCCGCTCCTTTTTAACATCTACATGAAATCACTGAGTGAAATCATCCATCTTCATAGGATGAGATATCACCAATACACAGATGATACCCAGTTATATATCTCTATCCCAGGTGAAGTGAGTGTTGCAGTGGACATTCTTTAGTGATTCCCTTCATCAGGACCACTACCTCTTTCAAGCATGCTAAGGAGGTTATGGACAGCTACTCAGATCCAGCTATTGACCTTCTCCTGACCATTTAAAGGGGACAAGAGAGACATGAAGTGAGGAAAGAATTAGGATGTGATGAATTTGAGCCACTTTATTTGCAAAACATGCAAATTTTCCTCAATGGCACAGCAGCAAATCCCTCCCTGTTTTATATCCTATATTTTTTTTTCTATTTCTCACCTTAAAATCACAGGAAACTGTTTTCCAGGAAGTGTGGCTCCTTTGGCCATGGAAAATTGGGAACTGTACTTTGCCCTGGCTCTACTTTACTGTACTTTGCCTGTAAAACATGAAAAATTATTTGTACTGTAAATGGTAACAATAGGGCTCAAATAGTACTTTAAAGCAGTGGTTCTCAACCTTTCTAATGCCGTGACCCCCCCGCGACCCCCCCACTGCCGCGACCCCCTCCCCCCCGCTGCCATGACCCCCGCCCCCTCCCCGCGCGGGATGAGGTGACAAAGGGGGCGTAGCACCAGGGGTGAAGTGCTCCCGGTTCGGGCTTGCCTGCGGGTGGCCGGACAGCTGATAGCAAAGGAAGCGGGAGACTTCGCCCGGACGCCGCCATTTGGGTTCTTTTATGGCACCAGGGGCGAAATGCTCCGGGTTCGGGCTTGCCTGCGGGTCGCCAGACAGCTGATAGCGATGGAAGCGGGAGACTTTGCCCGGACGCCGCCATTTGGGTTCTTTTACCCTCTGCGCATGCGCAAAGCGTTCTGCGCATGCGCAGAGGGTAAAAGAACCCAAATGACGGCGTCCGGGCGGGTGGGCGAAGTCTCCCGCTTCTGTAGCTACCGGCTGTCCGGCGACCCGCAGGCACGGCCGAACCGGGAGCATTTCACCCCTGCAGTGACCGTGGCACCAAGATGGCAGGCTAACGTGCACGGCGACCCCTGTGAAATGGTCGTTCGACCCCCAAAGGGGTCGCGACCCACAGGTTGAGAACCGCTGCTTTAAAGCAAAACAAAATAATTTTACTGTGTTAAAGTACAGTATGGTTTTACAAGCTACTGCATGGTTTATTGTGGTTTCGAAGATTCAGAGTCTAAGGCTCAAAATAAGCCTTAGTGAAAATAATAGAAAAAAACACAAACGTTTTCTCCTACTTTCCTGTGATCTGAAGGATGGCTTCACAGAAAGATATCAGACATTACCATATTCCCATGACACACTGAGAAGGAAACAAAAGTAGTGAAAATACACTCCACCATTTTTAACTCCATTGAACATATTTCATCTGAGATTTCCTGCTGTTGAATTGCATTTCAAACTATGGATTCCTTTATTCTGGTTCTATAACTAACAATGAACTTAAGATAAAGTACCTGCTTTAAAAAGATCATGGCCTGCCTCACTTAATTTTTAAGTTTGCTCTTTAACATTATCTCAGAAACAAATACTAGAAATAGGCTACTGCAGGCCGGTTTAGCTGGGAAAACATTTTTTCTAGCCATTCCAATTTTGAGAAAAGAGAGGGGAGGAGCGATTGAAACATTTTCTTTTCGTAAAAATAACGTGAAATCTTTTTCAGATTATCTGTCCTGAATCTATTGCAGAAGGTGCACCGTTACTGAAGTACTACATTTAATACAGTGAAATGCGTATATTGTTTTACAGCGGGGGGAAAATGCAGCTCTGAGGAGACTCACGAACGATTTCCATTCAGCTACATCCACCTAATTGTTTATTTACATAGCAAACCCAAAGCCTCGTGAAGGCATGCTAGGACGGATAGCTGGAAGGGTCAAAAGTTTAGGCGAACACAAGCAAAAGAAGAAGGAATTTATAGACATGCTCTGTAGCGCACACTATAGATAGGTAACAAAGGCGGAGAACAAGAGGTCGCGCATGCGCCCTCTCGTTCCACTTGCGCCGCGACAGCCAATCAGGACAAGCAGCGGAGACTTTCGAACAAGCGGGAAGCGAAGCTTTGGAGGGGAGAAGTTGAAAACAGCAGTAAAGAGTTAACGGCCGTAGAGTCCCCGAGAGTTGCCGCCTGCTTGTAACCCTGCAGTGAAGAAAAAGGCTGTTGGGGGAAAGAACACGAGCCGCGCGCCCAAAGGGATGTTGAGTTGAGTTCGATTTTCTTAAAGCCTCGGGCATGCGGGCAGTGGTTGCGAAGGGCACAGTCGGAAGGGAACGGAGGTAATAGATAAACATCCCGTCCCATTAAGAGCAGGCCTTAAAATAACTGGGCTGTTCCCTAGAATTGCCTCCTTGCTCAGAGATCGTTAAAACGGCTTTGTAAATACTGTTTTAATTCAATGGAACTATGTCCATTTGCAATCCCAGGTATATACCAATTCAAGTTCCTTTGAATTGAATGGGGGGGGGCGGGTTGCCCCAGTGAAATGCGTATATTGTTTTACAGCTTTCTGATATTTGTACAACTACCTGTTTCATGGAATGCAGTTCACATTATGCATTTGCATTATGATTTTTGTTGTTGCGTACCTAAATTATTGCAGAAGTCACTTGATTAAAGCAATTCCTTCTGCGTGAAGTTGAGAACAAGGAAGATTTTTATTCAGTTTTGTGCCTGACAAAATCAAGCTGTCTTAATGTATCAAGAATGTATTACATTTGATAGTTTCTGTACTTTAAGAAATCTAAAAACCTGAGATTTGATCGTTTTCATTCATGTGCACATGTGACTAGTTTTTTCTTCACAAATAATTATAACATATTCCCATGTCATACCTGCTAGTCATCTGATCTAGTGAGGCTGTTAGAATATATTTGTATTTTATAATTTATTTGAGGACTTTTATTAATGCTCAGAACGATGTTTCATTTTGCTTTCTTTAAGATCTGTTAGCCGCCTTTTTACTGTTCATAGGCCTTGAAAGTTGCTTACCCAGGGAAGTGAAACAAGGTATATATTCCTAGAATAGCTTCGCATTTGATAAATATATCTTCAGAAAATTTAGAGGCCCTGGCATGGGACCAATACAGGTAGTCCTTGACTTATGACCACAATTGAGCCCAAAATTTATGTTACTAAGTGAGACAGTTGTTAAGTGAATTTTCCCCATTTTATGATTTTTCTTGCCACAGTTGTTAAGTGAATCACTGCAGTTAAGTAAGTAACATGGTTGTTAAATGAATCTTGTGTTCCCTTTTATTTTGTTTGTCAGAAGGTTACAAAAGGGGATCATATGACCCTGCCTGGACACTGCAACTGTCATAAATATGAGTTAGTTGCTAAGCATCTGAATTTTGATCATGTGGGGATGCTGCAACAGACTTAAGTGTGAAAAACAGTCATAAATCACTTTTTTCAGTGCTGTTGTACCTTTGAACGGTCACTAAATGAACTGTTGTAAGTCGTATTGTAAAAGAGGGGCTGGTTTATATAAAGTGTGCTGGAAGAACTGGGGTCTTTGTGATCATCCACCTAATACCTTTCTGTCATCAATCTTAGAATGAAGAACTTAATAGAATCACAGATCTGGAAGGCACCTTGGAGGTCTTCCAATCCAACCCTCTCTTCAGGCAGAAGACCCTATGACCAATTCAGACAAATGGCTGTCCAATTTCTTCTTAAAAGCCTTCAGTAATGGAGCACCTATAACTTCTGGACGCAAGCCATTCACTGTTCCCACTGACAGGAAATTTCTCCTTAGTTTAGATTGGTTCTCGATTAGTTTCCATCTCTTGCTTCTTTTCCTCCCTTCAGCTACTTTAAAGAATAGGTTGGGCCCCTCTTCTTTGTGGCAGCCCCTCAAATATTAAAAGACTACTATCATGTTACCCCTAGTCCTTCTTTTCACTAGACTAGACATGCCAAATGCTTGCAACCATTTTTCACGTTTTAGCCTCCAGCCCCCAAATCATTTTTGTTGCTCTTCTCTGCATTTTTTGTAGAGTCTCGACATCTTTTTCATATTGTGGTGATCAAAACTGGATAAAATATTCCAAGTGTGGTTTACCAAGGCATAATAAAGCAATACCAATACTTTACGTGATCTTGATTCTATCTCTTAATTCAGCCTAGGACTGCATTGGCTTTTTTAATGGCTGCTGCACACTGCTGTCTCATATTTAATTGGTCATTTATTAGGACTCCTGGATTCCTCACAGTTATTGCTGTTGGACCAAGTGCCACCTATTCTGTACCTGTACGTTTGGTTTTTCTTGCTTATGTGTAAAATGTTACTATTATCACTGAATTTTGTTTTGTTAGCTAGGGTCCAGTGTTCAAGTCTGTCGAGATCCTTTTGGATCTTGAGCCTATCTTCTCAGATATTGGCTATTTCTGCCAGATTGGTGGTGTCTGTTAATTTGATGAGTTCCCCTTCTATCCCCTCATCTAAATCATTTATGAAGATTTTGAAAAGTACTGGGCCTAAGACAGAACCTTGGGGTATTCCACTGTGTACTACTTTCCAGGTAGATATACCGTAGTTCCATTGAGGACTACACGTTGAATGCGGTTTGTCAGCCAGTTATGAATTCATCTAATGGTGATACTTCTATTCCACATTTTTCTAACTTATCAAGACTTCGTCAAATGCCTTATTGAAATCCAAGTATACTATATCCACAGCATTTTGCTGGTCCACTAATTTAGTTACTTTGTCAAAGAATACAATAAGATTTGTTTGGCATGATTTGTTTTGGCATACCTATATTAGCTACTAGTTATAACTTTGCTTGCCTCTAGGTGTTCACAGACATGTTGCTTAATTATCTTTTCCAGGATCTTCTCAGGTGTTGATGTCAGGTCTATAGTTTCTTGGATCCATTTTCCAGTCCTCTGGTAGTTCCCCAGTGCTCCAAGATCTTTGAAAGATGGTTCGGTGGCTCCGAGATCACGACTGCCATCTCCTTCAGAACTTTGGAATGTAATCCATCTGGTCCTGGTGATTTGAACCCTTCCAATGTGGACAGATGTTGTCTTACCATTTTTTTGCCTATTTTAACTTGTATTCCTAGCCAATCTTCTAAGATTCTGCTTTTGATAGATTGGGCTGTTCCTTCATTTCGTGTGAAGACAGATGCAAAGAATGAATTAAGTAGCTCTGCTTTCTCCCTGCTGACCATCACTTCCTTGCTAACTTCTCCCATTAGTGAACCATTTGTTTCCTTGACCTTTTTCTTGTTTTTTACATGCTGAAAGAAACATTTTTTATTATTTTTGACATTTCTTGCAGGTCTTATTTCATTCTCAGTCTTGGTTTTCCTGACTTCATCTTTGCAGATTCAGACTATATGCTGATATTCTGCCTTAGTTATGTATCCCTCTTTCCATTTTTTTAAATTTAAATTTTACTTTTACTTTTTGTCTTTCAGTTTATCAGATAATTCTTTGTGCAGCCATGCTGGTTTCTTCTTGGATTTCTTATTTTTCTTTTTCAGTGGTATTGTGCTAGTCTTAAGTCATGTAATTGAACTTAATTCATGTAATTGCCTGTTTTCTTGATCCCAGCTCAGAAACAAATTTGCTAAGGAATAAAATATTCCAGTAATTTTGGTGAGCCAGCCAAGGCCCTGAGTTCACCTATAGAGTTGAGTCTCAGAGTAGTCAAGCTCTGCTGTTATTGGACCATTTGGCCACAGAATGATGTCTTTCTGGTGACTCATCCTGAAAGGTAATAAAGATAATTTTAGTCTTGAGCCAAACACTTGCATGAATTAAATCATTTTATAGTTTATAGGTACCTGTGAAATTCTCTTTATGCCTTGTGAATGTCCATGTGAGTGATAGCTTTTGTTGATAAATTTGTCTATTGATCAAAGCTGTGTGTCAAATGGATTCCAGGCTCCCTCAAATGTCTGCTAACCCTTGTAGATAATGAATAGAGAACCCTGGATCGCGAAGGGGACTAGTGAGATACACATGCTTCAATAGGGCATCAAAAGGTTGTATGACAAAATAATACCTGGGCAGATTAGAGAGCTAAATTGTCAAGGGTCTGAACCAGGGGAATCTGTGCGCTGGACCAGTTAGGAAGTTTCCATGAGTTCAGATGTACTCCAAAACCTGATATACACATTTTCACAAATTAGGGCAGAACCTTCAACTTCTTCTTTGAGGAAATGTTTATTAGCTTGGGATAAGGGACAATTTTATCTCTAAACTGGAGTGACAAAAAAGCTATTTCTGGAATAGATGCAAGCAGTAATGTAATCTAGCCAAGTTTGGGTACTTTCTACTATGATAAATTTTTAAAACAAGATTTGCAACATGATCATATCAATCACCTCATATATTGGTATTGTTGGACTAAATTATTAGAATTTTTTGTTTGTTTTTAGGCAAAAATATTCTAGATGCTCCTTTATTAGATATCACCCTACTTGAAGTCCATACAAGCAACATAATGGCACCTTTATTTAAAAATCCCAATGAATGGCAATGGATTCAGAAAGGGGAAACTGACACAATACATATTTTCCTCTCAAACTTCTGGTTAAAATGAAAAGCAGAGGAAACCTTTTGATTTTATTTATTTTAAATATTCCTTTGCTGGTTGATTAGAAATTTTCTTTCCTCAATGGAAGAGAGAAAGTTAAATTTTCAGTATGTTTGCCTGAGAGAGATTTGTTACATAAAACAAATGGACAACTAAGTTTCACACTGACTAGAAATTTGGGGCTTGATTCTATTGCCTGAATTTCCTGTAAGAAGCAGGTTAGGAAGAGGATTTTTTTTAATGTTAAGTACCTGTAACTATTTTTGTTTTAAAATATTTGTATATGTATATGTATTTGTAAAGCGAAATAGTAGTTTGTGTGTGCCTATGCATGTGTGTATAACACATGAACATTTTGGGCTGAAGGGAAAAAGTTTGAGGGGGAAAATGTGAGACTGACCTTTTAAAGAATTAAATCTCTCCTCAGTAAATGAATGCTTTGAATTTTGAACTTTTCATCTTCTTTCTGTTAACACTGTGAATAATTGGACCTAAGTTTGTGATTTAATTGTACTATATGTACAGATATTTGTAATTCCTATAATTGTGTAAGTTTTGTTATGTTCATAAAATGAATGTTGAGATGGTTTTCTTGTTTGCTGTTTATCATGTAATTTTCATTGTATGGCACTTATGCAACAATGATGATGATATAATATACTTCATTGATTAGTTAATTGATCATATCAGACATGAGCATCAGTCACAGTAAAATACAATGTTGAGATAATTTACAGTGAAGTGGGATAAAATAGCTATGGTGAGATAAAATAGAATAAAATATGGTAGGTAAGATAATATGATGATAAAAAAAGTATTATAAAATAGTATAAGGTAAAATAGAACATAACTTTATTAATTAAATGATCGACTGTATCAAATATAGATATAACTCATACAAAAATGCAAATAAATAAAAAGAAAAGAAAACTTCATAATATATTCACCCTTACAGTTAATTCCAATCTGATCGAGGTATTCTGTCCTTTTTGAGAGAGCATGTTCATTCCCTGCAATAAGTAAGATTGTTTCTCCCAGGTGCCCCAATATATTTTAGTTTTTAAATAAGGGTCTAAATAAGCGGCTCTTTCTGGAGAGTAGAACTTGCAGTCGATATCAATCTATAAAATCTATTGGCTGCCCATCTTACTATAGAGTAACTGTGAGGCTTACAATATTAAAAACTATATAAATAGAACAAAACTCAAAATACAAAATATAGCTAAAAGATGGGGAGGGAGGGAATAGGATGAGCAGAGGGAAAGTGGAATATGATATTAATCTATAAGCCATCTACAACATGAAGCCAGTTCCTCAAGTCAACTGCAGACACCTTCTTATGGAAAGTCAGGAGGGTTGGAGAGGACCTCACTCTGGAGAGCAAGCTGTTCCAGAGGGCAGGCACAACAGCAGAGAATGCCCTTTTGGATCTCGCCAGCCAGAATTCCCAGGCCCACAGCATGCTTTCTTTGCCAGCACGGGTGGGGTAATGAGATGGTCCCTTAGATAACCTGGACCCATGCCCTGCCAATAACACTTTGTTTGAAAGCTTACTCAGCATTTACATCTGTTTGGACTGGGAATTGGATAGAGAATCCATATTGCAAGATGATTTTTGAAAGTAGATTGCCCAAGTGTAAGGTTGCATGTTGTGCAACTTTGTTTTGAAACACAGCTTGAGTAATTTATCTGAGTCCATGGATAGGATCTTTAGCCAGTAGTTGAATACTTTGTGTAGGGGATATATCCACCTCTGCCTTTATTGCTGGGGCTGGTGTAAATTTATCCACATTCAAGATACATTTCAAAAAAGTAGACTATCTGAAGGGGCATTTATTTATCCCACAGTTCTGCACCATATGTGATAATTGGCATTATTTTGTTGTTATATGCCTTTATGATTGGATTGTAGAACAAGGTTAACTATGGTGGGTGAGCTGCTTTATGGCATTGGCCCAGACATGAGTTTGAGTATAATGCCTTGGTTAAGTAAGCAGTGGCCCCCAATCTTTTGGGCGCCAGGGACTAGTTTCATGGAGGGTGGTTTTTCCACAGACTGGGGGACATGGTTTTACATGTTAGCTGGATTCCGCATGTGGCCAGATGGGGCTTTGCCCACTTGTAGCCCAGTTCCTGGCGGGCCGCGGACCAGTGCCACAGCCCAGGTGTTGGGGATCCCTGAAGTAGAAGATTCCGAGGACCATGCTTAAGTTCATAAGGTGCTTCCAAAGAAGTCTCTATTTAGTATTTATTGAATCAAATGATGCACTAAGGCAGGGGTGTCAAACTCAAGGCCCGTAAGCCACATCCGGCCTGTGGGGTGCTTAGATCTGGCCCTCGTCAGCAAAAACTGAGCTAGAGAGGGCCACGTGTGGCCCTTCCGAGCTCCGTTTTCACTGGCAGAGCACTCAGGCCACCACAGGCACCACTGACACAGGTGACATCAAGCTGCCACGCCCCCCTGGCCATGGCCCCCCAGCCCCCTGAAGTCAAACACAACCCTGATGCGGCCCTCAATTAAATTGAGTTTGATACCCCTGCACTAAGGTCTATAAAACTGTAAACAGTTGGCTGCCTTTAACTATATATTTTCTATTAAATGGCTTAAAATGAAGCAGTTGTCAATAGTGGACCTAAAACCAGTTTGCTCTTTTGGAAGCAAACCTTTTTCAGTTACCCAGTCTTCAGTCTTTTTTATATTGCTGACAACTGCTTCATTTTATGATGTTTAATAGAAAAATATACAGTTAAAGGCATATAATTTTGCATGCAATTTTGCTACAATATCAACTAGGCTAATTGATCTATAATCACCCTTTTTGTCAATGGGAATCATAATAGAGAGGTCCAAACCAGCTGGAATTTGGCAGGAATTATTTATATGGATAAATAAACTTGTATTCTTGTTTGAGTGGTAGCATGGCAACATGATTATTATTTGACAGATAGTTCTGTGCAGTACACATAGCTAGTCTTAATTGTTTCCTCAGGGAGTTACACTGAATCAAACCAATGAGGACCTTATACCTGGAACCTTTTAGGAAGGGCCTTTTCAGTTAAGAATTTTCTTAGTCCTGCATTTAGGGTTTCATAGGATATAGAGCTGACATCTGTGCAAAGTTAGGTAACTACCCGAATTAAGGTTGATCAAATTTCATGTACTCAGTCAAAACCATCACATCTTTTCTGGTCCATTTTATTCTTGTGTTCTGGTAGACATTTAAATAAAATGAAACCCATTTATCAATTGTGTAGGGCCTGAGATCTGAATGCTCACAGAAATTAAGAGCAGCCAGCAGGGTGGATTTGATTTAAATCAATTTGATTTAAATCATGATTTACTAGTAAATAAATCATAAATCACTAGTAAAAGGGCTTGATTTAAATCAATTTGATTTAAATCATAATTTTAAAAGAGCAACTATCATCTCTGTCCTGCAGCGGCTCCTCCTCTGATCCGCTGTTGACTCACCGACAGTCCTATTCACTTTAATGGGACAGCTGGTGATGCAGCAGCAGGTTAGATTTGATTTAAATCAAGTCGATTTAAATCATGATTTAAATCATGATTTAAATCACTAGTAAAAAGGCTTGATTTAAATCAACTCGATTTAAATCATAATTTTTAAAGAGCAACTATGATCTCTGTCCCACAGCGTCTCCTCATCTGACCCGCTGTTGACTCACTGACAGTCTTCACCCTTTTCCTTCTTGGTTTTACATAGGATCTGGGTGGGTTTGATTTAAATCAAGTCGATTTAAATCACGATTTAAATCATGATTTAAATCACTAGTAAACAGGCTTGATTTAAATCAACTCGATGTAAATCATAATTTTTAAAGAGCAACTGTCATCTCTGTCCCACAGCGTCTCCTCATCTGACCCGCTGTTGACTCACTGACAGTCCCAATATTGAAGAATATACAGTCTCATGCTACATAACTAAGCTCCATATCATGCTGAATAAACTAAATTATTAATGTATCTTAAATAGAAAACTATCTTTAGATAGATTTTTACTCCAAAAGCATTTTATTAAAATAAATTTGATAAAAATAAAAAAAATCTGATTTAAATTTTTAAAAATTGATTTTTTTAAGAAAAATCATCATTTTTTATCCACCCTGGCAGCTGGTTAGTAGTCACCATCTTCTCTTACATAAACCTGGAAGTTGGAGAAAAAAGACACATAACTGTTAGACACACATAGGTAGTCTGAAGTACTACTTGATTTCTCTGAATGGTAAGTAAAGGGTATACAAAACTTTGCCCCCTAGAATTTGCAAGTTACATTTGCTTACCAAGTTTAACACCTGTATACCAGCAAAGTTTCTTTTCTGGTCCCTAAAGAACCATAAAGATAATAGGGAGTGAAATTTGGAAATGATGGCTTTGGAAATATTCAGATTACTAATATGATTTTGTGCAAAAGGCCCCAACCTCACATTAAAATCTCCCAAAACAATGTAACTATGTTGGGAATTTTTGAATTTAGCTCTACCAAGATTTGCTCTAAATTCACCCATATGCCAGAGAAATATTATGTGTGAGTATATACACATCCAACATCACAATCACTGAGGTATTGTATGGGAATTTAACAGCTAACAAAAAAACACGAAGAGGCATGCCTGGTCATCTTTACCTTTCCATTCCAGTTCTTCCTTGATCAATATGGCCAGATTCCCTATTGCCCAGCCTTTCTCTTTTCCATGCTAGGGTGATCTAGGACTTAAAAGCCAGGTATCATAATTTGTTCATCGCTGACTGTTAACCAGGTTTCTGATATTGCAATCGGACCAAAACTGAACAGAAATTTAGGCAGATTGTACAGTTTGTTTTTCTATCCTGCTAGATTCCATGCTAATATAGGTATCATTAATCATTCTTGTAGGGAACAAAAAGAAGAGCTAATTAGGTGGGTTGTTATGTGTCCTGTCTTTGTACTTGGTATTAAATGGGACAGTATTGGAATTTTGGTTTGAGATACATGGATTTTTTTGGTCATTCAGCGGAAGTGATGTTATCCAAAATTCCTTTGATATTAAAAAAAACACATTAATTTGAAATTTACCTTGCTCCAGTGAGTTTTGAGGTGTGCAGCAATTCAGGTGGGATACTTTTGCAGATTGGCAATGGCATGTATGTAAGTGTTTTGCCACTTTGAATGTTTTTTTCTTCTACCACTCTGGAAAGGTAATGGGGCAGGAAGGTTAATTTATTGTGCAAAGTTCCATGTGTGTATGTTAAATGCTCTTCTCATCTCTCTGTGTGTTTGTATTTCCCGTGGTTTAGTTTCATTGTGATTTTTCTATCCCAACTGATCTGTATTGGTATGTATAGCTTTGCAGAGGTCTCTCCTTTGCTGATTGGACTGTCAGATTTTTTTCCCCCCTTTTGGTTGCAAATTGACAACTGGAGAGTGTTTCTGCCTCCATGGTACCTGGGAGAAGCGTGTGTTCTGACTGATTTGGATACTCACACCTTTTTTGATCAATGGAATAAGTGGAAAAGCAATGGGTTAAAACATTGCTGTTGAACTGAAATAAAGTAATGCTTGTTTTGGGAAAGGCTTCTGCATGTGTCTTGTTTGTGTGATGTGATATTTAGTGTTGGGGAAAGTGTGTAAACTAATCAGTTACAAGAAAGGAGACAATGCAAGGAGAGCCATCTGTTCCTGGCATTGTTATCCCATAAAATTGGGTCCTTTTATCTGGCATGGAAGCCTAACGAACCATACTAGATAGCTGAAAAGGAAAAGAAAACTTTTATTTGCAATTAAAAGGGCTATCTGGAAGCAAATTCCAATTGAGCACACTCCAACTTATAGTGGACACCTTCTTATATAGTTTTGAAAAGTATATATTGTCATGAATCAATCATGGGGACACATCATTATAAACCAATAATTAAGAACAACATCAACATACATCTTCAGTGCAATAGTAACACAGTTTAGCTAAAGGTTACAAGCTAAAGGTTACAAAGTAGCTATGACCTTTATCTTATCCGGCTTTCCTCCTTACTAAAAACATTCCTAAGCAACTTGGTGCCAAGGTCTTGCTCATCATCTTAATGGTTAGGCATTCCTGAGTAGGAGACAGATGGTCTGGTCAAATTGGTCTCATTTCTGCTCAACAAAGCAGTTCAACTCCATGGCAACATGTTTTAAATAATAAGCAGTATTTTAATACATGAATAACAAATAGTTTATCAATACATAAATACAATTGGATTAAACTTAAGTGAATTGGGCTATCTTATCATGCCCCACTTTTACCCAGTGTCAAAATGTGCAGGGTTACATAAGCCACAGAAATTTATGAAGAATGTATTAAAATTTAGACTGCTGAATAGACTATCAGCCTGATTAGGGAAAGGCAGAAAGTATAATTAGAGGATTGTTGCTCAACCAACATTTTCTTATGGTTTCTTTTAAAAAGGTTGGCAAAACTTTGGCCACATGAAAACATCAGGAAGGGAAGGAATTGAGTACAACAACATATTGTGAGTCCAATATAATACCAAATAAAGCTTTTGGCAATCTAAAATTTGGTACCCCAGAATTTAAAAAGAAGATCATCATTGTACTGCTTATTGCTCTGTGCAGAATAAACATACTGTAAGCTAGATGGCATATGTCTCTTCAGCAGCTGTAAGCACCTCAAGGGCCCCATTTTACTGTTGCTAGGACATGAGCAATTGTGTTCAAGGATTTCACAATAGAAGTCGTTGTGGCTCTAATAATCTACAAAAATTAGTGCAACTCAACACATATAACAGGCTGAAAAATATCCATTAAAAAAAGTCAATGTTAATATCAGATTTATACATTTATTCTTTAGTTTACTTTTTTTTCTTTTTCTTTTCTTTTCTTTTTTTTTTTTTTTTTTTTTTGGTGATGATTATGAAGATGATGACGATAATTACCGGTACTTTACATTCAGGAAGACAGTGCTAATCCTACACAATGGTAACTGTGGAAGTATAGAGGTGGAGAAGAATGGTGGAACATTGGGTCAGGACTGGGAAATCAAAGCTGTTTCCAGAATTAGCTGGGTAAGTTGACCTTTTTTCTCAATGGACGTACTGCTCAATGGACAGTATTTAATTTGGATCTGTTTCATGTCAAACACCTGCATTCCCTTTACTGCCAAACTAAACCTGGAAGCAATTTGGGCATCATCTAGAGCAGGAGTGTCAAACTCACGTCGTCACGGCGGCGTCACATGATGTATTGGGACTTTTTCCCCTTCACTAAACCGGGCATGGGCGTGGCCAGCGCGTGACACATCCGGGCCGCGGGCCACGAGTTTGACCTGATCTAGAGGTATGGAGATCTAGCCCAATTGCCTTTCAAGTGCCCTGAGTAGGCACAATATATTAAAACCAAACCAGGTGCTTCGGTGGACATTAATACTATTTACAAACAGAGGGCAAAGATCTCCTAATGTGATTGCTTAGTCTACCAACTATGGCAATTGGGCTGACAATGTTTACAAATATAGAAAGATTAAAAAGGTCCAGCTAAGATCTCTATCCCAGGAGGAGAGCCTCCCTTAAAGGTAGCATGATAGAATATTCTCTTGGGTCAAGTGGCCAGTACCAAAAGTGGGAAAGCGAGAAGGCTTTATTAACCAGTCGTTTTCCCTCCCCCCCCCCCTTTTTCAAATACCTGGCAGTGGTGACTTCACAGGCTGCTGCTTAACTAAATAAAGCTGAAGCCTTTATGTGTCGTCCATGGATTTCGTAAGTAAATCCTGCTTTAGAAGGTATTGTGGGCACAGTGAATTTATATTTTATATCATCTCTCTTCCCCCTCTCCCCCCAAAAAACTCAAAAACATCTCAACATACAGTTATTCCATTTGCTCATTTGTCAGCAAAGACAACTACCAACGTAACAATAATTGCAATTGCAAAATAGTTTCAGCAGACATTAGCACCACAGGAAATTGCCCCTCCCTCCTGCAGGAATGGCACTGAACCAAAACACTGAACCAAAGAAAAAAAATTCAGAGACCTTATATGTGTAACAAAGGCTACTATACAAAAGTATTATATTCACAGACTATGTAACAAAGGCTACTATACAATGGTATTATATTCTGAAAGCCCATTTCACAGCCATTTTCCAAAGAATGTCATGACTAAAGATTTACACACAAAAATCTCCATTTTGGTCTTAATTAGGTTATCCCTTGCAAACCTTTTCCAATTTTTTATGATGCATCCAAGAGGGCTACATTCTCGGATCTTGCTCTATACTCCTCCCACTTACCATTCAATGCCATGGGCTGCTTCCTATTTTCCCTCTGGTCGTAGAAAGCTCAATAATGCTTCACAGTTGGACAAATACTAGCCTTGGCATTTGTGCCTTAAAAAGTGAATCTATGCATTTGCGGAGAGTCAGATGCTGTGAAAAAGCCAGCTGCACCACATAGGTGAACATTCCTGGTCTTGGTGCCCAGATGCTGAAGTCTTGTCAGGCCTGCTCCAAATGATCAGATAATAAAAATGGACTTTATACCTGTTTCAGATGTTCCAGAGGTACTCCCTGTTAAAGATTGAGAATACAGACCTTCCCAGCATCTTTGGCCTTCCTTCGACACTCCTTGGACATCACAAGTTTGAGTCTCTGATGTCATCATTATGCTAGCCCAAACACCGAACTCCACCTTATTCAGTGATGGCTCATAGGCATGCAGCCTTCTACTCAAAGTAGTATTGGAGCACATGGATCTACTAGCCTCATTTCCCCCCCCCCCCCAGAAACATCCCGATCACAGTATAAATAGATTTGCAGAATCTGGGTGGAGCTGAGGTGTTGGATAGACAGCCCAGAGATCCAACCATGAATTTAATCAAAAAACATTCATACACTTTTCAGTCATTTTACTTTATATCTACTAGTATGTGTTGTTGGGCGACATTTCAGGATCAGCTCAGCAGAAGCAGACAAGGCCCTCAGGCGTTGTCATTTTGGGTGCCAGAATTGTCCTAGAAACCACACCAGACAGCTGGAAAGGAAAAGAAAACTTTTATTTGCAAATAAAAGGACTACCTGGAAGCAAGTTCCAAATGGGCACACTTGAGTTTGGAGTGGATCCCCTCTTATGCAATTTTGAAAAATATGCATTTTCTTGAATCACGGAAACACATCCCCATTATAAATCAGTCATTAAGAGCAACATCATGCATATATCTTCAGGGGTCATAGTAACACAATTCAGATAAAGGTTACAATCTAAAGATTACAAAGTAAGCCCTATATTTATCAATAACCTTCCTCCTTACTAAAAACATTCCTAAGGAACTTGATACAAGGGTCTTGCCCATCACCTTAATGCTTAGGAATTCCTGATCTTTGGGACCATTTTGTTGTATACCTTTATTACTGGAATTGGAGAACCCAGGTAACTGTGGTAGGTAAGCTGCCTTATGGTCCATGCTGGGGTATATAATCAGGTGCATAAGTTTCCAAAGAAGGTCCCTGTTTGTCAAATCAAATGCTGCACTGAGAGCTATAAAAGTTGTAAACAGATGGCTGGCTCCCTTTAACTGTTTATTTTTCTATTAGATGGCATAAAATGAAGCAGTTATTAGTAGTGGAGTGAACTGACCTAAAAGCACTTTGCTTTTGAGGAAGTAAGCCCTTTTTCATTACCCATTTCTCAATCTTACATAAAAAATACTTGGCATACAGTTTTGCTACAATGTCAATTAGGCTAATTAGTTTATAATTTGAAGGATCACCCTTATTTCTCTTTTTGTAAATGGGAACCAAAATAGAGAGGTCCCAACCATCTGGAGGAATTGGCAGGAATTATTTCTATGGGTAAATAAATTTTCAAGTAATGTCAATGTGACATTTAAATAACTTTGGGGATAGAAGATCTTTTCTGGGATTCTTGTTGAGCGTCAGGGTCTGAATGAGTTCCCTCTTGTTCAGTCACCAGAGAGCATGGTGGAGTGGAGTTACAGGTCTCCTGTTGATCATTTTGTGGGACCTCTAGTCCATTAGTCCATTTCGGGCATAAATAATAGGCTGCAATACTTTTCCCATGTGGAGGCCGGTATAGGGGTGTCCAAGGATAACCTACATTCCCACAATAGTCCTACAAATGAGTGCCAGAAAAGGGTTAAGTGGGTTTTTGTTTATCTCTAAATATAACGAGAGAGGGGACAAATGATGAGACTTTATGCACTTAATAGTTTTCTTGTACTGTTATCTGAGATAACATGGCAACATAATTATTACTTGATAAATAGTTCAATTTGTAAAAGTTGAGGATACCTTAAAAATACATATGGTGGGAAGGTAACAGCATTCAGTGCACCTCGGTGTATAGTCATGCTAGCCACATGACCAAGGAAAGTGTCTTCGGACAATGCTGTCTCCCTTGGTTAAGAAATGGAGATGAGCACCGCTCTCTAGAGTTGGACATAACTGGACAGGGGAAACCTTTACCTTTTACATACATACATACATACATACATACATACATACATACATACATACATACATACATACATCACCTTAACTGAGGATATTAATAGCAAAAGCATTTAGGCTGGTATTAAATAAATAATTTGATTCTAGACCTTGGGGGTTTGTATTTGTTTTAGTTTATATATCAATATCACAGACCCCAAGATAATTAAAATGGTAAAAGGTGACCTCAGATAGGCTTCCAATTTATAGCCAGGATTTGTGTCTCTGTGTAACTTAAGGAAGCTGTATTCTGGAATGCTCCTTTTTATCTTTGATTTCTTTTTAGAAAACTCCATGTTTGAGTTATAGGAAAGGAATATAATGTTTTTAAAATACTATTGCCATATCACATGTACATTGCAGAAGGTAAGTATGGATGTTTAATTATAGAGTTGCTTTCTATGATCTTACTGATTTTAGAAGTGCATAAATAAGCACATCTAAGTTTTGATTGCTTATCTGTCTGAAACCCCTCCATCATGTTATACATTTGAAGGAGAAGAAAATATTTGGGAAGATGTGGTGATATAAGGTACCCATTGTGTGTGTGTGTGTGTGTGTGTGTGTGTGTGTGTGTTACATTCACTACTAAACCTCACTGCTCCACATATATATGAACTGTTTAAAGTGCTAATATAAGAAACCATTCCCAACAATCTAAATTGAACCTGAATAGTGACAGAGAAGATTCAGTCAAGAACCTGTAGCCTAGAAAACCAAATTGTTTCTTAGCTAAAAGTCATGGTTTTGCAAGGCCATATTCAGAGGTGCCCAATATAAGGTTGTTTTGCATGATTTAGACACTACGTTGGAGGAACATTTGCTTTCTTTGTATTTTCTTATTACTCAAATGAGACAGAAATCTTAAGAGACCATTTAGAACAACATGATCTTGGATGTGACCTAGATAAGACAGTTACTGTGATAGGATAGCTGCATTTTTGCTATAGATTTTTGTTGTTGTCAAGGTTTTACTTTGTTATCAACTTGCTACTGTTTTTAAATCTTTACTAATGAAAATCAATCTGAGTGGACTGTAATGTATCATAAGCTTGATGCTAAATCCAGTCACTGAAATTTAAGTGTGCTTTAAAATTTAAGAAAAAAAATATTGTACAAAGAAGGGAATTGTTAGAATATTTTAGTGTTTATATTATATTTCATTTGTGCATTTTTGAGCACTTTTATCAAAGCTCAGAAACCCTGTCTCATTTTGTTTTCCTTAAGATTTGCTAGCCTTCTTACTTTTTACTGTCCATAGGCCTTGAAAGTAGCTTACCCAGGGAAGTGAGATAAGGTGTACATTTCAAGGATAGCTTCTCATTAGATAAATTATTCTCAGAAAATTTAGAGGCCCTGGCATGGGAGGAAGACGTTCCTTATATGGAATGATGAGAGGGTAGAATTGGTTGAATGGGTAAAGGGGTGGCATTGTAAAGGAGGGGCTAATCATGGTGTATTTAACCTGTGCTGGAAGAAGGGTTCTTTGCAGCTTCACACCTAACAGCTTGCTGTCATCATCTTTAGGTGAAGAACAAGAAACTTTATGCAATTGGCTGTTTTCTTGATCCCAGCTCAGAATCAGATTTGGTAAGAAATAAAATATTCCAATAATACAAATATTATAAGGGGAAAATAACATTATTAACTATTCATAATTCATAAGTAAAACTAAAATGATTTTTCATCTTTCAAATGAAATAAGCCATAGGGAACAGAATACAGTTGGTGTCTAAACTGCTTTTTTATCTATAAAATAACATAACATCTATATTTATATAACAGCAACGTTACAAGAGGACAAATGTTTTTATTGTTTAATAAATGCTTTATTTTAATCATCTCCTTGATCCTGATACAGATACCAAAATATCCATGTCTGTAAGTTCATATCCATTTGTATAGTATTTTTCAAATTTAACTTTTACATTAAGTCTTGTTGAAGAACAAACTTTCATGAAGAGATGTTGCAGAAGTATTTTAAAATGCTAAATGTGTTTTTTTCCCCTCAAGTATAAAACTCTTCATTGCTCTAAAATGTAGTAATTATAAATTATTTTTAAAGTGGTAAAATTTTAAATATATCTGAATACAACAGTTTCTGTATTTTTAGAATGAAATATGGCGAAAGCTTTGAAAAAGTCATTTAAGGATAGTTTGGAAGATATAAAAGAACGAATGAAAGAAAAGAGAAATAAAAAATGGGCAAGGCTGGGTAAAGCAAACCAAGTTTTACCTATTAAGAGTAAAATTGCAGGTAAGTATTTTATTATTCTCTTTTCTCTCCCCCCCCCCTCCAAAATAGAACTTTTGAAATTACAATTATCCATCTTTTCTAGATAATTCTGTGGCACAGTTGAAAAACTTTCAAGCAAATAATCGTGCTTTAGCTTTGGCTTTAGAAGAAGAGAGGAGTAAAATGAGGGAAGCACAAGACATCATATTGTGTTTAAAGAAAGAGTATCAGAGCTTGAAGTTTCAGAATTTTGACCTACAAAGAAAGCTTAAGTTACAGCAAGAAAAACAACATGCTGAGGTATTTGTTTTAATATGGTTTCAGAAAATAAATTATAAATAAGAATTTTAAAATTATTTTGCTATCATATTGTTTTAATTAACTTATTTTTACTTTTATGTTTAAAGAAGCTCATTGAACTTTACTATAAAATGCCTTTTATACCTATTTTGTTTTGAATTAGAATGGATTCATCGTAGTGAAGAAGATTATTTCTAAAGTTGTTCAAGATCTACTCAGTGCAGCAAATATTCTTGATCCCTTAAATGATGTCTCTACTGCTGATTTTGTAAGTTTTTTATTCTCCTCTTTGTATGTGCATTTGTAATTTATAGGCTTGAACTATCAGTTCAGACTACTGGAAAAATATTTATATAAATCAAAGTTCTTGACCTATTAGGATCTAAAAATTGTCTTAAACGTGAAATGAGATTCAAGTATTCAAGACTGAATTACTTTGCAAAAACTCCAAATGGCCTATTCTGTCATCTGAATGTTGCAGAACCATATTGCAATAACAGATTGTCTTGATATATGTTTATATTTAATTTCTTAAATCCTTTTGGACTTCAAGTAGGACAACACTCCTATTTTCTTCTATAAACCCCAAGTGTCCTCTTCCTATTTTTTTACACCTACTTTTTGCAAAAGTAAAGTGTAAAAGTAAAAGCACTAAAATGACATTTGATAATATGGGATTTATTTTTAATATTATTATTGTCTGATACTATAGCTAGTAATGAGTTGAAAAACAAACTCCTAATGAAGGAGTATGATGAAGATAAACAGAAATTCAGTGTCCTTATCTGTAGACATTAATTCATTGTTAAAAACATGAGTCTTGATGAATGTTTTGTAAGATTTGAATTACACAGGGAGTTTCTATTTTTTACAATGACCTACTATAGTTTTAATTCCTCTTACTGACCTTTCACTAGTAGAATTCCTCTTACTGACCTTTCACAGTAAATTGATCTACAAAGTGCTGTTGGAACCCATGTTTATGCATATTTTTCAAATATTGTATCTGACTCAGTTATGGATACCCAATAATGTTTTTCAACATGTCTTTAATTTCTGTAGAATACAATTCAGTATAACTCTGAACATGAGGAATGTGCTTCTGGAAGTTTAAAGAAGCCTGATTCTTTGTAAGTATACTTCATAAATTTGGATGTTTAAACAAAACAATTGGTTTTTAAGATCTGTTTTAAGAATACATAAAGTGCTTTAATCAAGGCTAATTTAAGCAGTGTATAAAACCAATTGATGCCAGTTGACACAGTGGATTCACACCAACATTATAAAAGTATAATAAAAATATAATTATATTACTACCCTAAGTCACTCAAGTGACTTAAGACCTTTTTTAATGTTCAAGTTGTTAACAATCTCCAAGAGAGTAACAACAACTTTAGCAAGGGTGAGGTGTGATGTATGAGAACAAGTACAAGCTGATCCAGAGAAAGGGATCAGGACAAAGAACACCTGCTTTGTGAGCTGGGGTGGGGGTGGGGTTTTCCTTTCACAACTCTTAATAGTTGAGGACTTTCAGCAGGCATTCTCTGTCCTTTCATGAGATGAGTAGAGTAAGCAGTATCAGAAATATATAGGCCCTGACAAAATGTAAAAAATAAATTCTACAAGGCAATCTTGTAAGCAAATCTATTTTGAAATAGACTTGAGGTGATTGGCTGTTTTCAATTTATTTAATATAAAGAAAGATATGGGTTTTGTATTAATTAATAGAATAAGATTAGTATAATTTTATTATTCTGGGGTGGAAATAACAAAGCATTGTATTATATTATTATATTATATTATATTATTATATTATTCAAGTGTTACAAAAAATTCATCAGAGATTATGAACCATTTGATTTTACAAGACTATATAATATTTGAAGTTTGGTTAGAGATTTTTTTGCATTAAAAATGCATGAAAGTATAAGTTACATTTGATAAGAAATAACTTCTTTTATTTCACCTTTTAAAATACATGTTCCTGAAAGGTATTACATTTGAAATATTCATTCAAATTTAATTTAAGAAGCAGTTTTAGAAAGATGAAGAAATTTAATGCATGGTTCTCCAGTGTAACAACCTGTTTTAAACTAGATATTTAAATCTATCTAATCTAACATTCATAGGGGACTTCTAAGGCACATTCTTGCCTTAGAAGATGCAGATGAAATACAGGATAAAGTGGAAAAACTTTATTATTATTCAGATTCTGACTTAAATTTCTGTGATGACATTGAGAATACAGCTTCAGTGTCTCAGACAGATACAGGTGAGCTATCCCAAAATTAAGTTTATAAAAGTGAGGCGAAAGCTTTAACTATTGGTTTATGCATATTGCAGATTAATCATTTGCCTGTTTACTTAGGAATTGTTCTTAAAGCTTGAAAAGGCTCAAACTATAATTTTTGAAACTCATATTTAAAGAAATTTATTGTAATATGCGAATGAAAGAGGAGTAAAATGATGTCAGTCCCGAGTAAGAAATGTATCTATTATATTTTCAGTATGAAGGGTTTATATACTTACAAGAAGCTCAGGTTTTTTTTAATACAGCATTAAATTGTATTAAACAATACAGCATTAAACAAAATAATATTGATCAGTCTTTCATCAGAAGAGGGCCAGATCAAAAGTAGAAAGCAAATACATATAATTAATCTATTGCATTCTTTAAATAATTACAAAATGTTTTTGCTAGGCCCATTGATTGATTAATCCATAGTTCATGAGTTCATACATTCCAAAGTTTTGGTATATAGTTCAGAAGTCACATTAATACTTTTCTCAAAATTATCTGAATATTAAACTGGGAACATAGCAGAACAAACCCTTATAATAGGTATGTGTACCCACAATCATTTTATTTTTCCAAAATAAAGAATTTGATAACTGATGTTCTCTGCAGTGTCCAGTAAATATTTAAATAGTAGTTGTTTGTGGAATTAAGTCTCAATTAATCTAAAAAATATGCTTAACATTCTTTAAGAGCCTTATTGGTTTATCAGTATGGACTATTCCAACTCCTTATTGCAAATTACTTATATCCATTTTAAAAAAATTAATTGAATGTAGGTTTAAAATTTTTCAAATCATATTTCTGGACAATTGATAATTTACAGGTTTTAGATGCTGCTAAAGTATCTATTATGCAGTTCAAATTGTGAAGTCAGACTTGATTGTATTAGAATCCTGTATTTTTTAACATTTGTTTGTTTGTTTGTTTTGGTGCCTTCAGGTCAGTATTGACTCATGGTGACTGTCTGGACTAGTCCCTGCAGTTTTCTTGACAAGATTTTCAGAAATGGTTTGCCATTGCCTGTTAAGTAGGGTTGAAGGGGAGTGATTGGCTCAATGTTACCCAGATGGATTTGTGCCTAGGGTTAAAACTCAGGCTCCCATTTTTAGCCTGGTATCTTAACCACTACAATATATCCTCAACATACAATAATTTTGTTCAACAACCATTCAAAGTTAGGGTGGCATTGAATAGAGGGACAATTGTAGTCCTGGAAATTACAGCTGTTATACCATCTAGTCATGTGATGAAAATTTGGGCACTGCAGAGTTGCTTCATCTCTCCCCACTGAATATCTGCACCCCATCTATGCCCTTTTGAGTCTCTGCCACCCTAGTTGACCTTTGCCATCTTCTTGTCCCTGTTGCTGACCAAGCATGCCCAGCCTGGCCCTGAAGGCTTTCTTCCCAAGACCACTGAAGTTCAGTTTCTTTGTTAGGCTGGGGAAGATGACCTCATATGGCCAGCAGCTGCCTCGCAAAGATCCAGAGCAGGCATATCTCATCAGCAGTGGGAGCAAGAAGACAACAAAGATCAGCTGGGATGTCAGGGCCTCAGAGTGCAGGATGGCCAGGATGACTGGCTGGGACTTTTTTGGGGCAGCTGAAGCTTCCCAGGGCAGCTGCAGTTTTTTGCCATGCTGCTGGGGTGTTTGAGGTTTCCCAAGATAACTGCAGCTTTGTGCTGGGTGGCTGGGATTTTGCAGCATACTGCAACTCAGGGGCTTCTTATAACTCCAGAGTTGCGGTTTGCCAAGAAGCCCTTGAGCTGCAGCAGGGCAAGCAGCCCCAGAGCCACACTGGTCTGTAGCTTCTTGCCATTCTGCAGGGCAGGGTGCAGGATAGCCAAAAGGACAGAGATGAGAGAGAATATAGTCAATTGAAGGGTGTTGAAAGGGAGGTGCCTTGGAAGAACCAGGGCTCAGTACTGGGAAGGACCAAGCCTGAATGGCTTAGATTGGTGTGGATCCTCAGCTATTGATAAAGTTCAGTTACTGATGGTAATGGGGAGGTCCACAATTGCTGGCATTAAGTGATGCAGTCACATATCACATTTATGACCATATTGTTAGCAATAGAAATTCTGGTCCCAATTGCCATCAAAACTTGAGGATTATCTGTACACGAAATGGTTCCTACAATTTATTTTCTCATGTCCTGCCTTGAGTGAAGAGGGGAAAAAATCTTCATGTAATTGAAAAGCAAAGTGTGGACATGATGCAGAGGATTGGGGGCACGACTTATAAGATGTCAGGAAAGTTTGTCAGAGATGGTAGCAGACAAAATTGGGGAGGAGAGGCAATAGAAGAGGAGTTGTGGAAGCAGAATATGCATGTGCACCAGTTTACTAGTGTCTCTGGGGAAGCAACATTTTGAGTACTACTAATTTTTAAAGCCTTAAAAGCTCCAGTCAAAGATAATCAGAAATGCTGTCATGATTAATCTATTTGGGTATTAAGATCAGGATGGCAGGCTATTTTGAAGACGCCCCATTATTAGAAACCTGTCTTTCTAGCAAATAAGGAGTGTTGCCTCCTGGGCTACATCCAGGTTATGGAACGCACTTGTTTGGGAGTTATTTTTGGCCTAGTTTTGGTAATTAAATATTTTTTTTAAAACTATCTTTTCCTAGCCTTTGAAATGGTGCCTTTAATTTATATTTTTCACTTTTTAGAAGCTTTATAACATTCTATTAACTGTCTTGCTAATACAAAGAGATGGTGTAAATTAAATAAATAATGTATTTAAATATAAGTAATCCATATATCATTTGACTGGAAGAATTTCATAACGACTATAGAATTTCATTATTTGCATCTAATAAATTTTATTAACTATACTTACTGTTTCCAAAATGGTAGAACTTGTTACTTATTATGGAAAGTATGATTTATAAATCTATAAATTTGCTTAACTTTCTATAGAAAATAAGTTATTTCTCTTTAAATATAGCTTTGCTGGTCACTGATGCATACCTTAAATTCTAGGTTACCAGAATTATTCCTGTGAAGATCATCCAGATCATGTAAACTCTGGGAGCAGAATTATTTCAGTTGATGAAGACAAGCAAACTGATTATTCTATACCTAAAAATGTTTCTACCCGTCGTCGTTATTTAAAAATTAATTCCCTCAGTGAAGTCTTTGAATCAGATGATGGCATTCCAACTATCAGTGCTGATCTTTCATGTTCAAAGAATAATAATGAAAATTCTGAAGAAATATCTATTAGTCAGGAGGACAAGCATAGTGTAAACATTGATAAATGTGAATCAGATATGCAAATTGAATCTGATAAAAGTGAATCAGATTCACAAATTGAAAAGGCCACAGCTTTTTCAGAACAAAGTAATTTTAATAATACTGGTGGCTTTAAAACTAAGAAAAGGAAGGGTCAGAAGAGAAAATTGGTAACCACAAAAAATGTGCCCAAGGCAAGATCCAACAAAGACAAAAACTGCAATAAGCATGCAGGACCTAAACAAAAAGCAAATACATCCATTCGTTCCAATGATGCTTATGATTTTATTAGTGAAGAGTCTGTTCATATAACACCTTTCCGGCAAAACAAACAAAATGAACATGTTGATGACAAAGAGTATACAAAAGGAGAAATCTGTAGTGGTGAATCATCTGTTTCAGAAGAAGATCCTGACGATAGTCTCTATGTGCCTTACTCAAAAAAATCAAAATCCAATGAAACTGTAAATACTGGAACAGATGTAATCCCACTACGCACAAAATCACGATCAAAGAAAACTGTGTCTCAGCAACATGATATAAATCCTGAGGGGGAAAACAGGAATACCAAGACACTTGAATCTCATTTGGGTTAGAAAATTCTTGTTTTCTATGTGTATTATTATAGAAATGTATTACTTTAGAACATGGTTCTCAATCTCCAATACTGGAATCAAAAATAGTACATAGTTTCAGATTCTAAAAATTGTGTGCAGTTTTTGCTAATACTTTTCAAAATATTTTTTTTAAATAAATATGCACAAATGCATTATTTCCTTGCTCTTGCCCTTGCAATATAAGCTTAAAAAATTGACCATACTTTGAAGGTAGCCAACAAAGCATTGAACTTTTGTTTTAAATGAACAAGCTGTAGTGGTCATAATTTAAGAAGAACTAAATATTGTTTATATTCAGTAATATATTCAAATTTTAAAGCTGAGTTCCTTTCAGATTAGCATTGCCTGAAACTAGGGGGGAAGGGGGGAATAATAATGGTAACTATTGGGAGAAAAGTGACAGTACTTTCTTTTAACAGATGAATCATCTGAGGCACTTCAAAAACATCATCTCAATGATATTACCAATGTTGCATCAACTTCTTACCAAACAAGAATTTCTTACCTAGCCTTCGGTTCTACAGCAAAAGATGCTACTCACCAAAGACGTAGAAGTACTAGTTATGTGAGTTATAAGGAGCCAAGTCTCAGTGGGTTAGTATCTTTGTTTCTGGATGCTCTCAAAAGTAAATTATATAGTCTTATGGTTTTTCCTACTGTAAGAACTACATTAATTTCACATTTTTATTATTATTTGAATTGTTTCAATTTATGAATTTTACAAAGAACAAATCTGTTTTGATAGGAAACTCAGAAGAGGTGACCCGTTTACAGATACCAGCTTTCTGAACTCTCCCATTTTTAAAGAGAGAAAGAACACCAAATCCAAATCGCTTAATAAAAAGTTGCTGTCCAGATACAATGAAGCATTTGTTGGTTATTAAGATACTTTTCATGGAGTACACCTCGCTTCTCATTTATATTATGCTGAAAGTATATTAACTAAAATTCTGGAGATGAAGTTTTTGCATGTTTCTGATCTAGATTTATGAATAGTTTGATAATATTTTATATCACACATACACTGCCTTCCAGAATTTATCTATTCAGAAAGATGTGAATAACTATTATCATTTTAATAGGAGCTACTTCCTGAACATGATAGAAGAAAATAGGTTTGAAATGCAGATTATCATTTATTTGCTAACAAATGCAGTTCATTTTAACAGTCTGTCATTAAAGTTAAACTGTGTTGTACTTTCTGAACTATTACTTATATGTCATTTATAATAAAATTTTGAATAATTTTGATTAATGGTAATTTGGTTTAATTATCAATACTAGCATGTTTTAAGCCTCCATATTCTTGCAACTATTCTAACAGTTTGTAAAAAATAAGCTGAATATGTTAACTTGTAAGTTTATTAGGAATAAACACCAGTGAACTCTCTAGTTTTGAATAAATGTGAGTTGGCTTATATTTCACAGCTATCGAACTTCCACATTTTGTGATGTATCTCAAGTTATATGCTAGTATTTTTATTCAGTTATTTCAAAGCAACTATTAGTTTTCTGATAGCACTTACAGCAAAGAGAAAGATAAGTAGAAACCTATATGTATTTACTTTTAGTACAAGAATTTTAACTAATAGTTCTATCCAAAATTGCTTTTTTTCTTGTCTTTTGTGTCTTTAGATTGTAAGCCTATGGTATCAGTGGTTTAACTAGTTTTTCTAAGTAGATATCTTTTAAGGAGAATGTAAAAGTCATAAATAACATGTTTTTATTTCACTTGAAATCTTATATTAATCTGTATGAAAACTAGAAATTCCTTTGAATTTGCTACTGCACAGTGAGTTCCAGTTCTTATTATTTGAAGGTGTTATAGCATATTTATATTCCATTTTATAAAATGAGAGGTACTCTACAAACAATGAGTATGTCTGGTATTTTTATATGCAAATTACAAAATAGCACACAAGATCAATGTTATACATATAATTTAAAACCATTTTATACCAGTACAATAAATAATTTTACAAATGTAAAATTTCAGTTAAAGTATTTAAACACATACTGTGTATAACTTTATTGCACAATATCTATGAAAATAATCTTTAAATTAGAAACCAAAATGTTCTCAATATAGAAGAGACTCTAATTTCAAGACAATAAGAATCTTTGAAAATAACACTTTCACAGGATATCAAGCTTTAGAGGTGACTCTGTTGGCCCAGTTTACAAAATACATGAAAATTACTATTTAAATATTCTAAAACAAAGTTGCATCATTGTACCTTAAATAGAAAGCTCATTCTGGTTTATATAAAGCGCTAAGGCATTTCTATATTTTTATTTTGTCTATTATGTACCATTTCCTTCTAGCAATGTTCATCTAATCAGAATAAAACATTACTACAGGCATTGTGCCAAAAAAACTCCTTTGTAATGTTGTTTGTTACTTTCTACAAGTTTACTAGTGAAATATTTCAGCATGAACAGTGTGTGTTTGTGTGTACATGTGCGTGTACACACACACACATATACATACATAAACATACTAGGGGTATCTTACTTTCCCCTCCAGTGTTGAGATACATTGTAGAACTGAGTGGTTAATGAGTATGGCTTCCCTGATAACTAATGATATCAAATAAAGTTTATTTCTTATGTATAATGTAAGAAATACCTCAAATATAAATGGAATTAATAAAATTCAAGTTCCTAATTTAAAAAAAACTGGTATTAGTCCAAGTAGAAGTTAACAGTGGGATAAAAATTTACTCAAAGCTGCTTGTATAAAATTATTTTATCTATGGCAAGAAGCAAACCAAATTATATGCTATGTGGCATTGGGCTGGATGCAGTCAAATTCTGAGCTAACCACTAAAATCTATCAATCTTGTTAGTCGTGCCTGTATGTTTCCCATCACTTTACAATGCAAATAGCTATGGAAAAACTGCATATCAGCCTCTGTTATAGTTAAGTGGGAGATATTCTCATCTGCACTAAAATTAGATATGGTTTCTTATCAATCAGGTATTACTGATCCCATTGTGCAGTTAAGTACACATTCTTCAGGGATGTATGCTTTAAGTTGTATATGCATTTATCAACATATACCAGTGATGGCGAACCTTTTTTGGCTCGGGTGCCAAAAGGGCGTGCGTGCGTGCTATCACACACGTACGAGTGCCCACACCCATAATTCAATGCCTGGGGAGGGTGAAAATGGCCTCCCCCGCCCCCCGGAGGCCCTCTGAGAAGGCCGAAAATCATGCATGCGCTGGAGCTGACATAGGGCAACGCCTCGCGTGCCCTGATATGGCTCCGCGTGCCACCTGTGGCATGCGTGCCATAGGTTCGCCATCACTGACATATACTATACTCAGGGCTAAGGTCTATATGAGAATTCAAATTATTGTCCATTCCACCCACTCACTACAGCACCTATTGTATTTTTGCAAAATGGCTTTCATGCATAAAGATCCATACAAATCTATAAAGACAAAGCTATTGCTAGATTAGGTTCAATAGTAGAAATAGTACTTTTCTAAATCTACTAAAAGACTAAGCAACAGTTGGGAGCTTAACACAAAGTCTGGTGTTCTTTTCAGAACTTGACCTAAGTGAAAATGATGCTACATTTTCCTTGAAATGAAAATATTAGGAACCAAGGTCCAATCTAGGCCAGTCATCAGGACCAGAAACTTAGTCTTCTGAGCTTTCAGACTCGTGCTAGAGCCCATCCTCAGCCCTGAGAATGGGTCCAGCACGTGTCTAAAAGGTCGGAAGACTAAACCTCTGGTCCCAGTGACTGTCCCAGATTGCATCCTGCAACATCCTGGGACATGTTTATTTGCCTTCATTCTAAGAACCAAATTCACAGAAGAAATTAAACTTCCACCTAATAAGGGAATTCCTTTCTTATAGCTTAAGCACCTTCTCTTAGTAAATGTTTTGTGTGTGTGTGTGTGTGAAAATAAAATATATTCATTGTATATGTATTAGTATTATATATTATATATAATTCATAATATATAATTCATTTCCCCCTTCATTAACATCTTTGCTGTAAAAATAATCCATTTTTCAATCTGATACATTAAGCTTAAACATTCACTGCTTGGAAATTTACCCTTTCCAAATCTCCAAACAGTTTGTGCAATACATCTAATAAAAATTGAATACACCGCAAAAGGGCATGCAAGTGTACATTTAAAAATACTTTAATAAAATAAACTCTTCTATATTACATGTTTAAAAGTGCTAGTTAAGAAAGTTTTATTTTATAAACAAGTTTCAAATCTAGTGAAAGAACTGCATATTTGCTGTTACATTAGGCATCTTAATTGTATGAGAAGAAAATTATTTGTCAATTAATCCAGCTTCTTTAATTTTTGTGTAGAAGAATTTCTCCAGTATATTGGCACATTTGTAATATTCGCTTTCAGGTGGGTTGTATTCTCTGCAGTTAGTAAACACTCGCTGCATATCTGCCATGAATAATTTCTTAGATACATAGTATCTGTTCTTCAGTCGTTCACTCATAGTTTTCAGATCTGTATAAGAACAAACATCTTATTACTAGAATATCATTTGGTTCTGTGTTCCCCCCCCTTTAGTGAAAAAAATGGCTGTTCACTGAACTTCAGTTATTTCAGTGCTACATAAAATCACGGTTTATATACATAATCACACACTTGCCTCCTTTTTGCAGCTGAACCATAATTCTTTATAAATTATAATGAATCTGCCATCCAGTTGCAAAAAATGAATGTTGGCAGTTATTCTGTTGCTTTTAGGAGTGGGGTGAGTAAAAATAATCTCACTGGAGGAGAATGCTGCCTTTTAAAGTACCTAATTATTGTTTGGGCAATCTATTTCTGAACAAATAGATGAGTGCTGTTGACACAGGTGAACCCAAACAGAAAAATCCCTTGCATGAGCTC
This sequence comes from Thermophis baileyi, assembly GCA_003457575.1. Lineage (NCBI taxonomy): Eukaryota > Metazoa > Chordata > Lepidosauria > Squamata > Dipsadidae > Thermophis > Thermophis baileyi. The sequence goes on from QLTV01003975.1 coordinate 694,135, forward strand.
CTACACAAGATGCTTCAAGATCATTTTCCTACATATCTGCTTTTTCTAATGCAGGTATCACTAAACTGACATTACACTAAAAAAAAAAGTTTCTCATGGTTGTGCAAAATTGATGGAACAAGCACACTTTTGCAGTTCCATATTTTAAAATCTATTTTCACTTTCTGTAAAGGCCTTTTTAAAATACTAATGGCATTACCCATAGGAAACCTTATAACTTCATAATATCCAGGAGCCTCTGTTCTCTTCACTGGTTCCATGAAAGGCCAAGCACTTTGGTGGCTCTAGGAAAAAAAGTATTACTCATCAATGTTTTATATCAGAAAACATTTCATGAGATTTACAAAAACGAAACATACCTTGACCTGTTGTAGAATGTTTTTTAGCGTGCTGTAAAGTTGATCCAGATCTTTGGGTTCTTTACTTAAAACAAAATGCAGACAAGTTTAAAATGTATGGTCTGTATGGTTATTTTAACTAGCCAACAACCCACCAATGATAAACTATTAATGACAAAACTCTATATTCTGCTGTTAGAAATACAGATCCAATTATTTTTAAGGAATGTATTAATAGTCAATTTGAAAAGAGTTTTATTTAATTTATTTTACTCAACAATGCTTACCCCTTCTCTTTATTACTTGGTTTCCAGCCAGTCTCTCCTATGCAACAAGCAAAATTAAAGCAAAAGGCAAATAAAAAATGATAAGATACAATGTATGGTCTTAAATCCATATACTGTGCTTTAGAGCAGGGCTGTCAAATTCGTGGCCCGCAGGCCGGATGCGTCATGAGGTGGCCACGCCCACGTCCGGTTTAGCAAACGGGGGAAAAGTCCCGATACGTCACGTGACAATGCCATGACGACGCGAGTTTGACATCCCTGCTTTAGAGGATAAGCCAACATTCAGATTTATCTGAATATCTTAAAGAACAAATTCCCAACAATTAATTAATATCTACATACAAATCAGTCAAGAAAGCATCAGAACTCTACCAGTTTTTATTTTTAATTCCCGAAGTATTATAAAAATAATGGTAATTATTTATGTATTAATTCCAGCTAATAACAAGAAAATAAAGAATCCTGTCATGATACACAATTAAAATACATAATTGTCAGTAAAATTTTATAAATAACCAAGAACTATATCCAATAGTTTAAAATTAAATTAAACCAATATTTGCAGAAAAAGGTAGAAATCATTAAACATGACCTTGGCAATATAACAAAACAGCTAAAAGCACAGGGTACATACTAATTCCAGGAATACTTTCTATCGGAATCTGTCGTACTCCATCTTTGAAACAAGAAAGGCCAGGATAAACTTTCTGAATCTGTGCTTGCTTCCTTTCAATTAACTTTTTAATGATCTGGAATAAAGATAGGACAAAAATAGAAGTATAAAAAGCAATATTATTTTAAATGAGATTAATTTTTGAACAGGTTCATATCTGAACCAGTGAATGTTCAGTAAAAAGTGAATAAAAGTGAATATTTACAGGGGAATGAACATATGGTTCTGAAATATATAAACTATCTAAGATATTGATGTTTGTAAGCCATTTATCCAATGTATTAAATGCAAATGTGAATGTGGAACTCATCTGTAGCACATATTTATTCAATTTGCTTCTTTGATAATGATACTGAAGGACACCACTATCATGCATGATCAATGCCTACATTTAGAGTTGTATTTCTCACACTAGCCTTCCTCTTCTTATTGGCCTTGATAGTTTGACTTGGAGCAGTGCTGCCAGCACCAGGTGGTTCTCCCACCTATTGGAAGAAATGTTGAATATGTATAGTTGCAGGTGCTGATAACCTTAGGCATCCAGGGTTTCATATAATCAGACATATAATTGGGCTCTTCAGACCCATTCAGAATCCAGTCTCATTGGAAATTCAGGAAGATGTTCACAGTCAACTGATTTTTTTCCCCACAACTACGGTATTTGCAGATTTCTCCCACCCACCCTCTCAGAAGTCAGTCACAGAGAAAAAGCAACAAAAGAGCAGGACTGGAAAGGGTAGTGGGGAAAGTAAAATTTTAGGCTCAAAATTAAGGGCATATAGAGATCCAAAGTATCTGAAAATCTTGATTTTTAAAACCTTCATTGCTCAGATAGTTTGTAGAGGCAATGCAGACAAACATTAGGATTAGCGAGGAATTAATGACATATTTTGATTTATTAAGAAAAGTCTAGAAATGTAGAGCTCATTCTGAGGTAGCCTGCTTGTATTCACTCTTGCTTGCTGAACATAGAAGGTGTGTGTGTGTGGGGGGGGGATTTTCAAGTAACTTCAAAGCTTTTCTTCCTATGATAGTCTCACATTTTCAATTCCCATCCCAGAGTTATGTGCCAGCAAGTCAAGGTCAGGTCTTGCAGTCTCCTTACCACAGCTGGACCATGAAGTCATGGTGCCAAGTTTTTATAAAAACTATGGGGTTGTTATTAGTGGGGAGCTTCTGCAGTGGAACCTAGTGCTGGGTACTGTTGAAAAATTGCTTGAGGCATCTCTGTCTATTAAGGAGGTCCTGACAGCCTGTAAGAGATTTATAATATTATCTTGCTTGGTATGTATGCTTTTTAAGTTATGCTTTCAAATGTGTTTGTTTGAGATAATAAAGCTTAAAATCCCTTTATTTACTGGAATCTCTAGATCGAAAAGAATAAATTGCCTAGGCATGTGATCACTGCCCTGATACTTGGCAAAACACAATTGGTAACAAAGATGGGATCCAGTGACAATGTGCTAGTTCTGGGAAAGAGAATCTGCAAGTCAAGGAAATGAAGGCAGAATTATATCACTGGTTGACTCAGCACAATGTCTGGAAACCAGTGGCTCAAAACTTAAACCACCAGTCGACCTCACCTACATGCCTACAGAAATTGGCACAATTTGGAGCAAAGCTTCAAAGCATATCATTATTGGGAGTGGGAGAGAAGACGGGAAGAAGTCAGTGGATGGACTAGTCCAGGGCTGCCAAACTCTTGGCCCGCTAATAATAATAATAGTGTTCCATAATGCCTGGGAGCAATTAGAAGCTTCTCAGTGAAAGATACAGCAGCAAGCTGAAGAAATCATCACTTATAAAAATCAGCAGACCCTTTTAAGAGAGGCACTGGAATGTGCATAGGAGGAATTCAGCAGAGGAACAAGCAGTAACTATGGCTGTTCAGATTGCAAAATTAAAATTAAATTAAAGCACCATAAACAGTTGAAGAAAGGGTACATACCCAATCCTTATAAAGACAGACCTCTTATCTCATCCCAGCAGTGAAATGTAGAAACCTGAGATGGAGATACCAGTATGTGGGATTTGATGATGAGGAATCCAGTTTGACGGAGGGTAAAGAAGTTGAGAATGTTTGGGTGGCTAAAATAGGACTCTTGGTCACTAATAAACCTAAGAGGCCACCTGGCAATCCAGAGGCTGCTCAAGCAACATGGACTGGCAGAGATTATACTCAGCTGGAATCAGTTGACGTGTCTAAGATATTAATAGGCAGAAGCCAGGAGAGGCCGATTTAAGGAAAGGAGCTCCTTTCTATATGTATAATCCCTGAGAATATTGATAGGGGAGATCATAGTGTTGATAGATCAATTAGGAGATGCACAGAGAAAAAATGCTCCCAAACCTTGTACCCAAATAGCTAAGGAGGGAGACAGTTTTGAGAAAAGAGAATCCAATAATAGAATCTCACAAGTGAAATGTTTATAGAACTTCTTAAAAAGGTGTGCCAAAAGCAGATATACATTGCCTTCCAAACTTAGAGTAGTATAAAAGGTGGAAAGAAAAATGTTCCCCTGATGGGAAAAAGGGGTCAAGAAAATGCACAGGTGAGGGAAACTATCCCAACTGCCCCACCTGAAGAGCAATTATGTCCCTCTCTACCTAGAAAAGAAATTGGGAGTGGAGGATGCCCCAGCCTTTGGATTAGCGGTGGTAAGACTCCAGTGGTAAGAGTAATAAAGACAGCAATCCCTGGAGACCAACACTCTAATTTACCCCTAACAATTTACTGATCTACTGTGTTAGGAATTATTTCAGACCCCAGTGTACCGTTTTGCTTTTGAAATTCCAACTATTTTAAGTGGGAACAGCAAAATTGACACCTGTTCTGACCCAGCTCCCCAAACATGACAAACCTGTAGTTGAAGCAATGATTTCTTTATTAGGAGCGCCAGCAGCCCCAGCAAAAAGTTTCTCTTTCACCGCACACTAATAAGTCTGTCTGGCAGGGAGATGAATAATTGTCTGCCACATCTATTCATCTTCTCCCCCTGCCTTTTATCCCCAGAGCTAGGGTGGGGCTTCGTTAGCAGACGTGGCTCTTCCTTCCCAAAGATCGGATCACGAATTTCCACTGTTCTCCTCTCCTCTGCCTTCTGCGCATCTGCACGTCAGGCACTGGACCCAGTTGTTCCTCCTCTTCCTCATCAGCCACCTCCAGACCTGGGGGCTGTTGACTCTCCATCTGAGGGCTGATGGACAGCCCAGGCTCCGCCTCTGTCTCTCTCTCTGCCAGCTCCATTCCCTCTTCCCTCTCAGGTTGCCTTGATGCTGACCCTGACTCCCTCATCTGATTTGGCTGCTGGAGGGGCTGGCGGCCAACAGGCCACAACAACATCTTTGAAAATACCCCCACAATACAGTTAAACAATACTGGCTGAAGGGGAGGTGGGCAATAAAGAGATATCTGAAATCATACAGGGGGGCTTTCGAAAGTTGTAATTTTAAGGCCAGATGTATCTCCTTTTAATTTCCTTGCATGGCCTCTGAAAAAGCTGACAGGACAAGGAGAATGAGAGCAGATTACTGTCAATTAATTAAGCATGCCCCATTACTGTCAGCAGTGCCTGTAACTTTTATACAATGTATAAATATTGATTATTGTACTTTTTGTCTTTAGTAATGCATTTGAAGGCATTTAATACAAAAAGAATGAAATCTGATGTGTTTTCTCTTTATAAAGTTTAAGTTATAATTCAGTGTGTACATTTGGCCACTGTAAACAGAATGTTGGGTTGTTGTCAAATTTATATACTTTATTCCTTCCTTTCTTTTAAAGCCATGGAAAGGAAAGGCTAACTATATTTTATAGAGTCATTTGGTGTGGTGATTGAAGGCACCAGAATAGAAACAGAGTTCTGGCTTTGCTTCTTTTCATGGAACCCAACTGGGAACTTAGGGCCACTCATGGTCTAGGAAGGAGGCATTGGCAAACCACTTCCCAAAAAGTTGCCACCAATGCTAAGAGTCAAGATTGATTTAAAAACAAAAGAAAGATTAAAGGACAATCCCCAGCCCAGGGTTGTCAGAAGAAAGAAGAAGCAGATAATGTTGCTTCTACTTCTGGCATGTATCTTAACTGAGAACACATGAAAATAAACTGATTATAAATGTTGCAGAACTCGTTAGCTATAACCACACCCAAATCAAAAGCATGGGAAGGGGTAGCCAAAGTCCATCTGGGGAGACAATTAAAAGTAGGTTACTACCCCAGGGGATCAGAGATTGTGTACTGAATTAGGCATTTATTGGAAAACAGAAACATGCAAAAAATAATGTGGACATGGGAGCTGAGTGCACCCATATGCATTGAAAGCATGCAAGATTTCAGGGACCCGTAGCTTACACTGATGGCTGTGGGATTTTTTTAGTTTCCTGGAAAGAGCATAAAAGGAGTCACGATCAAATTATTTTAATTTGTTAAACTTGGAAGGGTAGGGAGAGAATTACTTCTTACTCTAGTGTAAAAATAATTATAGTAAATTTCCTAGACATTCTGCTCTTTATTAGAATAATATTTGAATTTTATAAATATCGTTTCCTAGAATTGTTTCTGTTAAGAAAAGTGATTGCTCCTCTTGAGAGATCCAAATAGTCTCCAAGAACAGATTTGCTTATTGCTATCTGTTGCGCTGCCCACAAAAATATTTTGCATTCCAGTTTTTACCCACAATCTTACTCCCTTGTCTTACAACAAGCATCTAGCAATGGCTCTAATGCAGGCCCTTGGAAGAGAGAAAAGGGAGGAAAGGTTGAATCGAGGGGAAAAGTTTAAATTGCAAGTGCCTTTGCTTACAGCAGCGATAAGAAGGAATCAGGAAAGTAATAATACTGATGGGACTAAATGGGAAAAGGTCCCAAATGATGAGGACGGAAGCCAAAAATGTTTTGTAGGGAAGAGAGAAAAAAATTATCATTGCTGACAATATAACAATGATTGTAAGTGATTCAGATAGAAATAAGTGATGCGATCTTCCTGTGTTTTAGCTTTTAAATTCTACATATTTGTCCCTCAACAGGGCACATTATGAATAAAAGGGAAAAAAAGAAAATATGTTTAGAATGCTTGATGAAGCCTCCATGGACTGGCATGGGGTGTGTGTGTGTGTGTGTTTGTGTGTGTGTGTGTGTGTGTAGAGAGAGAGAGAGAATGAGAGAGAATGAGAGAGAGAGAGAGAGAGAGAGAGAGAGAGAGAGAGAGAGAGAGAGAGAGAGAAACTTTTGATTTTGAAAAGTTATATGGGAGTTAAATACTATTAAATTTCTTTTTAGTTGAATAGTACAACGTCTTAGCTAAACAGAAAATGCAATGAAGTAGTGTTCAGGTTTTGTCTTAAGGTTACTTGAAATCAGCCATACTTTGTCGGGCTTTGTTGAGATTATGTTTATTGCTGATTATTTATCTTTAGTGCATAAGTATTCAAGGGACCTGCAAACACACTTACACATCTGAGGTGGGCAGCTAATCCTAATGAATCCAAAGACCAGATTCTGGTTAAAAAAAAAAAAGAGTCCTGTGGTCAGAAAGGACAGACGTTTTACCTCCCACCATCCTTTCAGTGAGATAAAACTTTCAGTTCAATAAGCTGTTCAAAAGTGCTGAAATATACAGTTTACTCTGCACTACAACATCGGGAGGGAATCTATACAGTCACAGTTGAAGCAGCCACTGAATATAGAAGTAAAATGACAAGAAAAGGGAGGTCAAGGTGAGCACAAACCTCTATTTCGATGAAACAATAGAAATGTATGCTAATTTTATCAACGTTAAGCATTAAACAAATGGTAATTTGGGAACTGGGTATACTTTTGGAAGAGGTTAATAACGAGTCCACTTGGAAAACATTAAATAGTTGGGAGAAGCAGTTGAGAAACTATCTTTGCCCTCCCCTTTGAAATGATTTGAATGCCCCCTGAAGCCCTCCATTTTGGCTTTAATGTACAAATGTCTATCAGGGGGCACCCAAAAAGAAATTGGGTAATTCGCTGGATCTATAGAACTGTGGTATAGCTGCACTATGATCAGATTGCCCCAGGTCTAATTTGGTTATAAAGGTATTAAGCAGCATAATAGACACAGATATAGAGGAGAATGTCCTATACAATGAAGGGATAGCAATGTATTTATTGCAATTTTAGGAAAAGTTATGATTTGCCCAATTGGAAAGATGGATGGGTCAGAAAATAATACCTTAAAGGAATAGGATGAATTTACACCCACAGCAAAAAAAAGATGGTAAACAGTAAAGTGCTAACAATAAATCTGTGACTGCTTTTAAGCATTTTCTATCTCCTAAATCAAGATATTTTTGAACCTGTTATATATTTTGGGTTGCAACAGTTTTTACAGATAATTGGAATCAAAACGACAGCTAACATTTATTGAGTATGCCTCAATAAATGATAACATGAGTATGTCTCAATAAATGATTGTTATAATTGTTGGATTTATTTTATTTTACTAGTATATGGGCAAGAGTCCTTAAACACAATCACTGATGTCCTAGAAGCAATAAATCTGGCCCTTCCACCTGCTAATGGCTGCTTAAGGAAAGATGTGTGTCACGAAGCAAGAAAGCTGAAATGCTTTTAAAATTGTTTGCTTGAGCTAATAACGCTTAAAATCCCTTTATTTATTGAAGTGTTCGTTGTCTCTGCATCCAAAAGAATCAATTGCTTGGTGACCCGGTCACTGTCCTGACACTTGGCAAAACATAATGGTAGTCCTTAACTTACAACTATTCGTTTCGTGATTGTTCAAAGTTACAATGCCACTGAAAAAAAGTGACTTGTGACCTTTTTCACACTTACAACCATTGCAGTATCCCCATAGTTACGTGATCAAAATTTGGATGCTTGGCAGCTGGTTCATATTTATGATGACTGCAGTGTCATGTGATCACCTTTTGTGACCCTTCCCCAAGCATATGGGGAAGCCAGATTCACTTAACAACCATGCTACTAACTTAACAATTGCAGTGATTCACTTAACAACTATGGCAAGAAAGTTTGTAAAATGGGACAAAACTCACTTAACAACTATCTCACTTAGCAACAGAAGTTTTGGGCTCAGTTGTGGTCATAAATAAAGAGCCGAGGTGGCGCAGTGGTTAGAGTGCAGTACTGCAGGCTACTTCAGCTGACTGTTCAGCAGTTCAGCGGTTCAAATCTCACCAGGCTCAAGGTTGACTCAGCCTTCCATCCTTCCGAGGTGGGTAAAATGAGGACCCAGATTGTTGGGGGCAATATGCTGACTCTGTGAACCGCTTAGAGAGTGCTGTAAAGCACTGTAAAGCGGTATATAAGTCTAAGTGCTATTGCTATTGCTATTGCTAAATTAAAGACTACCTGTAGTTCACTGAATTAGTCTTTTATACATTTCTGCCAGTTAGGAGATAATTGTTATGGGATGTATAAAAGACTCTGGGAACGTAGAGATAACATGCATCCATAGAGGAACACTCTCTGTTAGGGATGGAATGCGGGCCGTCATGTGATCTCTACGTTCCCAGTCTTTTATACATCCCATAACAACTGGAGTAGATCTGTTGGATTATTTTACAACAAAAATGTTCATTTGTCAGGATTCAGATCAACATTCTCCATAGAATCCCATACATACTGTATAATCTTTTCTTTTTTTCCTATGGATGAAGGACCAACTTTCAGGCAGCTATTTGTATGTGTCTCTCCCTCTCCAGCAATAGGTACTGCACTGCATATTCATATTTATTTGTTAGTGTCACTCACTTGGAGATGAATAGGTAGACAGGAAAAACTAACGCTGTGTGTTTGTGTGGAGATATATCTTGTCAACAGGATAACTGATCTGACATTGCCATTTCCAGAATTTACATATAATAACTTTCTGCATTCCTCATGCAGGAGTACACATGCCCACATTGCCAGCTCTGTATACAATTTCCAGACAACCTTCTTCTCCCTGAACTGCCTCATGATCAATTTTTGATCACCAGCAGGAGAAGGGCTCAATATTCTCCTCAATATTCCCCACGATGCATACACAGTGCATAATTTACTGTGGGAAGTAGGGGCACATTACTGTTTCTCTGGATTTATCTATTTCAGATTGTTCCATTGATATAGAGAAGATGCTTGCTCCTTCTTTGGGGAGGAGGGTATATTCTATGGCAGAAGGAAAAAGTGAAGGAGGAAGCGGCGTGATGGAATGTCTAACAGATTCTATTCATGGTGCAGAATATGAATGTGAAACCAAGACCAATATCGGAAGCAGGGCTTTTATAGAAAAGATCTATGAATCTATAAAGAGGGGAAAATATGAGACTAAAAGAAACCCCACTTAATTCTGCTAGTGTAAGTTGGCTCTGGCAGTTTTCAAGATTCAGTTAGATTACACTACTAGCAACAAATAACTGAAGAAACCCAATTTGTTCTTGTTCCCTGAGTTGCCAGACTTGCAGAACTTGACAGCTTTGGATTTCTCAGATTTAAGGCTTCTCCGGTCCCATCATCTGTTTATGGCACTGACATTTAGGACTTTCAAGATTACTTCCTCAGTTCAAAAACAACTGGTCAAAATCACTGATAGGAAGACAGAACTGATCTCCCACACCCAAGGTTGGTGATCTACTCTTTCTCCCTGACAGAAGAGAACACTCCATTTTTATACAGGGAGTCATTATTCAGCAACTGCAGTTGGGGCTGGAAACTCAGTTGTTAAGCAAAGTAGTCACTAAGTAAAAAATCATGTGACCATGACTATGCTTACAATTTTATCTCAGCTTTCCTTTTATTTATTTTTATTGTTGGTCAAATTTATATGGCCGACCATTTCTCCTGAAGTGATTCTGGGTGGCATTCAATAAATTTGGGCCCGGCTGTTTATGGTTGTATCTTTACAGCATGCATCAGAAAGCTATAACCACAAACAGCTGGGTGAACCCAACTCGCAGGGAAGGATTCCAGAATTCAACTCACAAGGAAGCTGGGTAAAAAGGTAAATCTTACAGCTCTTTCCCCCCATTCCCTGTCCTTTGGTGTTGGGATAATTAGCAAGAAAAGAATTGATCTTTATATTCCTTCCAGAAAAAACAATTATAAGAGGTACGCAATAGGGAATACACATAGAAAGGAATGTGCTGGAGTCATTTGTCTAATGCACTCATGGCTATGAGCAACATGTTGCTTAGGATTCAAAGAAGCCTTAAAATTTATTAGGTATCGTCAGTGTCAGGCAGCAGCAAGAGCTAGCTAAAGGGTTCTAATCAACTAATTAAGAGCTGAATTTGTGGTTAACATTTTTTAGGGATGTGTTGCATTGGGAACACCAGCAACTGAGGAAAAGATAGCTTTTTAGGCAATCTCTGCTCGGGTAGGGAGGGGAGTGGAATAAAATGACAGGCAAAAGACAATACATAGAACTAATGATAATGGCAAATGCCTGATGAGAGAGAAAAAAACAAACATTATGAAGGTCATAAATATGGGCACTGGTTGCAAAGTTACTTTTTCATCACTATTGTAATGATTACTATCTGAGGCAGTCGCTAAATGGGGACTATCTATAACGATATCCATCTGTAGTATATAAAAAAAATCCATTGTCAAGTTATCATTAAATGTTCTGCTTTTCAACTGATACTCAGAAAACAGACAAGAGGGAAATAGAGTCATTCTACTTTTGTTTCAAGCCAATGTATTTCCTTCAGAAGTTTCCCATGAAAAATTAGTATCATTTTGTACTGCATCATTGGAATAAAAAAACCTAAATGTTGTACAATTATCCTAACTCCTGAGTAGTTTTGCTAATGAAGTGATTAAAAACAACACTTGATTAGTATATATTTTTTGGGGAAAATCATTTTTTACCTCTTTTTGTTTCTTAATGATGACTGAAAATTCAGTGTATGGGATTCTTGGATTCAATTCACATCCCATTAAAGTTGCTCCTTCATAGTCCTTGATATAGCCTACATATTTTGCTTTTGGTACTTTAATATCTTTTGAAAAGCCCTAAGGAAAAAACAACCAATATATTTTTACTTGCTTACTGAAGACATTGTGATATTTTACAGTAGTGATATTTTTCTTCATGTACTTGGAAACTGCAATTCAGCAACCTGACAGATCAGTTACTACCACCCTTAATTTAAATTTATGAAAATATCACATTATACATGGAAGAAACAGGATATACAATATATCTTTTCAAGGTCACCATGTAATTCATCAGTGGTTACTATCCAGAGATAATTACAGCTCCTTTAGCAACTGTCAGAAGCTCTCAAAAACAGCAAGAGGGAGAAAAATATATTACACAGAGGAGTCACATAACAGCAATAAAAAATACAACCTGGGAATGAACTATTATTATAAAGAAATAGTGAGAATTATAGATTTTTTAAAAACAGAAACAAAACTACTTTAGCTTTTTTAGTGCCCAATTAATCATTTGTAAAACAACAAAAAACCATTTGCATGTTAAAGATTAGTATTTAATACAATAATGAAAACTTATACTGTAATACAATTGATTAGCTTAAATTGCCAGAACATTTTGTTTTAGGTCAATTGTATATTAACAATAGACTTTAAATTCAATGAATAGTAATATTTTCCTTCAGATAATAAGATCACTCTGAAAGTCTTGTGTGTGCGTCTAATAGTTATTCAAATTTTATTTTGCTACACAGGTTGAAAATTACTCCCAAAGTTTTACTTACTTGTTTCTTGAAGTAGCCAATTGCATATTCATCAGCATACGTAAGGAAATTGAGAATATTATGCTTAATGTGATATTCTTTCAGATGATTCATTAAGTGTGTTCCATAACCCTGCAAAGAAATTATGATGACAGTTTATCAATTGAGGATTACAATGTACAATGTACAACTTGGCTGCTTGCAGTTTGCAGCAATAAAGCAATTTAAATACAGAAATACTGTGGAGCCCTAAGAAGTGTATGTGAGAACAGAATTTTTCGTCTCCTAGCAGAAGTAATGACTATCAAATTTTCTTTTCCAATTGCATGAGCCATGTTAAATCCTGCTTCCGAAAATTATTTTCAAAATAATACTTTGCAGCCAAGTCTAACCAGAGTAGGAAGTTATAACTAGCCTATCTTTCCTGAGAGAATAAATAAGGGAATATTGCAGGCAATGCTGCATCTTTGTCTGAGCTTCTTTTGTAACTTGTAGGAAGGACTTTATCGACTCTGTGTTTATTTTTTTGTTTTCTTGCTTTTTTTCTACCTTTAATGAGGTACTTGATACCACCTGCTCTTAGGGTTGATGTTATAATTTTCCCTCATGTTTTCTTCCCCCCCCCCCCGGCATCATTACTTTATTTATTTATTTATTTCGTAAGACATAATAGAATACAGCATTAGTGCATAAAATTTTTTAAAAAGGCACATAAAATATAAAACACCAATGCAGTGAATTATTTTAAAAATGCACAATAAAAATGATGAATAAAATTATTAATAAAATTAAATTATGTATGAGCAATTACTAGAGTGCTTAAGCCTATGGCCGGTTATCTAGATGGTTTAGCCATTGGACAGCAGTGCCCTCGAGATAATGCAGGGACCAGGGAACCTTCTGAAGGGGCATTCTTTCACAATGTGATGTAAAGTTTGCGGGACATTCCCACAATCAGACTGCATTATTACTTTTGCATGTCCATGTGAAGGTAAGTTTAATTATTAGTTCACCTGCTTTAGAACAAAGCTTCTTTGTTTTGTTTTTGGACATTTTGCTTTCTATTTACTTAGACTGCTAACAAATTAGACTTAGCATACTGTTGAGGTTAAATTTCCTTGATCATTCTGTTCGGTTAGGTTACTAATTAAGCAACCAGCATACGACAAAATCAGACATACCATTTCATAATAGCTTTGTGCTGGCTTAACAAGGGTTTAGCCTAGAATTAAGAACTGTCTCTTTAAGACATAGCATTCTGGGGAATGTAGTCCATGCCATGTGATCATAACTGTGTACTCTTATTGGTCATTGAAGTATGCCTGGGGGGCGGGAGTAATTGAAGTACGCTATCCCAAAGGAAGTCATTCCAAGCATGCTATCGGGAAAAGATGTAGCAAGGAGGAGATGGGGAAGCATTAATCCTTTTTTACAATATTCGTGATGGTTCCAGATTATGACTGTAGATTCAGAAGAACTTCTACATAACTGTGAGTGATGTTAGAGGATGCCTGAAGAATAAAATATAATCTGATTGAATGTACCATTGCGTCTGTGTTAAACTGCCTGATGATAGCATAACCAATCTACGCTTGATTCAGAACAAGCTTCCTGCAATGAGCAAGCATAGATCATCATTATAGTTCATTCAAGATCTGTTATCTAATGATTAGTTATTCTGACCTTTGAATGCACAAAACTTTTTGAATGATTAGTAAACATCACATAATAGAACTAATTGTTCCATTCCCAATAAAACTAATTGTTTAATAAAATTTAGTAAAAAAGAATAATTCCATTATTATAGACAGAGTCTAAAAGTTGGGAAACAATTGTTGTTTATTGCTACCAGAGATTTTTCAATATTATAATTAACATTATTATAAGAATACCCACACCTCTTACAATAGGTTGTGATTTTCGGTACACTTCAACCACACACAGCAAAGATAAAAATTATTCCAATTGTGCACTTAATTTCCTACCCATCCCCTTTTATCTTATATGTCTCCTTATTATTTACACCGGGACCAAACTGGAAATAAGATGCAAGACTTATATAGATACTACATTTATTACTGACAGACATAGAAGTAAATTTCCTCTAAGTGGTGTAAGAAGAATTAAGTCACAAGAGAATGTTACTTTGCCATGTGTTTTATTCAGTCTTTTGGTTCCTTTTTAAAAAGTAAACTCCAATTTGGGCAGAAGAATAATTTTCGCCATTTAATCAAGTTCAGGACTATGGGGTCACATAAAATCCAATTAAACCTGCACATTATACAATACACTTGTTTGATAATGCAATTAATATTACTTTTACCTTGACTTGTTCATTAGAAGTCACAGCACAGAAAACTATTTCCGTAAATCCTTGAGATGGGAACATCCGGAAACAGATACCACCAATCACACGACCATCCTTTATTAATGCAAGGGTCTTGTGTTTCCTGTAGTTATACATTTTGACATATAAACCATATACCCATTAATTATGCCCATCACTGGTGCCTTCATAGCCATAGTGATTATAAATAGAATATTTTTGCATAGATTTTGATACTAGATTAGATTTTATTTTCAAAAGAAGGTGTCCAGAAAACTGATACTAGGTCAATGTAAAATATTCTGATTGCATTTTCTAGGTTCCCTTTCAAATGATTATCTCCTGTCCCATCTTATTATACTGGAATAACAACTCATTTCTTCAAGATGGAAACAGCTCTATTGAATAATGCCAACTTCTATTCTGTGTCCTGTTTCCAGAGAGAAGGAAAATTGTCTATTAAAACTAAAAGAGCTAGTCTGACTGGGAAGAATTGGATTTTCAGCCTGTAGTTTATCAACATCATTCAAGCCTTTACCAGAATTGTAGGCATTCCTGTCTCCTCTTAAATCAATTGGGCTACTTGTTTCACAAAGAGAGAGAGCCAATTTTGAACTTGATCCAAGTCAGTCACACTCTGGCCCAAGTCAGTCACACTCTCGTTCATGTTACTAGCAGAGCCCATATAAACTTCTAAAATACTCCTAGCAGGGTTTGAATTAGTATGTGATTGAGTGAAAAGGCTAGTAGTTTTTCTGGAAGTTTGCCAGAAAAATGAAGAATGTCTCTTCCTGATTGTCTGTCTTAGTTTCTGGCAGGTCTCCCTTTCTGACAATCTTTTCAACACATTTTTTATACTGAATAAATTTCAAACTGCAAAAAACAATTATCTTGATAATGTTTCAAATCTTTTGAAACATGAAACAAACATGCCCAGACATATGACAGAGAAGGCACACGTCCTAGGTCACAAATAGGTGACTTTTTTTTCCATGAAACGGACTTGAAGCATGCTCATCCTTCTGCTAGATGTCATGGGGCAAAGAGAGTTAATTGGAGGCAGGCAATCTTACAAATACCCAAGTCTTGTGTCTTGAAGGGCTTTAAGTATAGTTACTAAGCAGATAAAAAAGGTTTTTTAAGAGGCAGTACTAGAGACATCTTACTGACTGATAATTTTGAAGAGCCAAACATTAATATTAATATTACAAGTTGATGTGATAGAAGGCAATTGTACCTGCAATTCCTACACCAACTTTCCAGAGAACATTTTGGAGGGGAGCAAGAATTGCCCAAATTGTCCTCTTTCCTGTTCCAATGATAAATCATATCTGTGAAAGATTAAGTATTTCCTATTTCTCATTATTTGGAACAAACTTTACAATGAATCACTAAATGCAAATCCCAATCTTTAGCTCTATCTTTTAGTCTGTCCAAAGTTTGAGAATTCTATCAAAAAAATTACAACCACTACACTTTGCCAATTGGACACCTAGCTATCTAGATACCTAACTTGTCATCTTCCTTGTTGTTACTGTTGTTGTTCCAAGTCCCAAATCAACAGTCCATAGATTTAAAAGCTTGTTTTCAGCTTTTAAAAACGAACCCATTCAATAAATATTATCCCCTTTTTTGTTCTACCTTTCCCTTTGAGAAAAAAATAGAGATGATACTCACGGATCAAAGACTAGACGAGTAATATACTCTTTTGGCATTCTGGGTAGCTGATGTGAGAATACATTTTGTAAGCCAACCAGCCACATCATAATCTTTTTATTTGGTTTTTGATTTAAGGAATTTCCAACCACATGAAATTCAATCACTCCCCTACGCTCTTCCAATCTTGCAGCTTCATCCCGGGCTGAGTGTGCAGACAGAAAATTAGTCTGCTTTAAGAAAAGAAAAAAAAAATGATTCAACATTTATTTTAGGAATCCTTTTTTTCCTTTTCATATATAGTTAATACATATCTCAGTAAATGGAGTTGGAAATCTTTTCCATCTGTTTTGATGACACATACTTCTGTTCAAGGTTGCATCTCTAACTGAGTAAGTAACATATCTGAAAAATATACAGCAATTCAGGCTAAATATTTAATAAATTATTCGGCTAGATTTTTACCACGTGAAAAAAATGTTTTAAAAATCCATTACAAGTTCTTGCTATACAAAAGAATATTTCTGTCAATCAGCTTATATCTAATACTTTAAAAAAACGAAAAACCTCACATAATTCCTACTTGAAAAGTAAAACAAAATATCATTCAACATTACTTGTGTCCTTTAATACAGGGGTCCCCAACCCCTGGGCCATGACCAACACCAGTCCACAGCCCACCAGAAACTGGGCCGCCTAAGTGAGCGAAGCACCATCCATGCACGCACAGGATCCAGGCAGTGCACAAAACCATACACCCCCCAGTCCATGGGAAAACTGCCCCCCATGGAAGTGGTCCCTGGCACCCAAAAGGTTGAAGGTCGCTGCTTTAATATATCTTCTCAATTACAAACATCTAAATTTAGATAATATTAAATAGCTAGCAGTCAGTTGTTTGTTTTGCATTTCAAAAAACACCACTGAATTATTTAGTATCAACCATAGTGACAGTCTTCGACTTGCGATCAGTCTTTTTATGACTGTGAAGTTATGATGGCCTTGAAAAAAGTGCTTTATGGTCTGTAAAACATTTCTGATCACCATAAAATGTTCCTCCCAATGGTCTGGCATATTTTGGGCACATGGCAACCAGATCAACTTTATGGCTGGTTGCACCATCCTGAGGTCATGTGATGGCAATTTGTAAGATTTTTTTTTTGCCAATTTCCAGCAAAAAACATCGTTTGCTTAACAATTGCATGAGTCATTTAATGACTGCTTCGAAATATGTCAAAAGTAGGTCCAGTTCCCTGGGTGCCTTGATTTATAACTGCAATGACTTACAACTAGATTTCTGATCCCAATTATGATCATAAGTCAAGGACTATCTGTACAATGTTAATTATTACAACATGCAGAAAGAAATGTTCTAAAGATGGTCAGAACTAGTACAACTATGCAAAGTATGCCTTCTTTGACAATTTGGCTGACTAGCTACATACAAAAGTTGCCCAATGCATAAATTCTGTCCCTTCATCCTTTCTTACAATTCTACTAGTTCTTGAAGATCCCTGAGACACAAAGATCTAGTAATGGGTACATAGGAGTGTGGAAAGCATACAGAAGCCAAGCAGTCACATTTTCTCTCAATTTCTTGACAATGCTTAGTGGAAATAGAAGAGAAAAGGGGGGAAACAGAAGAAAAGGATCTAATCTAAAGCAAATAAATGAGAATTTAATATTCACATATCCTCAAAGTAATCTAATGAAAATATAGATGATGAGCCATGTTACAGGATAAAGTTTAGAGACAGACTTTGGATCTTCTTTTTGTTTTTGTTTTTTTTATATTATTTGTTTAATTTTATATGATATGATTTATTTTGATCTTCTTATATGCTGAGTTTTTAATTGCAAGCTTGCTCAGCATCATTTAGAAGTTGAGCAGACTATAAATTAAGTAAATCTAGCAAATTACTCTAAGTTCATGAAACATTATAAATTTGCTTTAGATGAGATCTTGATTAATTTTTTTTCAAATGTCTGGATATATAGTATAATCAATATGAACAATTCCCGTTCTAAATATGAACACATTTTGAAATGAAAATCGTAAAATTGAGTCACATCCAAAAAGACAAGATGCTTGAATGAAATTATGTGACAGCTATGCCATTAAAAATATCCTTTAAGTTAAAATTTATTTTTAAACTTGTCATTTTCTAGTGTATACATACAATACTTACATGTTGTATATGTATAAATACTAGCAGCTTGATGTGTTTGGATAAATTTTACTATTTTTAATAATCCAAGAATTCTAAGCTATGGTCATATTGAGTAGGAATTCTAGGAATTACAGTCCAGGTAATATGAGGTACTTACTTAGGCTGAATTCTAATAATGTATTAATAATGAAAAACTGCCTTCAAATTAAAATCAGTTCAATACTGTTGAAATTTTTAAAAATGTCTTGGTATGACAATAAACCGATTGATACTGTAGTTAGAAAATGAAATGTGCTATCCTTATATTTGACATTAATTAATTCTGAAAAGCACATTTCTCACCTCTGGACCAAGCATTGCTGTTGGATCTGTGATAGTTGACATCACTTCATTGATCAGTTCAACAGGAATATCTCCTATAACCCGTGGCTTCTTAGCATTCTCCGCAGAATAACCTTCATTGTTTTTTCTTTTTTCTCCTAAATAATGAAGTTGAAACAAAATAATTATTTAACAATAAAATAAAATCTAAATGTTGTACATTACCAGAACCAAAAAAATATTGAATTACTTTACTCATTGTTGAAAAATATTTGATTGTTGAGTTAAATAAACTATGAACTTCAGCAGGAAACAAATTATATTCAACAATAACAACAACAGAAATTCAATTGTATTTACCATCTCATCAGTATTCAACTCTCCATATTACCAATGGCTGGGAGGGGACTTCCCAAATCCCTAAGGATTGGGAGTTCCAATGGGGGCCACAGAATGCCTGGAATCTTTTATATACCTCAAAGCATTTTTTGGGAGCATTTAGACTCTTTGAGTTATTATAAAGGATGTGAAGGTTCAATTCTAGCAAGACAGTACTTGATTTAAGTCAATGCTATACCAGTTCTAGGTCTAAAATATACATGCGAGGGAAGCTATTTTTAAATATGACCAAATCTGGAACTCAATCCACTAAAACTCTTCAGAGAATAACAAAGGAATATCATAATTATCATTTGGTTTAGCATTCAGACGGTGGATTAAAATGATTTCTCATTTATAAAATAGTAGTCATTAATTGACCCTCAGAATGGCTTGTAGCCACATTACTTGGCATTTTTATTTTACTTGAAAACTATATTGATTTGGGACATGATAAAAGATCATTACATACATTGTGGTCTTGCTTGCATTAATATTTATTTGGCTACTCCATAATTTTGGTAAACACAATTCACTAGTGTATTGATCTACAGTTTTTTAAGATATTTTTATATAGTATTGTTGCCTTAGCTTTAACTGATAGCTGGCCTGTTTCCATATATAAATATGCCATAGCTTTTCCTGAAGGCAATAAGAGATTATCATCTGCACAATCATTAAAGCAATTATAGTTGTTGCATCAAAACTCTGTACCTCATTTATCTATAGTAATTGTGAAAAACACTTTATTCCTATAAACTCTTACTGATATGGCAGTATGGAGAACAGCCATCCACAGCTCTATTCTTCTTCACTTTGTATGTATTTTATAGGAGTTGATTTTGAAAAAACTCTATAATATTTACAATTAGCAAAACAAACACAGTCCTTTGCTATTTATATTACCTAGGTTTTGGTCCTGGCCAGAAGCAGAT
This sequence comes from Thermophis baileyi, assembly GCA_003457575.1. Lineage (NCBI taxonomy): Eukaryota > Metazoa > Chordata > Lepidosauria > Squamata > Dipsadidae > Thermophis > Thermophis baileyi. The sequence goes on from QLTV01003975.1 coordinate 713,905, forward strand.
TTGGAAGCAGGACTCATAGTTCCTCCACTGGGTTGTTCCAAAGATGAGGGACTTGAACTATATGAAACAGATCTCACCATAGGCGGACGGTTAATAACTAACAGAGAAAGAAAGCCAGAGTTAAGACATTTGAAATCAAGATCCAGGTGGATGTAGCATCAAAAAAACCTCACACATAATAAAAATACTTCCAGTATGAGGTAAGAATCTAAACAACCATCAATATGGGTTTAGCAGGCAGTCCTCAACTTACAACCATTTAGTAACCATTCTAACTTACAACAGCACTGAGAAAAGTGACATGACTATTTTTCGCACTTAGGCTTAATGATTTTAGAACTTTAGAATTAAGGTTAGCCAATATTTTACAGCATGGAGTCTAACTGCACTGGATACCTGCCAATGATGTGAAGCAGCAAGACATATACGATAGGAACAGAAAAGAACTCAAAGAGAAAGACTAAAGAGAAGAACAAGCCTGAGATGCCACAAAGAGAAAATTCCAAGCATTCTGAACTTTCTAAGGTGGCAGCAACTTCTAAACAACTAAAACTGAAAGATTTATTCTAGCACAAGGGTATAGCACATAAGTCTCCTTTTTCCCTTCCCCTCCCTCACAATCTTCACCAATAAATCTTATGCCCTACATGACTGGGAAGAGGAAGATTTCTCTTCTTCCGAAGATGAAGTTTCCACAGGAGAAAGAGGAGAGGACATCTTTAAAACCACAAAAAAACTGAAACGTGGATGCAGATTTGGTTGCTAAGAACTGCCTACTAACTGCTAAAACAATTATTGCAATTTTTAACCAGCTATTAAATGTCAATCAGAAAGTAGACAAACTTAAAGCTATAATAGAAAATAATATAACTAAATCTGACATGAAGCCAGTCACCAATCCAGCTGCTCCAGAACTCTCTCAAAATACTCACATACGCACAAGTCCTCATATGTATGGAAATTGCCAAGGATAAGCTAGTTTTACAACGTCACAGGATTTTGCTGCAGGTGGCAATTAATCCTCTCAACAAAGTTAGGTGGGAAAATAAAAGAATAGTACTTTACTCCCTTTCACAACTGCTTCCCCGTAGAGTATATTCCAGCCGAACTTACTGAAATCTCCTGACTCCATATGGCAAGGTCTTGAAAGAATAAAGCTAGCTTTTAGTCATTTAACACTCTCTTCATTGATCTTTAAACAGATATTTCTTAAGGGGCTTTCAAATTACACCTACATGTGTACAGCCTCTGCTAAACTTGGGGAGGAGAGCCAATCACATAAGGGAGGGCAGCAAGTCCCAGAGCTGATGAAATCAGCCAGCCAATACCTATACAGCAGAATGTTCCACCAACTCCAAGGTCAGACTCAGATAAGCACAAGAGGCATAATGCCCTTGATTTAATTAAAACAAAGATACTGACATCAGCCGACTCTATGGAGGATGAGGAAGAACTAGGACAGTTATTTGGCGACCTCCCTAGGAAAAGCAACAAACCATCATATATAAGCTTCAGGCAGTAAAATCAATGCTTCAGTCAGTGACTCTTGCAACTGAATCTTTCAATACTCTACTACCCCCTAGCTGCTCTTCTGCTGAAAAGCTGACAAGCTCATTTTCCAGTATCTCCACAAAACAAAACAAAAAAAGGACCTTTAGCCCCAAATCACATTGTCAGCAGACAAACATCACAACAAAAGGAAATCAATTTGGTGAAGAACTTAATGGATCAAGCAAACTACCTTGCCAAGTAGAGACCTCAAGGAAAATCCAAGTCATGAACCATTGATTACATTTAATATAATATAATAACAGAGTTGGAAGGGACCTTGGAGATCTTCTAGTCAACCCCCTGCTTAGGCAGGAAATCCTACACCACTTCAGACAAATGGTTATCCAACATCTTCTTGAAAACTTCCAGTGTTGGAGCATTCACAACTTCTGGAGGCAAGTTGTTCCACTGATTAATTGTTCTAACTGTCAGGAAATTTCTCCTTAGTTCTGAGTTGCTTCTCTCCTTGATTAGTTTCCACCCATTGCTTCTTGTTCTACCCTCAGGTGCTTTGGAGAATAGTTTGACTCCCTCTTCTTTGTGGCAACCCCTGAGATATTGGAACACTGCTATCATGTCTCCCCTAG
>QLTV01003975.1:716944-751641 GCA_003457575.1 Thermophis baileyi
GTGTTGGCTTTTTTGGCAGCTGCTGCACACTGCTGGCTCATATTTAAATGGTTGTCCACTAGGACTCCAAGATCCCTTTCACAGTTACTACTGTTGAGCAAGGTACCACATATACTGTACCTGTGCATTTTGTTTTTCTTGCCTAAATGTAGAACCTTACTTTTTTCACCACTGAATTTCATTTTGTTAGATAGCGCCCAATGTTCAAGTCTGTCAAGATCCTTCTGTATCTTGAGCCTATCTTCTGGAGTGTTGGCTATTCCTGCCAGTTTGGTGTCATCTGCAAATGTGATGCGTTCCCCATCTATCCCCTCGTCCAAGTCATTGATGAAGATGTTGAAGATTACTGGGCCTAAAACAGAGCCTTGGGGTACCCCACTGCATACTTCTCTCCATGTAGATGCAGTTCCATTGAGGACTACACGTTGAGTGCGGTTGCTCAGCCAGTTACGAATCCATCTGATGGTGATACTGTCTAACCCACATTTTTCTATTTTATCTAGTAGTAGGTTATGGTCTACTTTATCAAATGCCGTACTGAAGTCCAAGTAAATTATATCGACAGTATTCCTCTGGTCCACTAATTTTGTCACTTTGAATACATCATGTTCTATTGTTCTCATATCTGCATCATCACCAACAGTAGTGGGTTACACCTGTACCAGACCTGAGTCTGTGGAATACTGACCCTCCTGATAAAGAAAAACAACAATTACAATCTAGGAAGAAGAAAGTTGAACCTCAAAATAGCTGTGTATATACCAGAGGTATTGTTATAGATATTGATACTGATACTCCTCTGACATTTATAATAAAACTATTTCTTTAACAGCCGATCTTAATAACCAACACCATGAAGTAACCTGTGTTTCCACTGTCCCTCAGGATCTGCCTTTAGCAGTTGCCACTACTGGGAATTCAGATTGACAATTGTATGCTCCTAAATTCCTAACTATCTTTTCATGAAATGCCAAATCTTAAGACTTATGTGTTTACATTGCTGAATTATCTTATTCCTGCTTCAAGAAACTTGGTTTGACAATAATCTGTATGTAAATGGGTACAAATCCTTTTCACTTTCACAAGTTGCTGGAGCAGGATAAGGCAGATAGTGTGGCAGTTTAAGTACAGGTAGTCCTCTACTTACAACAGCTTATTTAGTGACTATTCGAAGTTACAATGGCACTGAAAAAAGTGACTTATGACTGTTTTTCACACTTTTGACCATTGCAGCATCCTCATGGTCATGTGATCAAAATTCGGATGCTTGGCAACTGACTCATATTTATGATGGTTGCAGTGACTTGGGGTCATGTGATCACCTTTTGCAAACTTCTGACAAGCAAAGTCAATGGGAGAGCCAGATTCAGTTAACAACTGTGTTACTAACTTAACAACTACAGTGATTCACTTACAACTGTGGTAAGAAACATTGTAAAGTGGGGCAAAATTCACTTAACAATTGTCTCATTTAGCCACAGAAATGTTGGGTTCAGCTGTGATCATAAGTAGACTACCTGTACACTGTGTGCACAATTATTAGGCAAGTTGTATTTTGGAGGATTAATTTTATTATTGAACAACTACAGTGCCCTTTGTCAATCCAAAATGTTAATAAACCTCAAACCTGAATATTTAAGAAAGCAAAAGTGAGATTTTGGCTTTCTTAGGAGAATATCTATGTGTGCACAATTATTGGGCAACAATTAGCATGCAGAATTATTATGCAACTAAATGAAAAATCAAAATTTGCCAATCTCACTCATTTATTTTCATCTGTTAAAGAGAGAATAATAAACAAACAACACAAAATGTACAAATAAACATTTCTGACATTCCCCCCCCCCAAAAAAAATCAGTGACCAATATAGCCACCCTTCTTTTCAATAACAGTCATAAGACTTCCATTCATGGAGTCTGTCAGTTTCTTGATCTGTTGACAATCAACTTTTTGTGCAGCAGCAACTATAGCCTCCCAGACACTGTTCAGAGAGGTGTACTGTTTTCCTTCACCGTAAATCTCCCATTTAAGAAGGGCTCACAAGTTCTCAATAGGGTTTAGGTCAGGTGAGGAAGGGACCCATGTCATTATTCTTTCATCTTTAAGGCCTTTACTATGCAGTGGAGTACTTTGATGCATGCGATGGAGCATTGTCCTGCATAAAAATCATGATCTTGAAAGATGCAGACTTTTTCCTTCAAGAGTTTTCTAAAACCTGGCAGTAGGTTTGGGAGTTGATTTTGAGTCCATCTTCAACACAAAAGATGGGTCCAACTAGCTCATCTTTAATAATACCAGCCCATACCAATACCCCATCTCCACCTTGCTGGTGTCTGAGTCGAAGTGAAGCTCTGTGCCCGTTATTGATCCAGCCACAGGCCCATCCATCTGGTCCATCAAGAGTCTCTCTCATCTCATCAGTCCATAAAACCTTTGAAAAATCTGTCTTCAGATATTTCTTGGCCCAGTCTTGTCGTTTCAACTTATGTATCTTGTTCAGCCTACCTTACCTTGGCCATGTCTCTGAGCACTGAACACATTGTACTTCTGGGCACTTCAGGTAGGTTGCAGTTCTGGAATATGACAGCACTGGAGGATAATGGGTTTCTGGTAGCTTCACATTTGATTCTTCTCAAACCTTTGGCAGTTAATGTGCGTCCTTTTTTCTCAACAAGTTTTTTGTGACCCTGTTGACTATTTGCAACAAAACTTTTGATGGTTCTGTGATCATGCCCCAATATCTTAGCAATTTCAAGAGTGCTGCATCCCTCTGAAAGACTGTACAATTTTTGACTTTTCAGAGTCAGTTAAATATCTTTTTTGGCCCATTTTGTCTGAGGAAAAGCAGCTGCATAATAATTATGCATACCTTGATATAGGGTGTTTATCTCCTTAGGCCACATCCTTCCTCATTATACAAATACCCATCACCTGATATGATTATATCCACTAAGCATTCAAGTTTATACAGCTTAGTGGTGGAAAATATGTATAAAAATGATGATATAGTTAAAATACTCACTTGCCTAATAAGTGTGCACACAGTGTATATAAGTCTCAATTAAGCTACGCCTAAATATTATACAGCTAGATCCTATGAAGCAGTATGCAATGTCTATGCTGTTAAAATTTAATAATGTTAAATTATTACAGTTTATCTTCCATCATCTCTAAACGGATCCCAATTTAATAGTTTATGGTCCAAATTTGAAGCATAGATAATTATTCTCATATCAAATAATACCTCATCTTATGTAATTGTTTTAGGCGACTTCAATGCAAGGATAGGATTGAGTGATAAGGCACTTTTCACTCAGTTCCATCAAAACGCTTCTGAACCAGCTATAATGTCCCCTGTATTAACCCAACAATCCCCAGATTTAAAGGAGGTTACAAGGGGTTGTGCCTTCTACAAAGTAAAACCAAACTAATTTTACATTTATTGAATGGATCTGTCAGTACCCGTGGTGAATTCTCTCATTGGGCCGGCTCAAGACCCTCCCTTATTGATTATACTCTGGTCTTACAGAACTTAATTATGTCTGAAGAAAAAATTTATTTAGCTAACCAGCCTGAAAGCAATCACTTCCCAGGTATGACAATCATAAAAGCATTTAACAACTGTTTTACAGAAATAGAACTTATTCCAATTTCAGAACTGAATTTAAAAATCCAAATGGTCTGTGCCAAATGGTCTTAACAACCTAGTAAGCAAATCTCTCACCTGCTTCAATTTGAAGCAGTTCTGCATCTCCATTCTACTACAGTCAAAGAGAGATTTGAGAACTCACTCTCACAGACATTCTCCCAATTAGTGCAGTTATTCCAGCCAGTACTTTCCACTCAGGTCTCGAGGAAGAGAGAAAAACAAGCAGGTAGGTTTTTTTCACTCCCAGCCCTGGTCTGGCATAGAATGTCTTGAGGCCAAGAGTAAACTGATCAGGGGATCCAATTTATATAAAGACAATCCAGCTGAGCATTCTATTCAGGATTATATGCTCCTGAAGAAACAATTTAAACATCTTTTTAAAAAATAAGATTAAAAAATTCACTAGGATCTCCCAAGCCAGAAATTCCACTTTATTATTGCACTTGATAGCTTCTCATCCAATCGAGAGATCTCTTCTGCTCCTCACCTCTTACCTACATCTGTGTGGGAAAACCACTTCAGAGCATTATATCTACAAGAAGAGCCCTCCAAATTTGATTTAGATCTCAAAGCTTCCCAAATGGGCCCCTGTCACAAATGCTGAAATAAAGAAACTTGTAAAACAGTTAAAGCCTGGTAAAGCCCCAGGCAACGACTTTATTACACCTGAAATATTGTGAAACAATATAGGCTGATGGACCCCTGTTCTTGCCTGCCTGCTTTATCTTTATTATTGATCACACTGCACAGATTCCTGAGGACTGGAGCTTAGCTATTATTGTGCCCATATACAAAAAGGTCACACGAGATTTGCTTGAAAATTACAGGTCTAGCAACTTGTTAAGCATAATAAGCAAGCTATATGCTAGACACCTATATAATAAATTAATTGATTGCATTGATTCAGAGCTGGCTGATAAGCTTTAGGTCTGGATACTCTATATATGGACATGCCCTTCTATTTCAACATCTGGCTGAAAAATACACATCTAAAGCAGATTCTACACTGTATACTGGATTTGTTGATTTTAGGTCTGCATTTAGTTCCCAGAGCAAGGCTCGGGACAAAACTTCTGCATACCACCATTGTGAGACAGTAACTTTTGCTTATGTATAACCTCTATAAGAACTCCAGATTCAAAGTCCGTTGGAGTATGCAAGGCCAGTATACTAATGAGATTCAAATTCAAAGAGGAGTGAGGCAGGTACGTATTTTAGCCCCGCCTCTGTTTAATTTATATATAAATTCACTTGTGGCCAGAATGAATCAATTAGAGTAACCACCCACCAAAATTAGCAAACAGGCATATTGCTATCTTGTTATATGCAGATAACAGAACACTTCTGTCACAAACATTAATTGGAGTCAAACTGAGTCCAACTAATGCCTTGACCAGGTATTGCTCAGAGCAAGCTTTCAAAATCAATCGTAGTAAAACCAAAATTCTATTTTTTTTTTTTTTTTTTTTTTTTGATAAACAGCACTGCCTTGCACTGTATACCAATTTTGACCCAATGGAGAGGAATTTGTGAGATAGGTATACAGTATGCTTGGAGGATAAATGACCAGAATATTGAACAAGTTAAAATCTTCAAATATCTGGGCATGATTTTCTATTGTTCAACAAAATGCAGTGTGCACCAAAACTATGTTATAAAAAATTCTCAAAAAAACAGTGACTGCGATCCAATCTTTCTATTTCACTAGAGGAGCATGATATATACAAGCAGCACCGAAGCTATTTTCAGCAAAGGCTCATGTACAACTACTCTTCGATGCCCAGCTAGGACCCTATTCCTCTGTTGCCCCTCTTGAAAAGCTCCAGTTTAAAATTCTAAGGGCCTGCAATACACAGGTAGACCCCTTTGTTTCCAATATATTCTACAGCGGGAGGCAGGCCTGTTCAAGATAGAAACTAGTGCATGCATCCACATTGTAACACATTAGCTAAAACTACTGTTCTTCCTCACAGTCCTGAGCTCTTTCCTTAGGGAGAATAACTACAAATTAACATGGATTAATGCTATTGTATTAAAACGCCTACATCTCTGTCTCTCCCAGGAGGAGTTCCTAATGGTGGGCTATGAACATGCACTTAGTGCATTTAAACAACATATTAAAGACCAAGAAATTCAACAGGACCCATTTTACCGAAGAATGTTTTCTTAAACAGACAGGACCTCCCCCCCCCACATCACAAACCAGCAAGATATTTATATTACATAACTGTCTCTAAATTTCGGAGGACATTAACTTTAGCATGTTGGAACGCTCTGCCCACAGCAGTTCTGGAAGGCCAATATAAAAAAGTTCCATATGAGATGAAGCTGTGCCTCTGTGGAGAGGGACCATTGAAACTGTAGCTCATATCCTGTTATATTGCACGCACACACACCAAGGGACTCACAGACTCGTCTTATAACACCTTACCTGATTAAATATCTCAGAAACTCTGAGCATTTTTACCTTAAACTGCTATTGTTCGATCAGTATGATTCAGTTACTCTGAACGTAGCTAAGTTTTGTTACATTGTCTGTAAAATTAGGCAGACTTTGGTCACTTATTAATTTCATTGTCAATCGTAACATATTACTATGCCTTGTGCTGTTTGGTTCTGTTCAGTTTTGCTTTATTTTAATGTTTAATTTTTTGTGCTGGTCCATGACTGTAATAAGCATTAATTGAAATAATTCCTGGTTCTTTCATCTAAAATTGTTAACCAGAAATCCCAAAATCTGAACATCTACTCATAAGATATGTTGAGAGGTGACCGACCCTTGCAAAAGAACTATCTAACAAATCAAGCCTCTGGTCTATCAGCCCAGTTCTTGCTAAAGGTAACTAACAGAGATACTTGTCTAGTGATTTTTTCCAATCTCACCAGGCTCAAGATTGACTCAGCCTTCCATCCTTCCGAAGTCGATAAAATGAGGAGCCAAATTGTTGGAGGCAATATGCTGACTCTATAAACCGCTTAGAGAGGGCTGTAAAGCACTATGAAGTGGTATATAAGTCTAAGTGCTATTGCTATTATTACCTTATGCCTCTGTCATATTAAAACAGGAACAGTAGAGAAGATATATGAGACAATAAACAACATATTGGAATACAGAAATAAAGTTTCAAAAGAAGGCAGCACCATATTATCCTTCCTGGAAACCCTCATGAGCAAAGAAACATTGGCAAATTAGAAACTCACATTTATTAAAACTATAACTCACATTAGAGCTTCACTGTCAAAACAACAGCCCAACCACTCACAAGAGGAACTGCATACAAACATTATTCAAACTCGCTGTAGTAACCTGGAATATCAAAAAGGGGAAGCAGACCACCTATAAGTCATCTTCCAATAGATACCCAGCAACTTCATCAACAAGTGGCTAAGTACAATGCTCAACTATTACAGCCTACAAAAAAAAAAGTGTTCCCATACATCAAAAACATCTCTGAGACAATGAAACAGACTACTAGGTATAACCATTCATTATCACTGAAGCTCACCAAACAACAAAATCCCTCCAAAACATCTTAAGCAAACCAAAAGATTAGATTGGTCAGCTCCCGTCAACTAATGAACCCGAATGGGTTCCAGAAGGAGCTGGGGGTTATAACTGCAAATCTACTGTGCAGTCCAGCCGAGCTCTTAGTCACTGTTTGGAATAGGAAGGTGACTGAGGCTCTGGATAGGATTGCACCCATGCGACCTCTCCTCATCCATAGACCTCTCTGTGCCCCATGGTATACAGAGGAACTGGGAGGGATGAAACGCATGAGGAGAGGTCTAGAGCGCCGCTGGCGGAAGACAGGGGATGAATTTGATCGAACACAGGTAAGAGCTGCTACTAAGGCCTAACTCGTGGCGATTCATGCGGCGAAATGTAAATACTTCTCCACACTATTTGCGTCTGCAGATAATTGCCCAGTGACCCTCTTTAAGGTGAGCCGACTCCTCCTGGGGAAGGAGGTGATTGAGGTCCACCTGATGGGGCGCGCTGAGGAATTTGCGGATTTTCTGGAAGATAAAATCGCTCGACTTCGTTCCCAGTTAGATGCCGGCATAGTTGCTGGTCCGGTGGAAGCCCCTGAGGCAGGTTCTTGCCCTGTTATCTGGGAACAGTTTGACCCTGTTGCTCCCGAGGAAGTGGACAGGATCCTAGGGAGTATACGCGCAAGCACCTGTGATTTAGACCCATGTCCCTCCTGGCTTGTGAAAGCTTCCCAGGAGGTGACAGGCGGGTGGACTCTGGCGGTGATTAATGCTTCCCTACAGGAGGCAGTGCCCCAGCACGTTAAGGAGGCTGTGGTCCGCCCACTTCTTAAGAAGCCTTCGCTGGACTCCACCCGGTTGGATAATTTCCAACCTGTCCCCAATCTTCCCTTTTTGGGGAAGGTGGTTGAGAAGGTGGTTGCGCGGCAGCTCCAGAGTTTTCTGGATAAAACGGATTATCTCGACCCCTACTAGTCAGGATTCAGGCCTGGATTTGGGACAGAAACTGCATTGGTCGCACTTTTGGATGATTTCTGGTGGGAGCGGGATGGGGGTAGTACATCCATCCTTGCTCTACTTCACCTCTCGGCGGCTTTCGATACCATCGATCATGGTATTCTCCTGGGACGGCTTCGGGGGATGGGAGTGGGAGGCCTTGTGCTATCCTGGTTCACTTCCTTCCTCTGCGGCCGCTCTCAGTCACTCAGTCACATAGGAGTGGAGAGATCCAGCCCTCGCCCACTGCTTTACAGGATTCCCCAGGGCTCGGTACTCTCTCCGCTCCTGTTCAACATTTATATGAAGCCACTGGGTGAGATCATCCGTCACCATGGACTGAAATATCACCAATATGCTGATGATATTCAGCTGTGGTGAGTTAAGTGATGCCGTGTCCTCCCTCTCGCAGTGCCTGCAGGCTGTTAGGGGCTGGATGGGGAGCAACGGGTTGAAACTAAACCCTTGCAAGAACAAGTGGCTCTGGGTTTGGGGTTCGTTGGCTCAGGGAGAACTGCCACCTTTGGTCTTGGATGGGGTGGCACTGCCCCAAACAGACTCTGTGCATAATCTAGGGGTTTTCCTGGACTCACGACTCCTGCTCGAAGAGCAGGTGGCGGTCGTGGCCAGGAGGAAGTTTGCGCAACTGCGGGTTGTGTGTCAGTTACGCCCTTTCCTGGACCAGCAGTCCCTACTCACAGTCACTCATGCCCTAGTCACTTCCCGTCTTGACTATTGCAACGCGCTCTACATGGGACTGCCCTTGAAGAGCATCTGGAAGCTCCAGTTAGTGCAAAATGCAGCGGCCCGAATGGTTTTGTGCAGACCCCAGTGTGCACATGTATCACCTCTCCTGCGGGAGCTGAATTGGTTGCCGATTTGCTTCCGGGTGCAATTCAAGGTGCTGGTTGTCACCTTTAAAGCCTTTAATGGCTTGGGACCAGGTTACCTGAGGGACCGTCTCTTGCCAGTCACATCTACCTGACCCATCAGAGTGTGGAGGCAGGGAATGTTGCGGGTCCCATCCCCGAGGGAGATACACCTGGTGGGACCCAGAAGAAGGGCCTTCTCCGTGGTGGCTCCCTCTCTCTGGAACATCATTCTCCCAGAGATTAGAATGGCCCCCACTCTAATACTCTTCCAGAAGGCGCTGAAGACCTGGTTCTGCCAGCGGGCCTGGGGAACCCAGAGCAGGATAGAGCCCATTAAATGGCTCGTGTGATCTGCTGTCGCCGGGGCAGAGGGTGGGAGGTGGGGGGTGATTTTGTTATATTGTATTATATTAATTTATTTAATTTTTTGTTAGTTTTTGTATAGATAGATAGGTAGATAGATAGATCGATAGATAGATAGATAGATAGATAGATAGATAGATAGATAGATAGATAGATAGATAGATAGATAGATAGATAGATAGGCAGGCAGGCAGGCAGGCAGGCAGGCAGGCAGGCAGGCAGGCAGGCAGGCAGGCAGGCAGGCAGGCAGGCAGGCAGGCAGGCAGACAGACAGCAGCCAAAGAGGAAAAATTGGACTCATCATACAGTGTAAACACTATGTAGGCTGTTTAAAAAAAAGACTAGCAGACTGCTTTCCATGAACATCTGCTGGCAGTCAGAAGACATGGCAAAAACTCCTCATTTCAACTGGGAAACTGTTAACGTTATTGATCAAGCCAAATAAAAAAATGCAAGGGAATTCCTAGAAGCTTGGCATTCACCCAAATAAGCCATCAATAGACACAGAGACACAACCTCATTTTATGTATTATTTAAAAGACACAATCAAAAACTTGAATGGGAAACAAACAGCCTAGAACACATCTTCACAAGCAACTAAAATCCTGATATAGGAAACAGAATGAAATCAACTATCAGAAAGGAAACAATGCCCTAATCAAGGAACTACTAAGGAGGAAACAACATCTCTACTAAAATTGGCAAGGCAAACTACTACATATAAACAGCAAAGCTCAGTTTCCCACATACTGATGTTACTGGTAGTAAACAATCTTCAAGAAAACAACCAAGCTCAGAGAACCAAAACTCCACAGTTCAAAATGGAGCTATACATATTCTCGTGTGTTGATATTGTGTAAATTTAAGTAAATGTGTCTCTGCTTCTATAGAAAGGTGTTAAATAAAAATCTAACTACATACCTCCTGCCTGTTTCTTATTAAACAAGGACTCTCTACAAGATTTTACCTGGACAAAATTACAGCAAAACATGATGTTCTCTGAAACACTGCAGCCCTCCAAAGGAGATATACCTCTACAGGTTTAGGATAATTTGGAGTAGCCAGCTCAAGGCCACTAAGTTGCTGCAAGAAAATTCTACGTGGTCAACTCATCCAGGGACAACTCACGCAGGAGGTCAGAGACAGACCCAGATGGGTGGGCGAGCAAGCGAGTGGATAGAGCGCAGATTGGTGGGGCAGGGAGTTTCCCATTTTCACACCCCCTGCCACTGCCGCTGAACTCAGTGGGCAGGTTGGGCAGTGGGGAGGCAGCAGTGGCCAGAGGTGTCCTATTTTCACACACCCCAGCACCACCGATTCTGGCCTCTTTAGCCCAGAGCTCGGTGTGGCAGTGGCAGAGGATGTCCCTGACAGCCGCTGCCTCCCTCCCACCTGCCCCGTCCACCGACACCATAGTTCCCAGCTTTTTTGGCCCAGAGCTCAGCACAGCAGCAGCAGGGATGTGAAAATTGGAAGCCCCCTGCCACCACCCTGCTGTCTCACCTGCTTGCTCACCCACCCACTCGGTTCTCCCTCTGGTTGCCCATGGCAAGTTGTCCCCACAGCAAATTGGCCACGTGAAGTTGTCCTGCAGCAACTTGGTGCTAGTGAGTTGGCAGGGGAGACTTGGCAGTGGCGAGCTGGTGGCAGGGAGCTGGCCGTGCCATGTTGGCTGCGGCAAGTTGTCCCATTCTGGCTCCTATCATCTTTGCCTTCTGTAAGAGCCTCAAAAGGTGGCTCTGCTGATTGGCCCTGAGTCCTAGTGGGACATTCAGTGTTGAAGTTGGTCGGTTGACTAGGAAAAAGATCCTGCCTCCTGTAGTATTGTTTTTTTAACTTATTAAATCTCTGTTAATTTTAATATTTAATTTTGTGTACCTTTGCTTTTATGATGCGTGTAAATCGTGCAGTCTCGCTTGACAATGAGATGGAAGGCATATAAATTTAATAAATAAAATAAATAAAACAGAAGAACCATAATTGTAAAGGCTATGTAAATGATATTCAAATTAAATTAGAAGACAATCTTTATGCATTTATAAGTGGCACAAAATTGTCCATTAACTGAATAAAGTTAACACAGAATCTATTTTGGTCCTCGTCTTGTTTTGCATTACAATATTTACCTGTTTGGATGCCTAGTTGGCTGCTTGGAGAAGTGGAAGTTATGAAATCTGGATCCCAGATAGGAGAATTTTGACTGTATACCTCTTCCTCCAACATGGACAGGAACCTTAACACAGAAGTCAAAGCAGTATTAATGTACATAGTGTAACCTACCAAGATAACTTGTTCTATTATAGAGAAAATTGAACAAAAATAACAAAGCAGATATATCTTCTATAACATAAGTGGTATAGTCAAAATAACTGATTTTTAAAGTATTAAAAGTGGAAGATATGGAAGAGCAAGTACTTTTTTGGCTTAATTCCCTGAAGTACTTCAATGTATTAAAATAGTAGAATCATTTTATTAGTATTAGTATCTAATCATTTTAAAGATTACTATGTTCAAATAAACTGTTCATTCACTTGTTTTTCCATTCTGGCCACATGCAGCTATTCAGGGTGGGGTATTTAAAATATTTTTAATGAATTATCAGCTTTGATGATGATGATTCCAAAGATATGGCTATTCTAAGATTCAAATGTTACTCTAATATTACATAACAGCTATATATAAAAAGTAGGCAGATCAGCCTTACTTACTACTTTTACTTGTTGTAAGCTGCCCTAAGTAATGCAGACTCTAGAAGGAAGATATAAACATGTGTGTGAGCATGTGTGTGTATATATGTATGTGTATTCATACATATGCATATATGTACATATGTGTACATACAAATACATATATGTGTATGTTTATGTGTATGTATAGCAGATAAAGATAAGATAGACAGATTAGATAGATAGATAGATAGATAGATAGATAGATAGATAGATAGATAGATAGATAGATAGATAGATAGATAGATAGATAGATAGATAGATAGATAGATAGTGTATAGCATGTAGATATAAAGATATAGATATAAATATAAATATAACCTCCCACGTTCTGGTGTGCTGTTTGATCATGATAGGCAGGTATTTCACCTGGTGTGCTGAAGAACATCAATAGGCAGATACTAATTTATTCAAAGAAGATCCAGCAAATATGGGAGGAGTGTAAGGAACAAACAATCAAGAAATATGCCACAACTAGTATTTCATAGAACAACCATGAAGAACTTGGAAAAGATATTTGGATGCTGTAATATGTCTATAGCTAGAAAGATCAAAATAATGCAAGCAATGCAGGGGTGGGTTGTGGATCCTGTTGCTGCCGGTTCGCTCAGGGTCGCGCCATGTGCGCGCCCACAGCAATGAAAAATTAGCTTCTGCGCATGCGCAGAAGCAAAATCCAAGATGGCGGTGCCCACACCGGCAGAACCGGTTCCGTGACGTCATCGCCGAGTTACTAATGGTTCTAAAGCACCGGATAGAACCGGTAAGAACCCATCTCTGAAGCAATGGCATTCCCTATGACATTCTTAGAAAGTGAATGTTGACCTTTGAAGAAACAGGATGGAAACAATAATGATGTTCTTGAAATTTGGTGTTGGACAAAATGCTTAAAAGCATCATGGACTGCTAAGAAAACAAACAAATACATCACCAAACCAATCAAGCCAAGTTCTTATTCAAGGTACAAATGATCAAAATGTTCAATTTATCTTGCAAATACCTAGCCTCTCCAGGGAAGATTCTAGTGCTGAGCCAAGTATAAAGAAGTGGATGTCCAGTAATATGGTAGATGAATTCACCATGCAGATGGGGACACCATTGGAATACTTGGTATACCAGGTTAGGGGACAGATGATCACAGAAAAAGTGTACCTATCTATGCTAAGAGTTAACACTGATTTGATGGCAGCTAATGAAGGAACCCATCAATCAATGTGAAGATATATTATCAGCCCAAACAAATCTTATGTGAAGATGTCTTTACTGAGTTGTGGACTATATAATCCATCATGAGGGCTGGTAAATAGATGTTTTTTGACCTCTCACTCTCAGACTAAGTGATTAGTCAAAATCATCATCTGGCCTCCATGCCTAAGAAAAGGATTAGAACTTTGGTTCCTTGCTTCTAGTCCAGCATCTTAACCAGTATGTATGTATGTATGTATGTATGTATGTATGTATGTATGTATGTATGTATGTATGTATGTATGTACTCTGTTTTCCCCAAAATAAGACATCCCCTGATAATAAGCCCAATCAGGCTTTTGAGTGCATGGCAATAAGGCCAAGCACTTATTTCAGGGTTCAAAAAAATATAAGACAGGGTCTTATTTTCGGGGAAACACGGTATGTATGTATGTATGTATGTATGTATGTATGTATGTATGTATGTATGTATGTATGTATGTATGTATGTATGTATGTATGTATGTATGTATAGGCTCCAGACAAGAGATGAATTAGAAGTACGGTACTTATACCAATTCTACTTTAAAAGTCTTGTCTTCTTCTAAATATTATAAGCAACTACTGATTGGAAGGTGGTGGCCTAAGAGGCTAATGATCTGGGAGGGGAATATGGTTACTTTTCACAGAGATGAATGGAAGCTGTGGCTATATATTTGTAATGCAGGTTTCCAGAGGACCACTAGGTGGCAGTAAAGCAATCCTGATGGAACCCAGCAGGCTATTAGATTTTGCTTTTATTTAAAAATTCCTTCTAAATTTTAAGGATATTATTTTCCTCAAAGACATTGTTTAAAAACTGTTGCCCTATATCTATGAAAGCTATATTCTATTCCTTAAATATGTACTTAGAGTTTAGTGGATTTTAATTTGTACAACTACACATTTTTTAGCCAAAATTACCAAATAGCTTAATGTTATTTCATATGGAAGTATTGTATTTTTAAAAATATCCATGCATTTTTATCTACAAGACTGCAACAAATGGCTTAGAGAAATTAAGCCACAACAAACAATCCAGAATAAATTCCCAAAGGAATTTTACCAGCAAAGAAACAGCAAATCTATTTTAATAATAATAATTTAAGGAAGAAAACCAGAAATGAAACCACTTATAGAAATAAACAAACCATAAATGGATGCTCATCCTAAAAGCTTTGGTTTTGGTTTTCTAATCTGAACAAGCTCTGAAAACAAATAGTAGCTAATATCACACATCACAACAGGTAACAGAACCATTTTGGAGACTGCTTAAGCTTCCCCTGGCATCACTTTCCCCTGGCAAAGTGATGGCAATTACTCTGTTAAACTGATATTTATAACCTTCAACTCTTTAAAGCGATATTGCACCTTGAAACTACATTAAAGCATGCCTGTTACATTCTTTCCTTGCTGTCTGTTGAAGACTCTGCTTTGAAAAATAAGAACCCACCCAGAATTCTAAATGGCAGTTTCACCAATATAGCCAGGCAGTTTAGTTAAAGCAGCCCCAGAGTAATAACATTAATCATTGCAAGAATAAATTTTACAAATATGTAATGGCTCAAACCATATATTAAAAGAAATATGTATTTTTCTTCTTACATTGAGCTGATGCAAAGAAGATGCTTTCCATTCCAAAGCTCCCATATAGCTAGAATGATTATTGTTAATATCCATAACAATTATCATTCCAGCTATAGTATATTAGCTATGTATTTTATTCTAGGAATTAAACCTCCTAAAACATAATGCAACCTATTTTTGAGTTAACAAAACTATGAAATTTAATTGCAGTCCTACAGACAAGGGAGTGATCTATTGATCACCTTGGGATTTAATTCTAATTACACGTGCTTAACTGTGAGGCTGATATTGCTAAAGCACTTACCTTGGAAGAAGATCAACTGAATTCAATTGATAAGTTTTAAATAAGCCTATATAACAGGGATGGCAAACCTTTTTTCCTTTGGGTGCTGAAAGCGCACGCGCGCGCTATCGCATGCACGCACGTGCCCACACCCATAATTTAATGCCCCCCATGCGCCCCACCCCCATGCGCATGTGACTCCCATGCTGCCTCGCCCGCCACGCATGCGCGCACGACCCCCCTCTCCCGTTTCCCAACTTCCGGTGGGCCCGGTAGGCCCATTTTTTGCCTTCCACAGGCTCCAGAGGCTTTCTTGAAGCCTGGGGAGGGTGAAAACGGCCTCCCCCGCCCCCCGGAGGCCTTCCTGAGGCCGGAAACGGCCCATTTAATGACTTCTGGTGGGCCTGGTAGGCCCGTTTTTCGTCCTCCCCAGGCTCCAGAGGCTTTCTTGGCGCCTGGGGAGGGCGAAAATGCCCTCCCCCACCCCCCTGGAGGCCCTCCGGAGGCCAAAAACACCCTCCCAAAGCCTCCGCGCGAGCCAAAAATCAACTGGCCAGCGTGCACATGCGCGCTGGAGCTGAGCTAGGGCAACAGCTCACATGCCAGCAGATATGGCTCTGCATGCCACCTGTGGCACGCATGCCATAGGTTCGCCATCACGGCTATATAAGATGGTGCTAATTTTTTGCACAAATCCTCAAAATGACTCATTACATTAAGGACTATTGTTCCAGGATATCTACTTTCTTATTTCACCTTGAATATGAGACCCTGTCAGCTCAAGTAAAAGAAAGACAAATACGAACAAATCAAATTTGGACAATGTTTGATATAAGCTATGGTTCCAAGGAAAAGGTATTAGATTCCATAATGTTACATGAGAAATATGACTGACTGCCTATTAAAACTAACCATTTAGCACGCTCATTAATCATGTTAACAGCTCAGCCTTTCTCCAACCTCATGCCTTTCAGAAGTATTGGCTCTGGTTGCCATGCTAGTAGGGAATTTTGGGAACTGAAGCTTATGGGAGTTGGAATTCGACAAACTTGAAGAACAGAAGGATGATGTTGGCTAGCCAAAGCAATTTTGTGAACAGCTTGTCTGATGACAATATCAGCCAACTCGCCATGGACAATTCAACAAATACAAAAGTTAAAGTAATTTCAATGAAATCATGGCCAATAATAATAAAAGAAAGTCAATCCAGAAATAAAAGAGTTACAATAATTTTGATGAAAATGTAGTCACCAATAACTAAAAGTAACTCAGTGAAATGGTTAATGCAGCATTGAATTGTCCCATGGTGAATTGGCCACAGCAAGTTATCCTAGATCCATCTGATGAGTCAGACTCTGAAGTAGAAGACGGATTCTAACTCTGCAATCAGGAGCCAGTCGGTTCTCAGGTAACTGTAGCCAAGACTAAGGAACAGAAATGATTGGAAAATAAACTGCAAGTCTTTGACATCTACTGCAAAAACATAACAAGCTAAATCACCTGACTTTTTTTGAGCAGAAAATGATCCTAAGCCCTAATATGCAGAAAGATCAATTGAGTAAAACAGATGTTCTGTGAGGCTCATCTAAAGAAAAAGGTGATTCAGGAAAACAGGCACATCCAAATCAGTGCTTTAAAAGAAGGGCTTGGGAGTCAAATTTCTGTTAGCAAACAACAATTTTCCAACCCTGAATATGAGTTCGTGAATGTGCTGTTTCTGATTTTGGGATTGGTACAAGACTGCTCTCAAATTTGAATCTTGGACTTGCACACCTGGAACCTTTGCTTCTGAAGTAATCTTGTTTTTCCTGAGCATTTACATTTTTGCACTGTGATAAGATTTATAGCTGTCATAAAGAACTCTGATACAAGTATCTCCTGTACTTATAATTGCTGGCACAGGGCTGACTATTTGCCAACCTCACATAAGAAGTACCTCAGCTGTAGTCAATGTTATGGAGCAATTGCTAGCTAAAAATGAGTAACTGAAAGCTCAGCTGACACATTTGCCAATACAGATGGAAATACCGTGTCCTAAATATCTTGTCTCAACACCTGAGAAATTTGATTGCGCTCGCTGCTAGCTTCCTGCTTTGGGAAACTAAATGTGGTCTCTTATCTTGACTATTTCTATTTAGACTATAAAGTCAGGTTCTTTATCAATTGTTTTTAGTTCAGCTGCTAAATGGGCTACTCCCTTTATAGTGAGTGTATCAGGTCATTCATGTTCATGTTTGAAAATCCTACTAAATCCACCCTGTCAAGCCATAACATTAGACAATTATGACTAGAAGTCACTTCAGTGGCTGAGTATGTGACTGACTCAGGTTCTTGGCACAAGAACTGGAGTAAAATAAGGATGGACCCAGTGCCAGGAGGGCTGGTGGCATCCTAGATAAGATAAAGCAGAGTAGAATACGCTTTTGCAAGATTTAAGTCATACGTGCTTGCAAATTCATGGGCATCTAGACTAATGAAAAACACATTTCCATTCAGTTTCTTACCAAATATAAAATGGCTTCTAACTCCAAATGCCTAAGACATCAGCTGGGCCAGATCTCATCTGCCAATTAAAGTCAAGACAAATGATAACCCTGGTATATATTGTACTGTGGAGATTACAGTACCATATCCAACAACAAAAAAAACCCTACATTCTTCTGTACCAAGTAAATGGATGGCTCCAATTTAGACAGATTCCTAAACCAAGATTACAAGCACTTCTACTCAGCCCCAGCTCTTGAACCATAACCAGAAAACATGTAGTATTTGTGATAATATAAATTTCAGTTTTCCACTCTTATGATCTCAGACCATAATGAATTCTGGAGTCCAAGTAATACTTGGACCAGTACTTCACAGAGACCTATAAGATTCCCCAAGGTTCAGTAGAGTTCCATTCCCAGTGGAATTCACTGTCAGGCCAGTGTTTTCTGGACCAGAACATGGGTTAGAGTAAATTGAAATGGACTTGGTAAAACATTAGAAAACCTCAAATAATTTCTCTGACTGGGTACAAATTCATGACCCACATCCTCTGACCAAAGGCAACTCTAAATTTCAGCTTCCTTAATTATGTGGAACTACACATCCTGCACAAAAAGTTTCCCAACACTGTCTGCTTAGTATGATAACTTCACAGATTTCAGCAAGCAAGAGGATGATAAACTACCATCTAATTGGCCTTATAATTGCCACACTGACCTGATCACTGCCCAAATGAGCAGATCTAGTTTGAATTGGGGCTTTTATGATTTTATAAACAATAACCTTTGCAAAATTCATCCATTCCCCTATTGCACCGGCTCCTGCTGGTGTTCTGTTTGTAAAAACATAAATTATAGGAACTGTAAAATTGCAACAATTTCCAGGCTGTCAACCAGATCTCTATCTGGAATAGATATTCTCTGTCTCCATCACTGAACTTTTGGAGCATTTGCAAAAGATATGCATCTGTACTAAGTTGAGCCTAGTAATGCTTATAATTTGCTTCACATCCAAGATGGTGATGAATGGAAAACATTTTTCCACACCCAGCATAATCACTTTTAATACACAGTGATGCTGTCTATGCAATTCTGTGCATCTGTTGCCTTCCAACATCTGAGGAATATTATTTGCCTGGACTATTAAACTCTGTCTTGATGACATTCTAATCATTTATTTTCTTCTAAACAATATGAAACTCATATTGTATGAGTAGTCTTGCAGCATCTCCAAGTACATCACTCCTGTGTTACGTTATAAAAATGTGAATTTGAAGCACATCAGATTTTTTGGGATATTGCATCTCACCAACACAGATACAGATAGAGCCTAACAAAGTACAAGCTATTAAATCTGGCAACTACCCCAGAAAGTCAAGAGCGTTCAGAGGCTAATGGGTTTTGTAAACTATTATTCTTCCTTCGTTCCAAGTTTTGCTGAGTTCAGAGCCCTTTAATCTACTGCATAAGCAAACATTACAGTATTTATTTGGGATACACTGGCTCAGAAAACTTTTGAAAATCTAAAGAAACGTTTTTCTATTCAGCCTATCCTGCAATATCTGATCATTTCTCACTGAAATAGATGCTTTAGATGCCAAATGGGAGGCATCTG
This sequence comes from Thermophis baileyi, assembly GCA_003457575.1. Classification (NCBI taxonomy): domain Eukaryota; kingdom Metazoa; phylum Chordata; class Lepidosauria; order Squamata; family Dipsadidae; genus Thermophis; species Thermophis baileyi. Next base: position 736,239 of record QLTV01003975.1, read on the forward strand.
CTGCAAGTTGCAGTCATAGCTTATATTCTGGTGTCTATTATTTTAGAAAATTAAAACACTGTTCCATCTGTGATAAGAAATTAATAATCAAGATGGTTTTTGATATTTTAGATACTTTCTAGAACAGCGGTTCTCAACCTGTGGGTCGTGACCCCTTTGGGGGTCGAACGACCCTTTCACAGGGGTCGCCTAAGCGCGCGCTAGCCCACCACGCCCCCTTTGTCACCTCATCGCACGCGGGGAGGGGGAAGGGAGGGGGTCGCGGCGGTGGGGCGGGGGTTGCGGCATTAGGAACCACGAGAAAGAGCACAAAATCCTATAGAAATATGGAATGCAAAAAAGAAGTTGAATCAGGTAGTAGCTTCATTGGCCACTGTTCTTTCTCCGGATTAATTTCTAGGTGGTACATTCCAAGCATTCAGAACAAGAAAGCAATCATCCCAGAAACCAAACCAGCAGGGAGAAGTGGACACATCACATCGCAATCACATCACAATCTTCAGTAGTGATTCTTCCTGGACATATTAGTATTTCACTGACAAACTGCTTGTAGAATCCGGTAAACTTAGTGACCCGCCTTTCTAGGTCAGGTGACTTAACCTGCTGCTTTCTTCCACAACAGGTGGCTAATTACCTCACTGTTTCATGCTTGCACGTTCATTTTCCAACATAGACTCATCAGAAAACAATATACATACTTAAACCTCATAATAATACTGAGACTGCTCATGTTGCCAGGAGTTAGGCGGCATGTAAATTTAATAAATTATTATGATTGGTCACATAGTCACCCTGATGTTTAGTCTGGAATTGTTGTTTTCTTTTGTTATTACATAAATTTTCTGTATCTCTTTGTTGTCTGGGTTTTTGCAGTCCAGATCTAGTACTTATATTGTATTCACAACTTGCTTCCCTATTAATTTTAAGAGCAAGGCAGAAAACCTAAATAAGCCATTTTGTGCTATTTTTCCCCCTCTAAAATCTATATGAATATTTACACATTTGTATTATTTGAAGCTTTTGGCTTATGAAAACCTACCATTTTGCCAAAGTCTGCTCAATGGCTTTTAAGAAGCTTTGTGGATGGAAGACTACATTTATGGAAATATTCATATTCTGAACATCATTTTCAAAAATGAAATTTTGCAATTAGGAAGTCTTCCGTTGAAATGCAAAAATACAGGATCCCAGTCCAAGCCAATTTGTATCATTGGATATAAATACTTTAGGTACATTAAGGATTTTAAACTGTTTTTCATTATTTGAATCCAGATCAGGCGTCACCAACCTTTCGGACCTCAGGGACCACTAAATTCATAATTTTAAATCCCGCAGACCACTAATCTGAATTTTTTAAAAAGATAAATAGTATTTAGTGCAATATAAAAAATGCAAATAATTTTTCTGCGGACCACCAAAATTTTCTCGCGGACCACCAGTGATAAATAATTATGGTGTATTTCCCTTCAGACTTTACAGTAAGGAGAGTCTATTACAATTACAGGTCATGATCACACTGAAAGAACAAAGCTACCATATCCGCACTGCAAAACTCTGGACTGCACTAAATGATAATCAAAAGAATTTTCTTTATGTCTCTTTACCATCAAGTGGTTATCTGGAATTTTGCAGTCCAAACCTTGTAACTCTGTAAAAGAGGAATATGTAGTTTTCAAATTAATCAGAAAGTTGATAACTTAAAAAAAAAATTACTTGGGAAAATGTGTTAGGATTAGTGTTCGTTTCTCAAGAGGAAGTTTGTCCTTTTCCTGTCTTGCATGTTCAAGAAGTTGCCGTCTCATAACGGTAAAAACAGAGCGCAGCAATGTTCTCCCAAAAATTTGTGTGGTTTCATATTGAGGTAGACTGTCACAAAACTGGGGGACATTGCAGTAACACAGCCACCTACAAAGGGAAAAATAAAATACAAACTCAATTAATCCAAATTACTATGCAATGTATTTCAACCAAACTCACTTAATAACTGTTTACTTTACAGAATGAATTACTGAAATCTCTAAACAAGCATTTTATATCATATAATTGTTCTGTATGTGTTCTGTAACTAACTGAACTGCAGAACACATCTACATTCAGCAGAATTGTATAGCCTAGAAGATTTCATAATATCTCCTAGATGAACCAGATTGTAATAGATTATGAACCAGATTCCCTGCCAGGATTTGTGAAAGGAATCTGGCTGGGGGTGCCTGATGAGGACTGGTTTTCTGGAAAGGGGGTCCATTAGGGATATTGGGAAGCTGAGAGTGTGAGTTAAAGTGCTCCAAGGAGTCAGATCCCCTCCCAGGGATGTGTTTATATGAGTGATGGTGAGGAGGTATTCTACTTTTGGGACCAGCTAGCCAGGATGGGGGAGAAAAGGCCCTTTGGGTGGGGGCGAGCCTAGAGGTGGGTGAGAACATTTCATTGATGATGAGTAGGGGAGATATGGTAGGAGACAAGGGGCTACCCTGGCCCTGGCTTCTCGCCCTCTGGGCTCTACCCTATTTTGCAGTCAGCAGGCATTCAGATGCCTGGGCTTTTGACTGTTTAATGCCAGGTCAGACTGTAAAAAGGCTACCCTCATCTGTGATTTGACTACAGATGAGAAGGTTCACCTAGAGTGCATTATGAAGATCTGGCTGTGCTTAGAGGGCAGGTGCCCATCTTGTGGCTTTGCCCAGCTGGGTTTCAGGTATGGAGTCAGGTATGAAATCAGCAATGGAAAAGTGATAAGTGTAATCCAAGAGTCCCTGATGTAGGGGTGAAATCCAGCAGGTTCTGACAGGTTCTGGAGAACCGGTAGTGGAAATTTTGAGTTCGGAGAACCGGTAGCGGAAATTTTGAGTAGTTCGGAGAACCGGCAAATACCATCTCTGGCTGGCCCCAGATTGGGGTGGGAATGGAGATTTTGCAATATCCTTCTCCCAGGAGTGGGGAGGGAATGGGGATTTTGCAGTATCCTTCCCCTGGAGTGGGGAGGGAATGGAGATTTTGCAGTATCTTTCCCCTGCCACGCCCACCAAGCCACGCCCACCAAGCCACACCACACCCACCAAGCCACGCCCACAGAACCGGTAGTAAAAAAAATTGGATTTCACCACTGCCCTGATGGTTCTTAACAGTGCTTCCCCAGATTACCTGTTCCTTAGATTGAGCTCTAGGGATAATTTGGGACTGTTACTTCTGTACTAGCCTCCTTGATATGTAGCAACTGGTTGCCTAGGCTCCTTGATTCCATAACTGGGCTGGCAGTGGAGTTTCCCAGGTTTATGATCCTGGAAACTTAATCTGTCTTTTCTGGAATTGGAGTCAGAGGCAACTTGGGAGTTCATGGATACCATGATAACCATGGGCCTATCCCATGTAATCTAGGACACAACATGTGAAAGGAGGCCTAATCTGGTTTTGCTGTCAGAATCCTGACAGTGTGATCTGGATATGGGGGAGCTCTCACTTGTTCCCTGCTGTCCGGATCTCGCTACTTGGTAACCATGGAGTTCTCTGGCACGGCTTCCCACCGCAGGGAGGCTGGCCCAATCAACCAAAGTACCCTTTGGGTTTCAGAGCTTGAGATTGTTCTTGATAATCTGTTGCATAATCCAGTTGAGGTCATGGTTGCCTTCTGGAATGTGGGGGGCATGGATCTGATTGCACTCCTATGGCCTCTTTCCTACTGTGAATCCTGGCATTCTCCTTGGTTTACCAAAAACGCTGAGGGAGATTAACAGATGAAGAGACACCTAGAATGCTTTGGACGGTGATGAGGAATGAATGTAATTGCCAGGCCCTGAAAATTTGTTTCTGCTAAAGTCCATGGGGAACCAAAACCATGGTAGAGCCTATGCAGAGCGGTATTAACTGTTATGGGTGGATATGCTCACCTCAGCTATGAATTTTGTGATAGAGTTTTATATTGTTTTTATTGTTTTAAATTGTTGTACTGTTTTCATACTGTTTTTAACTCTTTCTGAGATGCCCAGTCATGTTATTGAGATGGGTGGTTATATAAATGTGAGAAATAAATAACTACTAACTGCCACTTGATGAAGAATATGTCACTGGATTTTCTGGCTTGGTTAAAATTTAAATCTTTAGGTGGCAGAAAAAGAGTAGTGTCCTATGACATCTGTCATTTATCTAGTTGCTTTTTGTCAGAGTTAGACTACATCTGAATATAAGGGGTCTGCTATTAACAGTCTTGCTCATTGCACAGTTTATTCATTCCAAAGCCACCATCTAAAAGCACAGTCATTTTTATTCCAGTATGTTTACCTTCTGTATGACATGATATGGGAAGAAACCATTGCCACCTGCTATCTACTATGAACTATCTCAAGACACAGTGAAAACCTAAAATATATATGTATGTATGTATGTATATGTATATATATATATATATATATATATACTGTTACCTTGTGTAGTTTATTTTATAGCCAGCAATGTCATCATTAGGTGACCTCAGTCGCCACTGGGAAGGTGTTTCCAAGTGCCAGTAATTGATGCGATTGAGAAACATTTTAGCCAATTCTACTATGGTTTGTCTCTCTTTTGATGGGAGATGACTAAATTTGTATTGCACAAAATTATTAACTCCCTTAAAGAAGAAACAGAAAGGAGAGGAGTTGTGAAAACCTGGTATAAAATTCAGAAATTTTATGGACCTAGGGAGAAATAACTTCTAACAAATATTTTCTATAGAAAATTTCAAGGCATCTTTACCGACCAGCTTGTATCTTTTATGTCATATATTGGTTTCTTAGGAAAGAGACTACAGGTAGTCCTCAACTTATAACAGTTCACTTAGTGACCGTACAAAGTTACAACAGCACTGAAAAAAGTGACTTAGGACCATTTTTCACACTTACAACCGTTGCAGCATTTCCATGGTCACGTGATTTACATTCAGATGCTTGACAACTGACTCACATTTACGACGGTTGCAGTGCCCCAGGGTCACGTGATCCCCTTTTGCAACCTTCTGACAAGCAAAGTCAATGGGGAAGCCAGATTCACTTAACAACCAGGTTACTTATTTAATGATTGCAGTGATTCACTTAACAAACGTGGTAAAACTCACTTAACAAATGTCTCACTTAGCAACATAAATTTTGGACTCAATTATGATTATAAGTTGAGGATTGCCTGTATATCACACTTTATAATATATAGTTTGGCTGATCACAATGGCATATCTTAGTCGACAATATATGATGAGATATTAACTTCATTATAACTAACAGTGATTTTATGTTGGTATACAAACCAAAGATCAATAACCAGATGGGCAAATTCTGTATAATAAACCATGATGTTCAGGAATGTCCTTCAGTTTAAGACACGTTTCGCATCTAAAGGTGCTCTTATTATGCCTCCAATTTTTTAAAACATACCCATAGTATTTAAAACTATAATTCTGGAGTTATGAGCTAAAGTTTGTAAATAAATGTAGTTTCTAATATTGCATCCAAAATTTTAAGCCCTCCCTTCCCACCAATGTTTCTTCTCACTTGAAGGTATAGAGAAGTACAAGAAGAGAAGGGGAACTGGGATCTCAAGTAATTATTGTAACTCAAATGCTTCTTTGTGCCTATTTCTCCCACTACTGTCCATATGAGAGCATCTTAGTGAATCTTCCCTGGCTGTAATAAATACAGCTCCAGTTTCATATATGAATCCAAACTGCATTTGCCAAAGTAACTTTGGTCAAAATAATCTGATATAATTAACCTATATATCCAGATTTGTTCATGACATTATTAATCTTCTCAAATGGGTGCTTAAAACAACCAAAATTCCTATACAGTTTTAAACCTCCAGTACAATAAGCTTATTAAATGCTTAACATTTAACTAATGCTTATATATTAATCTCAGCTAATAACAATAGTTACCTTCCTGAATCTAGCACCTTAGTTTCTAAAAATATCAGCTACCTACCTAGGGTCTTGTAGTGATACAAATTGTATCAGCTACTGGATTCCTTTTAAACATCCTCTTTTGTATTGCTAATGGTGGATTTTCCAATTTACAAGATGCTTTTTCCATCCAATTTCCAGGGGCACTGAACTAAAATACAAAGGCCTCTCTGCAGACATGTACAAAAGAATACATTAAGAAGAGTACTACTTAAACTAAAGATAATCATTATAACATACAGATGAAAGTGCAAGTTGAATTCTAAAATACATGCAATAGATTTACAATGCCTGTTGGCGTAAGAAAAGGCAAAACTACCTTAATGTGAACTTTTATGTTGACAGCTTTCTTTCCTGGTCAACATAAGAAAATCATGTTTTTGTATTGCCATAGACTCTTTATCTATTTTTAAAGAACTATTAGATAAACGTAATATCATACTAAGAGATGCCTGCATGTATACTTTACCTGTTCAATACTAGGTTTGTCAAATGGGGGACTTTCCAGAGATCCTTCCACAACAGGTTTCCCCATATGTAATATACACTTCCTCAAAAGCTGTTGAAAAGAGTTGGAAAATGATAATGAAATGTGACAATTTCATACTTTTATTTGTTTATAACATCTCTATGCACTTGTAAGTGTGGCTTAGATGAGTGCATTTGAGGTCACAGCTGCAACTTAAAATGCATTTTCTAAACAGAAAAGCATTCAATTTACCTTGAATAAGTAGAAATAAACCTGCTTGGTATCTGCATCTTCTTCTTTGTGAACACAGGTGAAGAGATACTCAACATCCAACACAATTCCCAACAGCCTGTTCATTTCTTCTTCTGAGACATTCTCCAAATGGGAAACATGAGCGGCTAAAACAAACAAGGAAATCTTAGGCTTTCAAGGAAAAGGTCAAGCCACTGAAAATATATAACACAGTCATTCCTGACTTGATGCCTTCTTTTTATGTATAGGCTTCAATTCAGCATGGGGAAATCATAGGTTTGAGGAGCCTAACAACACAATGCCAATTTTTAACTAGCAAGAGTCAAACTTGTTTATATCACCCTGGAGCAAACATTTGGTAAAGCCTGTTGAAGCTCTGAAAATTACTAATGCATTCTTTTCCACAGAACAGGCTGTTTACAACAATGATCAGAATCATTTTTAGATTTTCTTCTTGTTTAGTTAATGAAAGATTTGTAGGAGCAAGCACCATTCTACTACTATACTAAATCATTTAAAAAAAATTATATAAGGGATTGATCTTTTACTATATGTTTAATATTATACATTTCATAATGCAGGCATGTTTGCTACTAGGAGAATGTTTTGGTTAACAGTTTACAAATAGAAGGAACTACTTCATCTGCCTTAAATGATACCGGTAATCTAACATTTCTTACAGAGTTCCTTCTCAGATACAATTTTATTTCAGATACTAATCAAAGATCCATTTTCTCTAGGAAAATTTTGAAATGAAAAACGCCAATAAATTTTACCAGGATTTTCTAATGCCCAAGTGCTATATATTAATAAATCATTCAATTTTTTTGAAAAAACATTTATTAATATATGTCCCTGATAACTTAACAAAAATAATATTCCTGTCTTAAAAGCATAATAAATGGTAGTTGTAATCATGCAACAGCCAGATGCTAATTGGGAAATTAGTTAAGCTGTCATTTTAATAACACCATTTAAACTCTGACGTCTAAACTTCTATCATGATTTCTTCAGTAATTTATCTATCTGCTTTAAAGCAGAAGTTTTCAGATTTTTGCTTGTAAAAGCATCATAGTCTTTCTGTCGTTGCAAAGCTAAACATAGGAGATGATCCAAGATGAGCCCAAGGGTGGGGTCAAACATATCAGTTTGGAGTCACTACAATCCCATAAGAGAACTAAGTCCAGCCCCCCACCCCCCTGAAGTCTATTTATTCTGATCTGGTGCCAATTCACCTTGATCGTTAATGGTTCAAATTCTTGTGTATATGTAGCATGAAATAAACTTGTAGTACTTTTGAACTCTATTCTGGCTCCTGACACTAAATATAATTAAAATCCATTGTTTCAGTGGCCTTGTTCTATAATATATGTCACTAGCCACTTTCAAATGTGACAAGCTGTGGATACTAGCTAATTAAAGCACGATATATAATGGAATGCTAGTTACACAATCTTTGTCCAGGCTTTACTCTATTTTTGACAAGGTATGCAAGTCAAGTGATAGTATAACATAGGTTCTTCTTATAATCTTGCTTTATCACTCTTAGAGGCAGGACCGATGGCTTATCTGAAATAGCTTTAATGTAACTTTCATCTTATTAAAATACACATATAACTATAGTACTTATACACACATGTATATAGTATAGTATAGTATAGTATAGTATAGTATAGTATAGTATAGTATAGTATAGTATAGTATAGTATAGTATAGTATAGTATAGTATAGTATAGTATAGTATAGTATAGTATAGTATAGTATAGTATAGTATAGTATAGTGATGGCGAACATAGTATAGTATAGTATAGTATAGTATAGTATAGTATAGTATAGTATAGTATAGTATAGTATAGTATAGTATAGTATAGTATAGTATAGTATAGTATAGTATAGTATAGTATAGTATAGTATAGTATAGTATCGGATCGATCCGGAGCTCTGTTATTGGCTAGAGGCCTTCAGGAAAGGCCTCTGCAACTGATAACAGAGCACCGGATCGATTCGGAGCTCTGTTATCGGCTACAAAGGCCTTCAGGAAAGCCTTGCCGGCTGCAGAAGAAATGGGCCGAGGTGTGCGAGGCCTGGTTGCAACTATCTGAAGGTAAGTAGTAGGGCAGCTCCAATTCCGTTTCGTTTCCATACTTTCCTGAACCCTGGGGAGAGCAAAAAACAGCCCAACTTGCCTACCGGAAGTCCGGAGGCTTCAGTGAGGCCTGTGCGCATGTGCCGGGGGGGCAGCGGGGGGGGGTTGTGCGCATGCACAGGGGGAGGGCATTGCATTATGGGTGTGGGCACGCGCACGCACGCTATCCCGTGCGCACCCTTTTGTCACCTGAGCCAAAAAAGGTTCGCCATCACTGGTATAGTAAATAGCAAAATGAAATACATTCTTATCGATATCATCTGGATTTTGTGATCTATGCAATGGTATCTGAGGATTCTGGAAGTTGAAGTGTAATATATCTGGATGGTACCATGCTGGGGAAGGGAAAGAATTACTATTTACTCAGTCTTTCCTTGCTATACTATTTTCATCTGCAGCATATTTTTAGATATACCACTAAGGTGAATACTTGTACAAATAAGTAAAATGGCATTACATACATACACACAAACCCAAATACCCCCATATATTCTTTATGACACGGATTCCTAAATTTTTATCTTCATATTTCCTTTATGGTACCTTAATGAACATCCCTCTCCTAAAAATCCAAACACCAAAATGAACACCAACGAACAATGAAAACAATACAAATAATCCTCAATTTACAACCTTTCATTTACTGACCGTTCCAAGTTACAATGCCACTAAAAAAAGTGATTTTTTCACACTTAGCAGCAACCCCATGGTCAAAGTTTGGATGCTTGTCAATTGGCTCATATGTATGATGGTTGCAGTGTCCCAAGGTCATGTGATCATCTTTATCATCTTCTGACAAGCGAAGTCAATGGGAAGGCAGATTCAATTTATAACCATGTTACTAGCTTAAGAACTGCAGTAATTCACTTAACAAGTATGTCAAGAAAAGTCATAAAATGGGGCAAAATTCACTTAAAAACTTTCACTTAGCAACATAAATTTAATGCTTATTTGTGGTTGCAAGTTGAGGACTACCTGTATAATGAAAAAAAAATTGGAAATATGATTTTATTGTAACAATGTATTTAAAACGTTCTTCACATCTCCCCTTGACTTACATCTTCCCTTGAGTCAATGTGCACTTGCCCAAGGAAAATACATGTCACAGTTTGGGAAACCCTGGTATATACTATAATATTCACAAAAATATTTCTGAACAAGAACAAACAAAAAAAACCTTACCTAGTGCATGATTACAACTACGACATGGTTCACTAAGGCTTACAACAGACTGCTGCAAGTCTACCCTGGGTGGAGTAGGAGGTGGATTAGGGTTTTTCCAGCCATTACATTTACAAGAATCCTCTGCCTGTAATTAAAAAAAAAATAGGGGTGGAAAACAAATAGAAATTATGTAAATTTGAATAACACCAATTATTGCCATATTTCTGAAAACGTGATAGCAGAGTGTTTTTAATTCAATAAAAGCACTATTTACTTTTATTCTACAATCATGCATAAACAGCTGCTAAAGAGGGTTTCAGGGGAAGATGATAAAGTCTGGGCCATATAAAATGTGAGGAATAAGATGATAATGTTCTCATGTTTCTTCTTCTCATTGCTTATTTTATCTTACCACCAATTAATATGTGTGCATATATACATACAGATGTATATATACTAATTTTGAAAATTGGGTAAAATTGAGATTCATAGAAGGACATTTCTCTGAGTCTCTCTGCAGCCTCCTTCACCCCAATTCAAAGTATTGTAAATTCTTCTGACTAGTAAAAGTGACGATATTAAGAGATGAAGTAAAAGTTCCTACTCATAAAATGGCTACTCTGAAACTAACATTATACACGCACACATTACATAACAAAGAAATCATGCAATGCCTGCAGATATTTTGGAATACAAACCATGTAATCTGCACCATTCACAATACTAATTGGACAGATTTAATCACAAAGACCTGGAAAACACCTAACTGCCCACTCATGCATATTATTATATATATTTTAACAAATTCAGAGAGACTCTAGGAAAGATTCCATGGATAAAAATCCTAAAGGGGAAAACAACTCAAGAAGCATGGGAAACTCTGAAAAATGCAATCATGAAAGCTCAATCTAGCGCAATACCACTGAAAAAGAAAAACAAGAAATTCAAGAAGAAACCATCATGGCTGCACAAAGATCTCTGACAAACTGGAAGACAAAAAGGACAAGCACAGAAAATGGAAAGAGGGACACATAACTAAGGCTGATTATCAGCAGATAGCAAGAACATGCAAAGATGAAATCAGGAAAGCAAAGGCTCAGAATGAACTAAGGCTTGCTACAAAAGTCAAAGATAATTTAAAAAGTTTATTTTAACATATTAATAACAAGAAAACAGCCAAGGAAACAGTAGGTCCACTAAAGAGAGAAGATGGCAAGGAAGTAACAGGCAGTAGGGAGAAAGCAGAGCTGCTTAACTCGTTCTTTGCATCAGTCTTCACACAAAAAGAAATTATAGCCCAACGTACCAAAAAAGCTACTGTAAAAGACAAACCAGAAATAAAAATTAAAATAAACAAGAAAATGGTAAAAGAACACCTATCTGACCTTGATGAATATAAATCACTGGGACCTGACAGATTACATCCCAGAGTTCTGAAGGAGCTGGCAGAAGTTATCTCAGAACCATTGTACCAAATATTTCAAAAATCCTGGAGCACAGGGGAAGTACCGTGCTAAAAACAGATCATGCCAAACCAATCTTATTTCATTCTTCGATAAAGTCACTAAATTAGTAGACCAGCAAAATGCTGTGGACATAGTATATTTAGATTTCAGTAAGGCATTTGACAAAGTAGACCACAATCTACTTCTTGGTAAGCTAGAAAAATGTGGAATAGACAACATCACCACCAAATGGATTTGTAGCTGGCTGACAAACCGTACCCAACAAGTAGTCTTTAATGGTACTACATCCACATGGAGAGAAGTAAGCAGTGGGATACCACAAGGCTCCGCTTTAGGCCCAGTATTCTTCAATATCTTTATAAATGACTTAGATGAGGGAATAGAAGGGGAACTCAACAAATTTGCAGATGATACTAAACTGGCAGGAATAGTCAACACCCCAGAAGACAAACTCATAATCCAAAAAGATCTTGACAAACTTGAACAATGGTCCCTATCCAACAAAATAAATTTCAAGAAGTTTAATGTGGAGAAAAGCAAAGCTTTACATTTAGGCAGGAAAAATCAAAGGTGTAAGTACAGATTAGGCAAGACCTGGCTCAAAAACAATAACTGTGAGAGAGAGCTTGGAGTCCTAGTGGATGATCATTTGAATATGAGCCAGCAATGTGCAGCAGCAGCCAAAAAAGCTAATACAATCCTGGGTTGTATAAACAGAGGCATAGAATCAAGATCACGTGAAGTATTAGTGACGCTTTACAAAACCCTAATAATACCACACCTGGAATACTGCAACCAATTTTGGTCACCATACTACAAAAAAGATGTTGAGACTTTGGAAAAAGTTCAGAGAAGAGCAACTAAGATGATCAAAGGCCTGGAGACTAAACCATATGAAGAATGGCTGCAAGTTTTGGGTCTGGCTAGTCTAAAGAAAAGAAGAATTAGGGGTGACATGATAACAGTATTCCAGTATTTGAGGGGCTGCTACAAAGAAGAGGGGTCAAATTATTCTCCAAAGCACCAGAAGGCAGAACAAGAAATAATGGTTAGAAACTAATCAAAGAGAGAAGCAACCTGGAATTAAGGAGAAACTTCCTAACAGTGAGGACAATTAACAGTGGAACAGAAAATGTGGGCGCTCCATTACTAGAGGTTTTTAAGAAGAGACTGGCCAGTCACTTATCTGAAATAGTATAGGTTATATAGTATAGGGGGCTGGACTAGAAGACTTCCAAGGTCCCTTCCAGCTCTATTCTATTCTTGTCAACTCGCAAAGCATTCTATTCTATTCTATTCTATTCTATTCTATTCTATTCTATTCTATTCTATTCTATTCTATTCTCTATTCTATTTTCTATTCTATTCTATTCTATTCTATTATTCTAGTCTAGTCTAGTCTAGTCTAGTCTAGTCTATATATGCATATACATAAAATATAGAATACTGTAGAAACAGTCTTTTCAGAGGTAGACATCAAATTAGCTGCATGATGATGAAATAATTATGAACAGAATAACTTTGTTTTTCAAGGTTTTAACCCAAAAGCTAAAATAACTGAGTAGGTGTGCTAGTTCACTTAAGCACTTATCTATAGCAGTTTTTCCAATGTATAACCCTTTATACAGTTGAAGCCTTGATAGATAGATAGATAGATAGATAGATAGATAGATAGATAGATAGATAGATAGATAGATAGATAGATAGATAGATAGATAGATAGATAGATAGATATGGATATGGATATGGATATAGATAGATAGATAGATAGATAGGGAGATGGAGATGGAGATGGAGATAGAGATAGAGATCATGAGATTGGGAAGACCAATCTAACATGAATATTAAGAGTCAGTGTTTTTTTTTTTTTATGATACAGGCACTGAAATACTGTGAATTTTTTCATAATGGTTAGCATTAGTCCTTGAATTTTAACTTAAATTCCATCATGATTATTTCTATAATATATAAATGATATAAAACTAATTCAGTATATTTTACTAATAAAATATGTAAATTACATGTAGAATTTGATGTTTTCCAGTAAAACTTTTATATATAACTAAGCAGTATATTTTTCAACATACTATTAAATAAACATTTTTCCTGGTTTCTCCCAGATGGAAGTCTCCTAATCCTATCATCAAATAGCAATGCACAGCCAATCTTTCTCCCCCCCCATCTATAACAGGATTTGGGGGGACGGGGATGTAGAACAGATAAAAAAGAAAAAAAAGTGAAGCAAAGGATCAAAAGTTGATAAAAAAATGTCTGAACCTTATAAAGTTTTGATTGAGGTAAGACAAATAGTTGTCATTTTAAGAAATCAGTTACTGTTCCTGACCTCCAATTTTTATTTTCTTTCTCCAGTTTAGAAGTTGTTATTAAAGACCACTTGTGATGGCAATTTTCCAGAACAGAATGCATCTGGAAATTGTATTAATGCAATAATGTTTTATTTTTTTCTCCTTACTTGCATTTGAATCCTGACAAATTTGCCAAATACAATTCTTAACTGCCTTCTAGGTGAACAATATGCCGATAAAAAACATTCTGCTCTTCTCAAGTATTAATGTAAAAAAAACCACAGAGAATAGGACTTTCAAGGTCTATGAACAATAAATTGCTGCTACAAGCAAATTAGAAGACTTTATGAGGCACAGAGACACAATTTTATCTAGACATGAAAAAAACCTTTGTAGCATAAACTACAAATCCATAAACTACAAACTATAAAGTACCTACACAAAAACGTAGTATTGCACAATAATTAGCTTAAGGGATGAAAACAAACAGATGTAGCAATATTGCCATTGTGAATACTCACCTGCCAAAAAAAAGAATACCAACCCTCCTCCTACATGCATAGAGAATGTTAAAAAAAAAAAAGTGGCTGCATTTTTATGTTGCCAACTTTTTTTCCTAGATTCTTTTTTAAACAATAAATAAGGCAGAGTATGAACTTATATCCAGGCCCCTTTTCCCCCAATTTCAGGACAAAGGGGAGCTTATAAACTTGAAGGCTAGTGCAGATCCAGGTCATTTAAAGATTAAAACAAGTTCTTTGAATGGTATTTGAAACCAACTGGGAGTCAATACACTTATTTTAGAAGGGTTGGGGCAAGGTTCACATCACCTCTCATTAATTAAGACAAACTTTTTAAACGTTCTTCAAAGGCAGTAAGTAACCTTCAAATACAACAATCTCCCTGAAAAGTATCCCTTCGATTATACACTCCAACAACCACTGTTTTCTATTCAACACTGAGCACTTTACTTTTCAGAAACTTAAATGACATCCCATGGAGCAGTCTTGAGTCTTTTCTTTGTTTCCCCTCCCTCTGAGTTTTAATAAAATGGCACTGTTCTACTTTTAATTAGAATGGGATGTAGGAAGTTAGCACCCACCCCACTCCTGGAAAAATGAAATATCCTAGGAAAATATTAAAAAGGCAGAATATTATAGAATATCCCTAGAGAAATTGAGAAACATGCTTTTAGAAAGGAAACAGACTCACTCTTAGTAGCCCCCACCTTTGTCAATGGGCCATCAAGGAATGGCCCAGCTCACTCATCCCCCCACCTTTGTCAATGGGCAGTCTATTCTACATAACAAAGATAGGATTAGCCCTCTGCCTCATGGCACCTGGGAAGATTGCATCACTAGAGAAATTGAGAAACATGCTTTTAGAAAGGAAACAGACTCACTCTTAGTAGCCCCCACCTTTGTCAATGGGCCATCAAGGAATGGCCCAGCTCACTCATCCCCCCACCTTTGTCAATGGGCAGTCTATTCTACATAACAAAGATAGGATTAGCCCTCTGCCTCATGGCACCTGGAAAGATTGCATCAGCCAGCACTCAATCTAGCTTGGTATTCAGGACAGCCTACAGAGTTGCCCCTGCATGGCCCCACGGGAGTCTGACAGCCAATGGGATACATTTCTGTACACGAACAGGAAACTAAGAGGTGGGGCCCTACAGAG
>QLTV01003975.1:760745-782727 GCA_003457575.1 Thermophis baileyi
ATCCTTTATTTTCTCCTGCCATATTTCTCATAGAATATATATTAATATCACATACTTTATTCATTCATTCATCCATAAGGGTGACATGATAGCAGTGTTCCAATATCTCAGGGGTTGCCACAAAGAAGAGGGAGTCAAACTATTCTCCAAAGCACCTGAGGGTAGAATAAGAAGCAATGGGTGGAAACTAATCAAGGAGAGAAGCAACTTAGAACTAAGGAGAAATTTCCTGACAGTTAGAACAATTAATCAGTGGAACAACTTGCCTCCAGAAGTTGTAAATGCTCCAACACTGAAAGTTTTTAAGAAGAGATTAGATAACCATTTGTCTGAAGTGGTGTAGGGTTTCCTGCCTAAGCAGGGGGTTGGACTAGAAGACCTCCAAGGTCCCTTCCAACTCTGTTATTCTATTCTAAAGTTACATTTGGACTAACACAGAAGCATGTTAGAATGACTGGGAATCATTCTGAAAATCATGTCATATTTTAGTTCATCTTTTTATATTCTATATATTCCTAGTGCCTATTACTTGGGAACTGGATTACGCAAGCAGCAGGCAAGCATGCACGCACAGCTCCACTTGCGCGTGCAGCAGGTGCTCACATTTGCATGTGCAGCTCCATTTGTGTGAGTGGCGAGCCCATGCGCCCACCATTTGAATAAATGGAGTTGTGCACTCTCACACTTGCACCTGCCGTTTGTGCAGAACCATCCCCTCTCCCCCCCGCTGGGCCGCCAAGCCAGAAAGGTTGGGGACTGCTGGTATAGATAACTTTGGGGGTTGTCCCAGGGTCGTATCTCTAGTGGAGGGACCTGCTGTGTCCTTTTAAGGGTGGCTCATTCACCTTTAGTCCCCACCTGCTGCTCAGCTTTCACCCGTGGCTCCAAATAGCTGTAACACATGCAATGGCCACACCTTGGTAAACCATCTTAGCAGACAGGCCAAACTGGGTCAAGGTAACTGATCAGTCCTCAGTCCTTGGTGAGTTAGTGGATTTGTCTATCATGGCATGTAGTTTGTCTATCACAGTGTGTAAAGTTTAGCTCTGGCAGATTCAACAGAGAGGAAGTCTCCAGCCATAACAGTTGTCCAGTGGTGGATTAAGGTCTCTTCTGCTAAAAAAAAAAAAAAGAGAGAGAATGTGCCTGTGCAACAGCTGCTCCACTTAAAACTCTTGCACAGGTTTCGGTTGTGTAATTCATCTTTATCTATAACACAGATGCAATTCACCTCAGTTCCAAACTGAATTCATTGAGCCCTGCAGTGATTGGGGAGTGGCAAACTAACAGAAGGAGAGAGAAGTTGTATTTACAAATCTGCACGTGGTCAACCTTTGGACAATAGTTGTTTGGCTCAATACCCAGGGCCAAGAGCACATCTGGAAGCATCCAAGATGACTGGGCAGCCCTTTTTAGGATAGCACTACCCACATCCACATGAGGAGTTGATTACAAAAGGTACTCTAGACATTGACTGGCCCCATAGCTTCTGGCTATCTAACTGCGGGTGGCAGGCAGGCAGATCAGCTCTACAACAGTCAAGAATCAAGAAAAACAAATCAAAGAAAATTCATCATCAGAGCGTGGAGTTTCCACACATTTCTGGATAGAAACAAGTTGTCAAAGCCTGAAAGATGAACCACATTTATAGAAGCTGAACTTTACTGTTACAGCACTGATATTACCACACTCAGTGAGACAAGGCTTATAAATGAGGGTTCATTTTAGGAAGCAGCAAATGGATATATGTTCTTTTAGAAAGGGAAACCACAGACTCTCAAAAGGACTCACAGAGTAGGTTTTGCAATTAAAACTGCTCTGCTGAAGAACATTTCCACTTATGTCCTGTTCCAGACCACACGTGCACACACAAAAAATTTAAGAAATTTTTTAAAAAACTCTAAGCCCCTAATATCATTCCCCCAAGTCCTTTTTATAATAGGTTTGCAAATACCACCCCCCAAAGTTTTATAAAACAAAGTCCGTAAGTCCAGCATGAAGTCAACCAAATACAAAATCTGAATTCAGGCACAAATCCAAAGGCACAATATCCAATGCAAGGTACAAATTCAGAATCCACTCATGAATCCTGAGTCCAAGCTCAGGGTCAAGAAACAAAGGCAGGCATTCACAAAGCCAGATCACATATACAGCAGGAAATCGAACAGTTGTTTCTAGCATCACGCTAATCGACACCCGCTGGTGTAACTCATTAGGAGGGGTGAGGATGCCTCCTCACAAATAGCCTCGCTGACCTCTATTGCACTTGCCTTGGTTTGGCCCTGCACGCCCTGGGATACAGTGGAGGAGGCAATTCCTCCTCAATCCTGCTGATTGGCTGCAACTGCATTCCTTTTCCATTCTGTGCTTCTGACTGGGTTTCTGAGCCCTCCAATGGCAGCTACATCTCTTCCCTTTCTTCTTCAGCCCCAGGCACTTGTCTGCTTGTTCCCCTGATGTCTCCCCCCCCAAGGTTTATTTATTTTATTTATTTTGTCAATCTCGTATTAAATAATACGTATAAGTATATACATAATTTGAATACATGAAATGAATAAAAGTAAAAGGGAACATTGGGGCAGGGATGGCAGGCACGCAGGTGCACTTATGCATGCTCCTTACAGACCTCTTAGGAATGGGGTGAGGTCAACAGTAGCCAGTGTAAGGTTAAAGGTGTGGGGGGGTTGAAACGACAGAGTCGGGTAGTGTATTCCAGGCATTGACCACTCTGTTGCTGAAGTCGTATTTTCTGCAATCGAGTTTGGAGTGGTTCACTTTAAGTTTGTATCTATTGTGTGCTCGTGTATTGTTGTGGTTGAAGCTGAAGTAGTCATTGACAGGTAGGACATTGTAGTAGATAATTTTATGAACTACGCTTAGGTCATACCGAAGGTGGCGTAGTTCTAAGTTGTCTAAGCCCCGAATTTCAAGTCTGGTGCTATAAGGTATTCTGTTGCGAGCAGAGGACTGTAGGATTCTTCTCGTGAAATATCTCTGGACACGTTCAATTGTATTAATGTCCGATATGCAGTGCGGGTTCCAGACAGATGAGCTGTATTCGAGAATTGGTCTAGCAAATGTTTTGTATGCTCTGGTTGGTAGTATAATATTACCGGAGAAGAAGCTACGCAAGATTAGGTTTACAACTCTTAATGCCTTTTTGGCGATGTTGTTATAGTGGGCTTTGGCACTTAGATCATTAGATATGAGTACTCCAAGGTCCTTGACAGAGTGAGGGTCGTCTACAAGGTCGTGTACACTCAGTTTGTATTTTGTGTTCTGATTCTTTTTGCCAATGTGTAATACAGAGCATTTGTTGGTTGAGATTTGGAGTTGCCAGTTGTTTGACCATTCTGACAGAAAATCAAGGTATTTTTGAAGGGTAGCAGTATTGTCGGTGGTGTTAAAATAGTTTTACATCATCGGCAAAGAGGACGCAGTTGCTTATAATATGATCGCAAAGGTCATTTATGTAGAGTATAAAGAGTGTTGGTCCTAGAATGCTGCCTTGGGAGACACCGCTGTTAACAGGTACAGGATTTGATAAGGCGCTCCCTATTTTAACCACTTGTTGTCTGTTTGACAGGAACACAGTTATCCAATTATGTAGGGGTCCAGAGATGCCATAGGATTTTAGTTTTAGAAGTAGTTTGTTGTGTACCACTGAATCAAAGGCTTTACAGAAGTCTATGTAAATTGCGCCTATTGCTTTGCCCTGATCGAGTTTTGTAGTCCATATGTTTTTGCAGTGTAGAAGTTGTAGATTACAGGATAATTTTTTTCTGAAACCAAATTGTTTATTAGAGAGTAGGTTGTTTGTTTCTAAGTGGAGGGTAATTGATTGGTTAATGATCGATTCCATGACTTTGCAGGTGACGCAGCATAGAGAGATTGGTCTGTAATTTTCAACTAGGCTGGGGTCTCCCTTTTTGAAGAGAGAGTTGCTGGCCTCTCCTCTTCCTCTGGCTTGTTCATTCCCTGCTCGGAGACCTTGGCGTCTTCCTCACGCTCCTCCACATTCTCCTCCTAAATCCCCAGAATCAGCTTTTCCTCCTCATCTGAGCCATCAGGGAAAGCCATCACAACTCACTGGAATAAATGAATGTACTATGAAGTTCCTCTTTTCTCTCAGCAAGTCCTACTACATCACCATTATAGTGCCTATACAGCAACTCCCTCAAGTCCAGACAGACAAAGAGATTTATATGGGCATCTCGAGCAGATTATTCAAACCCACCAGAACTAATTTGTCACTCTGGACGACATCAAAGCCAGGGTGGGAACAGAGAGTGACAACTGGGATGGAATCCTTGGAAGGCATGGAATGGGAAAATCAAACAGTAATGGCTTGCTCCTTCTGAGCAAATGCGCTGAGGACAACCTGTGCATCACTAACACTATGTTCAGATTTACAAAAAAGTATAAAACAACCTGGGTGCATCTTAAGTCTGAACACTGGCACTTATTTAACTATATCAGAGTATGTATGTCACTGCAACCATAAAGATGTTACCATTACCTGGGCTATGCAAAGTGCTGAGTGCTGGACAGATCACACACTAATCTGGTTGGTCTTCAACTGTGATCAGGTTCTTTACCCCGCAAGTAACCAAGGACTGTCAGAACATCGTTCAACATTGCCAGACTGAAAAACCCAGGCCAAGTCCAACATTTTCAAAATGTACTTTAAAAAAACTTTCTGGCAATTTATCACTTGTAGGAAATTGTTATGAAAATTGGACGGAATTCATAAAGGTCATCACACAGACTGCAACAATTGTACTTAAGACTGAAAACCTGGACATACCAAGACCTTTCCATGCCCAGAACAAGGTATATATCTCAAAAAACTAAGTACAAGAGGAACTGCAAAATATAGAGGACAACTGGTAGCACAGAAAGGGTGAACATGTGGAATGCTTTGCAGATATGTATGCTACCAATGTTCTTTAGCACATGAAGGCCTTTTATGGTCCTTCTACACTAGGACACTCCTCATACTGTCACCTGATAGATCAGATCTGATCAAAGACCAGGAAGGATTGAAAAACGACTATACATTTATTTAACTTACTCATAGGCCATCTCCCAACAGGTTCCTCAGTTGCCAGTCTTATCCTATATCTGCTTCGATCCCGAAAGCAATCTTGCAGATGAACTTTAAAAAAAGCAACAGGGCAGGATGGTATCCCTGCCAAAATCTACAAAGCACCAGTCTTGTCATTGTTTTGGAAAGGAACCTCCCAGAAGGTGCAATGAGTCTTTCTGAATGGAGTACAGCAGACCTGAGATTTGCCATTGAGCAGAATAAATCTCTTTATTCTACCTTCATTGACCTGACAAAGGCACTTGACACTGTAAACAAGAAGGCTCTCTGGACCATTCTGAAATCTTCTGGATGACTGAGGAAATTTGTGAAGTTGATTCACCCACTCCATGATGGGATGACAGGACAGGTTCTTTAAAGTGATACATCAGCTGCATTTGCCATTTCCAATGAGGTGAAGCAAAGTTGTGTCCTAACCCCATCCTGTTCAATCTCTTCTTCAGTTACACGTTGTCATATGCTGTACATAGGCTGGAGAGTGTACAACAGATTCCAACTAAAGTTTTCTCTGTGACTTACACCTCTTGAATAAATGGTCAAAGTGACTCCATACAGTCATTCAAGGAACCCTTCTTTGATGATGACTATGTGCCCCTGGCACACAACAGTGATTACAGTTGATGCTGAACAAATTCTCAGACACTGCTATGCTTTTCAGATTTACTATCAGCCTGAACAAGACTGAAGTACTTTACCAGCCTGTGCCAAATATCTGTAAAACCAAAAATCACTGCTGGTGACACCCAACTGACAAAGGTAAACAGTTTCAAATACCTGGGAAGTATCATCTTGGGTCTTTGGACAAAGAAACTGACTCAAAGATCAGCAAAGCCAGACAGGCTCTGAAGCAGCTGGATACTGGACTGTTCAATCAACACCACATCCATATCTCCATAAAGCTGAAAGTCTATAGACCTGTGGTTATCCTTTCACTCCTATATGAATGTAAATCTTGGACTATGTACCAGTAACACATTCAACAACTGGAGAAATTTCACATACATGTTTTCTGCTCCATTCGTGCAATTCTTTGACAAGACCATCTGTAGATCTTGGATTACATGAAGTCCACCAGCATTGAGTCCCTGATTATCACAGGCCGGATTTACTGCATGGAACACACCATCAGAATGGATGACCACTGTATGCCTTGCCAATGGTATGGTATACTGGAGACTGGGAAGACACCTTGAGGACACCTATACAAGCGCTATGAAGATACTGTGAAGGAAATTCTACACCACTGTGACATCCAGCCAAGGGAATTCCTAGCTGGGTCTTCTAACAGATCCGTTGATAGACCCTGTGCTAAAATGCCTCCACTGGCTTTGAAAACAGGCACCATGAAAAACTGATAGAAAACTGTTAAGTGGCACCATAGGATAACACCAATAGTTATTACAATAGATTTCCAATGCCCTCATTGTGCTAGATTCTGCACCTCCAGACTGGGACTTCACAGTCACTTCCATGTCCACAGGTGAACTGCACAACAGTGTGTCTTCTTTGAACTTGGACTATCAAACTGACTACCTACTTACCTACCTATCTACTCACCCATCCACTCACCCATCCACCTATCCACCTACCTACCCACCCAACCCATCTGCCTATCAACACACACACACACACACACACACACACACACACACACACACACACACATACACGCCTAACAATTTGTATCTGCAATGCTTGTAGTAAGAACTACGACAGGATTCACAGCAGAGAATTTTAATTTGAGTCTTCCCACCCTAAAAAGTTCCTTCTAGCTACTCATTCCAGATTCACATTTCAATCACCAGGGGATCTGGTAAATATAGGAGCATTCTCTATATTGTAAACTAGAATAAACTCTATTATTCAGTAACTTCCAATCTCATTACATAAATTGCATTCCCTAAGCTGAAATATTTATGGAGAGTCTTATGCTAACCCATGCTGAAAAATAAATTACTAAGGATTTGTTTCATGATGAACATGTTCTGCTGTTATTTTCTTTTATTTCAGAGCATTAGTTGTAAATCATATTTAAATTACTTTCCTCA
Source organism: Thermophis baileyi (assembly GCA_003457575.1). Classification (NCBI taxonomy): domain Eukaryota; kingdom Metazoa; phylum Chordata; class Lepidosauria; order Squamata; family Dipsadidae; genus Thermophis; species Thermophis baileyi. Next base: position 767,901 of record QLTV01003975.1, read on the forward strand.
AAAACTGTCATGATTAATCCATATGGTTGCCACATTTTATTTACTGCTCATTCTTTAAATCAATATTCTACAATAAAAGGTTAAAAATTAGAATGCATGGTATTAACATATTGGCCTTGGTCCAGCAAACTGAATCAAATTTTGAAAACACTGAAATAGGACGATATTGCTTGATATACTGCTCAAATTAGGGGCCAAACTGCTTGCTACATTGCTCAAGATCTAGCATGTTTTAAAATGAGTTAGTGAGACAACATCAAAGGGCATTTAATTCAACAGAGTGATTTTGAAACAAAATCTTGAAAAAAGGTCTACTTCTTCAGCCTAAAATATTTTTAAAATATGCATGAGTTATGATCAGAAAGATTTGTGATAATTTTAGTTTCTGTTAGAATTTGTACACAAAGGTATTCCATGACTGGGATTCATAATCTGAAAACTACCAAATTATACCTAATTATCTAAATTGGGAGTAGACACTCTGCTGCCCTACAAACATTTTTACTTCAATCCCATTTCAAACAGCATGGTCAAATGTCTATGAAGGTGATAAAAAAATAAGTCTCTACGGATTTTATTCCATTAGTCGTTGCCAACTATATGGAGTTGTGCTCATTTCTGTTTCAAGGCCATTGAATCAGCGCTGTCTGAAGACATTTTAGCGATCATGTGGCCAGCATGTCATGGAGCACTGTTACCCTCACATTAAGTGGTACTATTTATCTATTCGCATTTTCATGTTTTCAAACTCCTAGGTTGGCAGGAGCTGGCATGAGGACAGGAGTTCACTCCATCACATAGCACTTGGGTCTTGAACCTGGGCTACCAGCTTTCCAGCTGACAAGCCCAGCATCTTAACCGCCGAGCCACCATGCCACCCTATGAAGGAGATAGGCAGTTCTTAAATAAGACAAATAAACAAACTGAGGAGTTATAATTAAAAAAATCAGGAATCTTCCTATTCATAGGTAGAAAATAACACAAAATCACAATAAGATTATTTTATACAAACCACGTTCTATTCCTTTTCCACTATTTCATAAAAAAAGTTCTCTGTTAGGTACAAATTCATAAAAGTGTAGTGTTTTTTAATTGGTAAAAAAAACCCTATAATTTGAGCCAATTTTAATGGAGTTGAGATAAATCAGTTCTCTACATTTAATTGCTTTGAAAACCAGAATTTGAGTTGTGTCTAATCTTGGGAAATTTTGGCTAAATATATGGTTTATATGATAGCTGATATCAGAAAAAAGTGCATCATTGCAAAAGATCCCTATTCAATCTCTACTAAAGTTGTCTACCTTAAAGTTTGCAAAATCCACAAAGATATGCAATTACCAAGTTGATATACTTAAAATGCTTTTAACGGCAACTGTAATGATCAATCATATGGGAAATCTCCAGAGATGATAAGAATCGTAGTCCAGAATATTTGGAAAACATAAATTGCAAAAGATTGGTGCAGATTTGTATTAATCTAAGAGACCCAATGAGCTAGTGGAGTCGGTATAAAATAGCATCTTTATTTCTAATTACTGTTTGACTAATTTAAACTGATCTGAATGTAGCTATAATGAAGAATATAGGTTAATTTAAATGTGAGTAATAAAACTCTCAAACTCTTGTTTACAACCACCAGAGTTACCTTATTTAAAATTAAATTTATTTTTTTAAGAATAAAATGAAATCAAGTGATGCATAAAATCTGGAAGTTCTCAAGGGAAATACTGGCAGGCCCAGCAGGGCCCACAATTCCATGTTGAGGATCCAAGATGTAAGGAATTACTAATATATCTGTGTGAACCATGACTCTGGAGAGTTGTTGCCATATAATGTGTGAAAAAAGTCCTAGGAAGTACGCGTGAAAAGAGTTTTCAGTTTTTAGGATGTGTTATATCTTAATTTTAAGAACTGAGTCTTTTGTTTTGTAATGAAATACACAAAAATGTGACCGCTTTGTTCCTTCTTTTCTTTATTAAATGTCTAACAGGTAGTAACTGATTTTTTAAAATCATTGCTTGAATAATTTATTGCTTAACAAGGTTATAAATATTTCTATATTCATTCAAGTTCATGTGATTATGCCTATATTTGAGCAGTAAGTGTGCAACGTTTGAATTTATTTTATTAATATTTATTATATTGTCAACCTCTTATATTCCTTGCATAATACTACAAAGCAGAATGAATGCTATTACTACAAATAGAGAGGGACTTGGTTAAAAGTACTCGAAGTACTTTATATACAGATATATTTATAACTATGTTTACCAGAATTGTCATTTTCCCCCAGTGAACACTTTCTAAAGACAAATGTCACACTGCTTTTTTGTTCTTGCACACCTGACCGTATCATCCAAAAAAGGACACAAGGATAGTGATATAACTTTTTCATGCTTCAGGATTAAGGATAAAATCATACAGAGGCCCTACAGTAATGGGACTGCTCTAGAATTTCCTCTCACTGTTTTTTTTTTTACTTTACACATCGGTACATACATACCACACGGGGTGAGAGGTTAAAAAATGGCAAAAAGAAGTGGAGCTCATTAGGCCTCATTGAACTAAGGTAGCACTTTCCACAACTGACCAACTACAGAGTTGGGGGAGGAATTACTTTGGAGTTTCCCACTACTGTGGCTGACCATATCAGACCAGTCTGAAAGGAAAATGGAATCTCCAGAGCAGCAAGTTCTGCATAAAGCTAATCTAGAAAGAAATCTGTAGGCTTGTCAAAAGTTTCTACACTCCATAAATCACAACTTGCTTGCCTTTGCTCTAAAGAATCCTGAGATGAAACAGTAGTATGTGCATTTAATAAAATTTTCTAAAGGAAAAAGGTATGACTAGTACCTGTGCAATGCAAGCAAAGGGATGCCCCATAATTAAAAATGTATTTTTCAATCAAAGCAAAGTAAAATTTATTTCTCCAAAGTATCCAACCATATACATATACATCTCTCACATACAACTCTACTGGGTTTTAATAAAGAAAACAGAATTTGATTGTGAGAATACAATTTATTTAAACGTAATATGGAAAATCTATTTGTCTACCTAGAAAAATGAAAAGGAAGAATACATACATCTCTCAGAAAGTGAAAGTAACTGATCAACAAAAATTAAAGCAAACAGCTTGTTTCCATTAGCATATGTAATTGGAATTAAAACAGAATATCTACTTTGATACTTCTGTGTCCTAAAATAAATAACCAATAATTAAGTCTAAACAAATGCAGCTACTATAAGTAAATACACAGATAGTCCTCGACTTACAACAGTTCATTTAGTGGCAGTTCAAAGTTAGGTCACTAAAAAAAGTAACTTATGATCATTTTTCACACTTACGACCTTTCCAAACTCCCCATGATCATGTGATCAATATTCAATAATAACGACTGCAGTGATTCACTTAACAACTGTGGCAAAAAAAGGTCGTAAAATGGAGCAAAACTCACTGAACAAATGTCTCACTTAACACAGAAATTTTGGGCTCAATTGTGGTCGTAAATCAAGGACTACCTGTACTGCTTTCTAATTCACCCCTATATATACCTCACCTCATTTTTCCTCAAGCTTCCTTAGAATTAAATTTTAAATTGTTAAGTTCTTTATGCCCCAATAAAGTATTATACACTATCAATTAATTATGCATGCAATATATAATTTTTCAAATTGTATAATTCTGCCAATTTTACTAACGTCTAATATCTCAGTGTCACTTTTACTAATCAACCAGGACAATTATATTAGTTTCAAAATAAAAAATAAAAAAACATTTGTCCATTTAATGTTTCTTTACTTATTTCTTTACGGAGTATAGTGATCAGGCAGCAACTTTTAAGGAAATTTCTTGTGATAATAAGTCATCAGAAATTAGATTTTCTGCGTTGGCATTAATAATTATTTCAAACAGTTTGTGTTATGTTTTGCTTAAAACACAGGCACTTAAGATATGTATTGTATAGTCTTTGTATTTATCAAGGACTGTTGCAAATCTGATTTCCAAAATAATGCTGTTATATGTTTCATTCATATATTGTTACAGGTAGTCCTCGACTTACAACCACAATTGAGTCCAAAATTTCTTTTGCTAAGTGAAACATTTGTTAAATGAATATTGTCCCATTTTACAACTTTTCTTGCCACAGTTGTTAAGTGAATTGCTGCAATTATTCATTTAGTAACATGGTGAATCTGGATAGCCATTGACTTTGCTCGCAAAAAAACACATGACCCCAGGACACTGCAATTGTCATATATATGAGTCAGTTGTCAAGTGGCCAAGTTTTGATCACATGACCATGGAGATGCTGCAATGGTCGTTAAGTGTGAAAAATGATCATGTGTCATTTTTTTCAGGGCTGTTGTTATTTCGAACAGTCACTAAATGAACTGTTGTAAATTGAGGATTACCTGTATTAAGTATAGCTTAAGTATTCCTTGGCAGTATATTCAATCATGCTAGCTTAGTTTACTTGCTCAGATATGTTTGCTACTTCTATTGTTCCATTGTAATGAAAGATTTTAGAGGAATTATCTCTGGTTTCATTAAATAGTTGAAGGAAAGTGCTGAAATTGATATCAGCTTGTTATGTGACCTTGAAAAAATGAGTTTGGATGTCCGGTCTTTGTAAACCACTGCTGGGTTGGATTAAGCAATGTAAAATTCATTTCCTTTGATTTTAAAGAGATTAATACATGAATTTGCTTTGACAAATTCATTGTTAGATGCCTCTTATGTTCAGAAAAAATGGTTACAATAATTTGGCTGTTGGAGATGTAACACAGGAGTTGAAACATTAATGAACATGGACTGGTTTTTCCTATTTTTATTGCATTTTAGGCTATGAAGATTGTTGATAACAAGACTCTGGGGGACAATCACTCTACATGAAAGACATTTTTTTCTTTTTCCTGGCTATATTCCTACTTTTTGGAATCTATTAAGATATTAATGATTGTGGATTTTCCAGTGATAGAATTAGTTAAATGAATTATAACACAGCATAGGAAAGAAAAATCTTCCCTGATTTGCAGTAGTACATATGTGTCAATATATATGGTGTGTCAGTTCTTTTTTTAATTACAAAAAATAAGAATCTTTTAGCAACATGGTCAAAGTTCTGGAAGTTGCTGTATTTATAACATAGTTTCTAAATCATTTTTTAATTGTTACATTTACCATTTTTAAAGCGGTGTTCATATTTTAATACTATTTTATACATTTATGAAATAAAAATATATAAAAGCATTACCTAAAATCTGTTCAAAGACAAGGAATATAAGAGCGGAAAACTAGGCCTTGGAAGATAAATATTCAAATTCCCACTGAACTGAACTGTCTAGAATAGTATTACGCCTGTCACCATCACTCAGACCTACATAGTACATGGTACTATGAGTTTAAAATGAGAAAAGGAAAGAATCCACACAATGAGCAAAATTTCTTCAAAAACTGTAATAGGATAAATAAAGCTCTGCATGGCTTTATTTCACCTAGCTTCCTTTTGCAATAACAACATTGATATAAACAGAGAGAAAAAAAATCCTTTCAATGTGTTTCCAGGCTGCTGAGCTCTTTCTAACCTCACACAATTGGTAATCCACTTTTGTGTGAGTGTGTCAGAGTTCTTGTCAGCCATAGGCTGCAGAAGGAACAAGCCACAATCCCCACCTCCTTCTGCTGCCATCCTGTCAAAACAAAGGCTCTGTTGCCAAGATTTGGCAGAAGGAAGTGGGTGAACAGGAGGAGCTATAACTGCTTGTCTCCAATCCAAGTATCTCTTTTACTCTCCTCCTCTCTCACATTCACTGGCACTAACACTACTCAATAGGGAATGCTGGAATGGCTTTCTTGCAAACCCCCCCCCCACCGCAAAAAAATAAAAATAAAAATAACATAAATAAAACAGCAAGCAGAACTGAATATATATTAAAAAAAAAACAGTTAATAAAGAAGTTCCTTTTGAAGTCTGTCTCCTGTCATTATTCCCACAACTCAACACTGCAAAAAAATAAAAATAAAAATAAAATAAATAAATCAGGAAGCAGAACTGTTTATCTCTTAACAAATATACAGTGACTGTTTAAAGCAGACTTTGGTTTTGTGCCTAATTTTATGTTTACATTAGAAGCAATTGAAACAGCATTTTACCAAGCAAATAACACAATGAAAACCAAAACTGGCATAGAGTTTTCTTGACTCTCTGTGTTACTTTGCACTGATGTTCTGCTTAGTTTCAGCAGTGTATCTTTTTATGACTGCTGCCAAAATAGTTTATTTTCTTACTACTGCAAAGAACAGGAGCAGAACTGTACAAACATTCCCTCTTAATGCACACATCTGTGTTCTCCTTGTTAAAAACACTTCTTCAAAAATATCACTAGGAATATGCATATTAAAAGATGGACCTTAAAAAAATCAGATTGATGATGGGATTGTAAACTAGTAGATACAAAGAGGAAAAACAACTTTGATAGAAATCAGTGGAGTGCTAAAAATACAAAGAGTGGAGCAGGTAACCTACTCCCTAGCTTGATGCCATCCAGATTTGTAGAGATGCAATTTCCTTTATTCTCAGGGCTGCTGTGATTGTAATTATCAGAACTCATTTGAAGGACACCAGGTTGGAGAAACTTATTCAAGAGCAGCAGAAAAGAAATGAGCCACATGGAATGATGACAAAAGATTCAAGTGAAGAAACTGAGCTAAGCTTTGCAGAGACAAAAAGCAAAACAAAGCTATAGAAAGGTAAACTGAAAAATACTGCTGTGCAGAGATTAGAGAGAGGTAACCAAAGGTGTCTCCACTGAGCAGTTGAACAAAGGAAAGGGGAGTTGATCTCTGACAATTGTTATATGGGCTAAATTTTAGCACCTTCTGCATCTTGCCAGAGTTGAAACAAATCAAGTGAAGATTTAGTGAAGATCTGACCAACACTAAAAAGTTTTTACCCTAAATATTCACAGTTGTTTCATACAAGAACAATTTCTAGGACAGTTTCATTTTCAAGCAATTTGATATTTGACATCTGATATTTTTAAAGACGATGTAGTATTTTGCACACAGAACTCCAATTGATGCAACATAATTTTGTACCGCAAATTAGAACCATGAATGTATGCAAGGAGAAATAATTAATCAGAATTAATTGCTCTTTATAAACCACACAGGTACACACGAATAATTGAGCAGAAAAATACTTTTCCAATTGGAAAACATTGCCACGCTAAATACCAATAGGAAGTCCAGCGCGAAACCGCACACGCGTACCCTGAAAATGACCACCGAGCCAACCGCTGCGTTTTAGAGTCTATTTATTTCGTTAAAAGCACCGGCTGCAGTCCCAGCGAACCACTCCCGCACCTCCCCTTCTGACGACAACTATAAACTGCAACAGCTACATCTTTGGGCGCCCCCTAAGGGCAAGCAGCAAGTGCGGCGACCTCTGTGCTGGACGTCGATGCAATCCCTTAATCTTGTCTGTTTTTCCTCCCCAACCCTAGGGCTCGCTGGGTACCTTGCAGGCAGAGTAAACTCCCAGCTTCTCTAGCTTCTTGGCGCGGGGTGCAGAGCGAAGCTGTGCCTTCTTCCCCGCGATACGAGCCGAGCCGAGCCCCCCGCCGCCGCTGCTACTACTACCACCTCCGCTGCCTCCTCCTGCAGGGCTCTCAGCAGTAGCAGCTGCGGCAGCAGCGATAACAGCTCGGGCGGGACCACAAGCAGGCAACCCTCCAGCGGCCGGGGAACCCTGCTGCAGTGCTCCGGCCCCGCCGCCGTTGCCCCCAAGGCTTACTCCTGCTGCCGCTGCCGCTGCAGCGGTAGCTCCAAGCCCGGCCGCACCAGCCTCAGACATGCCGCAGCAGCGCCGGCGGCGGGAGGCTCGGCTCTGTTGTGACCGACGCCAGCCCTGCTCCGTGCCCGGTTCAGCGCGCCCGTCGAGCGCTCTGGACCCTCCCCTTTCCCCGCTTTGCAGCCGCCGGCTGCTTCCAAGGAGGGAGGGGACAGGCCGCACCGCGGGCGGGTCCTGCTGGGGAAGGGAAGAGAAGGCGGAGGCGAGGCGCCTGTTAAGGAAACAGTAAGGCAGAGAGACGGACATGTTCTTGCAGCTTGGCGCGGTTGTCCCTCTTGGCGGAAAGATCCCGCTGCAGACATGGCCTGGGCCTCCCTCGCTTAGGTGCCAAAACAGTGGCGCCTCCAACAGCTCTCCCTTAGCAGCATATTCACGGCCATGTAATCTTCGAGAGTCCATTTTTGCGCCCCAGGACGGGCATCGTACTTCTCTGTGCCCTGCGCGCGGCGCCCATGCCCAAAGATCGTCTTGCGGAGGACAGGGCTAGGATATCATGGTGGAATGGAGTGGGTCTGGTTGGCGAAAGCCCCTCTGTTACAGAATCCAGGCTTCTCCAATTTGTCAGGAAATAAGTCTCCTGGGACCTGGAATCGTGAAGACAAGGACTTGAGATACCAGCTTATGCCGCAATAAATCTCCGGCACTCTACCATGTCACAGAGCTCATGAGCGCGGGTGGGCGCGCGCACGGATGTTTGCTGTGTAAAAACTACCACTCGGAGGCGAAAGTGAGAAGTTCCCTCGGTACGTGCCACTTCCTCAAAAGGTAGAGAAGGGCGATCCTGGCCCGCAGCAGACTTTAAGGGCCTCTGGAGCGCTGGACTGAGGCCCTCGGGTGATAACAGCTGCCTCGCGGCCGTTTCCACCCTTGGGCGCGCGCCAAGTACTGTAATGGTGACAGCCAAACATGCGCTCCCGCCTACATAAGTTACCTCGCGGCCTCACCCTTGCTTCCAAAGAGCACAGAGCAATGTATTTAGGATAAAAGGAAGTTCACGGTTCGTTCATTCCTTCATACATTGGTTTCTGAAAAAGTTGTTGGGTTAGAAAGCGAGCTCGCAGACCTATTGAAGGTAAATGCTGAAGAGGCACCTGGGAGGAGCTTCAACAGCCATTGGCTTGGATTAAAGAAGTTAAACTGGTTAAAATTGCAGGAAGGGAAAAGTGATAGCTGGCAATGAAAAACCACCTTGCTTCGCCTTCTTCCCAACCAACTTTTTTAAAATCTTGAGAAAGAGAGATCAGATGTCTGTTGGAGAAAACCAGCTCTCTAGCTAACAAACTTAGCCATTCACTGAAATGATTTGCTGGAGGAGATAGCATTAAGATGACAACTAAACCAAAGCAACTCTTGTTGGTTATCTATTTCACCGACTTTTTGCTTCATTGTTTTCTATTGGCCCTTGCCCTACCAGTGATATATATTCTCCCCAGATGATAATCCATGCAGCAATAAACAATTGGTCCATGGTGATTTATCTCAAAACAGTCTTCAAAGGGGCTCCAAGACTTTACAATAGTTGAAAACTGATCTAGAGTACAATGGCCTTTTAATTCATTTTACAATAGGGCTGTATGTTTTTTTTAAGTTAGATGTTTAGTTTTGCAGGTTCATGTTTCTACATTCATTTCTGTATTGTGTTTCATGTTTATTTTACATGTAGAGCTTTAATAAAGTTTATATTAAAAAAGAACAGGGACTAGCAAAAGGTATGTCTCTTACTGTTTATTTATTTAAAGATTTCTATACCATATTTAACACTTCCAAGGCAATTACTTACAAATACTATGAAAAGTCTTTCCATATGAGACCAAAAGATTTTGGTACTTATCAAATTAGGAAAAAATAATCCTAAATGATGGTACAACTTAAAAGCTCTTTTTTGGGTTGTTACCTACTTGGTCTCGAATAACAAAAGACAGTTTGCTGCCAGAGCAAACATTCCTAAAAGTGAATTTCAGCCCTTTCAATTGCATGTTAAGACACTGAGCTACAAATCAGGAGATTGTAATTCTAGTCCAGCTTTAGGAATAAAACCAGCTGGATCACTTTGGGCCAGTCATTCATTCTCAGCCCTTGCAAGAAGAAAGCTAGGGTAAACCAAAAATCTTGCCAACAAAACTTTAGGGCAGGCAGTCACTAGGAGTTGAGGATGATTCAAAGGCAACCATTTTAACCCTTCGTGTAAATCAGTTCAAAAAGGACCAGTCATAACCTCATAGCTATGTTATATCTACAGAGGGCTTTGCTGTGATCTAATATAAAATACCTAGTGTGAATACAAACCTTAATCTTATTCATTTTTGCATCTTTTTGTCACCTTTTTTTGAAAGAGGATCAACAAACTCTAAGCAGCTAACATGGTGCTTAATTTTTCCCCACAATAACTGAGAAAGAGAATGTGTGTGTGTGTTCCAGTCCTTACTATATTGACTCCTGGCAAATGCCTGGACAGAAAGTGAGAGGCTCAAATCACTTACTAAACACCATGATTGAACAGGGACTTGAACCTCAGTCTTTCCAGCCTAAATCCAACATTTAATCAGTACATTTGGCAGTTGTAAGCACTTTCACATCCCACTAATGGCAATAGATCTTGAAGACTGGTTTAAGCTGGATGTAACATCCTATTAGTACAAATATTCCTTAATAATGAGCAGATTGCTGCAATATGCTGATGTTGAAAATCAAGACAAACCAAATTTGTGGATGGATTTTATTTCTAAGCTTTCATTTTTTGTGCATTTAACAGCAGAATCTGTTCATGAAATAATATAGCTTAAAGTACTAGCTAATGATACCTCCATTAAGTTCAAATGTTAAGGCTATTTCTTGATTTTGATTTGTCTAAGAGAAACAAAAATGCAGAAGCCCAAAACAAAACAGGAAGCACCAATTTTAGCCTTGCTACATAATACAAATCAGAACAATATCTCAGTGGCTAAGGATACCGTTACTATAGTAATAATTGTAAACACTGGACTTAACTACTAGTCCAGTGTTAATGTGCAACTATCAGAGAAAGGAATTCCAAAGAACATACGGCTTTCTAGAAGCTTAAGGTACTGATTTACAGATTTTCACTGAGTGAAAAGCATAAATTCAAGAAGGCTGTGATTAGATAGTCAGAGAAGGGTAAAGACTGAACACCTTGGTTGAAGAAAGCAAATAGGGAACATTTAACAAAACTAGCCCCATTGGCCAGGCCACTGCATGCCTAAAGACAATTACACATTCCAGTTACAATGGACAAACAAATCAGAAATAAAGAGTAGATTTCAGTAGCTTTATTTTTAAAAATAGTATTTTGCAGTAACATTCAACTACATCACCTTTTATTCTTGGGGGTATCATGATTGAAATCCAAATCACATAAAAGCATTTAATTTAGCTTCTAAATATGTATTACATGCACAAACAGAGACCTCAGATATGATGTTGAAACTCTAGCTCATATTGTATAATGGAACTGAAATACATCTTATTTGATGTAGCAATCTTCATTTGAGTCTCAACTTGCCTTGAAGTTCAAGGGATGCTTTGGGACACACACTGGCTTCTGTAAAGAATTTGTAAACTTGATGCTCCCCCTGCCACCATATCTAGCCTTTTTCTTTAATAATAATAATAATAATAATAATAATAATAATAATAATAATAATAATAATAATAATAATAATAATAATAATAATCTGTATTTTTATAGTTTGTTTAGCCTAGTAATTGTGTTTTATACAGTAAACCATGGACCTTGCATGATACGTAAGTGTAGTCACCCTTTATTGTATAATTACATGTGAAATTACCTAAGAGCTCCTTTCCCTAATTATTCTGAAAAAGGAAATTTAATTATGCTTAATAATCTGGTTCTTAATATTTAAATAATCCCCCTGTATTCAAAGCTAAAACAATTTATGATACAAGGCTATTCCTAGTTAACTGAGAGTAATCCCTACTGAATAATTTACTTTTAAATAGACATATATAGGATTACACTGCTGATCATTTCCTAACACTGTATTTTAAGATCTAAAGTAAATAATTCTGCTCTGTTTTAAAATCTCTTATATTATTTTATTAAAAAGTTATGTTTGATATCAATCTGCTCAACTGATGCAAAATTATTTCTCCCTATTTTTATTTATTTTTATTTTGTAGGAGAGACTGTTAAGATTATTCAGGAAAGTGATTGTATTAGTAAAGAAGCAAGCAAACAATAAATTCTATTACACTATGAAAATAGTGGTGCCCAGCTTTTTAATGAACTTTTGAAGTTTTGCCTGTTTATTTTGTTTTCAATCCAGGGTACTAAATAGTACTTGCACTAAACAATACTTGACTATATTCTTTGTTAACTACATTGTGTAATATGACATACTGATGGTGCGCTACATTAACTTTTGAGAACAAGAGTTTGGCTTTTATAGTAAGTTTTACTTTATTGCTGATAATATAATGCTTAGGTTTTCCCATACTAGGAAGCAAGGAAAACACTTCCTATGGCTGCTGTCTTGCATAATCTTCCTGAAATAACTATCTTTTCTTTCTTAAACTGCTATGAGTCAGGAGGTTGGCTATTTTAATCTTTATTAGCGCAAACAACAGTTAAGTGGTCCAAGGTCAAGACATTAATTATCTATTCTTAAACAAAGGTTTGATGAGATGATTGACATTGGTATCTTCTATATACAATTAAAGCTCCCCCCCCCTTTTTTTTTTTGTACTAGGACAATGGATAGGAAATCAGATATTGCCACATAGATTCTCATTGGCACACCCAGCACAGCCAAAATTATACCACTGTGATAATGTACAATATTGTTCAGCAGTAAATAAAGACTTTTAAATATAGATTGTGCAACTAGTTAGCAGTTAGGCTTTCATTTTCTGTCAGAATTTAATTAACATCTTTTTAGATTTCAGTTTTAAAACTAAATTTCAAATATCATGCTCCCATGTTTACTTTAAAATAATTATAAACACTGAAAACATCCAAAAATATAATAAATTCATAATGGTGACCCCCCATTATTTTAATGTGAAGTACAGGCATCTATATATGAGTTGTGAATTCTACCTAATTACATAAATCTCCAATTTTTAGATAATTTCTCCACAAAATATGTAAAATTCTGGGATTCAAACTCTCAAAGGTTTTTATTCAAGAACTCTGCAGATTAAATTCATAGCACTGAGAATAGTGAAAATCACAAAATAATATAAAAGCTTCAAAGGGATTACTGTATTGCAAATCGAGTAGCTATGCAGCAAGTTAGCAAATAGGAATTAACCAAAAACACAAAAAAAAACCTTCCTAGATTTTGAATATATCCAGCAGTGAGAATAAAATGCTGGGATTACATAAATAATCTACTGAAAATGTCAGATCAGTATGTGGGTAAAAAAAATCTATTCTAATAATTATTAGGTGGAAAAGTGAAAATATAAGACACAGTTTTGTAATACCTTTAGATAAATCCACGATGTGCCTACATCTGAAGTACTTTTTACAGACCTGCTTGTTTTCTCTGAAAGAATAGAACTGAAAATGATGCATGAAGCATCCTAATTACCCATTCCTTAAAGTAGCCTTCTGCTTCATAATGTACAACAAATACATGATAATTTGACTGTAATTATCTTAACTGATTAGGGTTTTGGAAATTTGATTCAATATTTCTAAATACTGTGTTTTCCCAAAAATAAGACCCGGTCTTATTTTCTTTTGGGCCCCAAAATAAACACCAGGTTTCATTTTCGAGGGATGTCTTACCCGCTTACCTTAGAACCATCGCAGCCACGCCTCCCATGCCCCGACACTTGTTGCACTGCTGCCTGACTATGTCTGCCGCTCGCAGCCAGGCGCCACGTGGCTTGTCGCGCAGCCCATGCAAGCTGTCTCTGAGCTGTAAAGCTGTCTCCAAGCTGTTTTTCAACTGATTAAAACAGTTTTAACTTCTAGAGGATTTTTTTTTTTAGGAAATAATCTTTTAAAAAGCTACCATCAGCTATCCTTTTCCTTTTGGCTAAATTCCTCTAAGTGCACTCCGACCATTTCCACTTGACTGCACTTTATTTCACTCTTGCGTCTGAGAAGGCAGAAAAGAATGCAAGCCATGTATGTGTATGGTATGCCGCCACTTGCAGCAGAAGGCTGCGCGGTGCATCATACAGTGCTGCTGCTTGCGGCAGGACGCCATGAGGCTCGTTGCGTTGGTGCGGCCTAGGGCTTAACTAGGGCTTATTTTTGGGTAGGGCTTATATTAGGCGCAAGTGTGAATATTGGGCTAGGGCTTGTTTTCGGGGTAGGTCATGTTTTCAGGGAAACACAGTAGTTCCTGCTTGAGGAAGACTACTTTAAGAGCATATGATAATATGATGAGACAACTACACCGTGTGCACAATTATTAGGCAAGTGAGTATTTTGACCATATCATCATTGTCATGCATATTTTCCACCTGCAAGCTGTATAAACTTGAATGCTTAGTGGATATAAGCATATCAGGTGATGTGTAGTTGTATAATGAGAGAGGGTGTGGCCTAAGGAGATCAACACCCTATATCAAGGTGTGCATAATTATTAGGCAGCTTCTTTTCCTTAGGCAAAAATGGGCTAAAAAAGAGAGTTAACTGACTCTGAAAAGTCAAAAATTGTAATAAGTCTTTCAGGGGGATGCAGCACTCTTGAAATTTCTAAGATATTGGGGTGTGATCACAGAACCATAAAACGTTTTGTTGCAAATAGTCAACAGGGTCGCAAGAAACGTGTTGAGAAAAAAAGACACACTTTAACTGCCAAAGCTTTGAGAAGAATCAAACGTGAAGCTACCAGGAACTCATTATCCTCCAGTGCTGTCATATTTCAGAACTGCAACCTATCTGGAGTGCCCAGAAGTACAAGGTGTTCAGTGCGCAGAGACATGGCCAAGGTAAAGAAGGCTGAAACCACTGAACAAGACACATAAGTTGA
>QLTV01003975.1:790400-801160 GCA_003457575.1 Thermophis baileyi
GCGCCAGCGGCGAAGATCGCGCCTCCCGACAATCAGCTGGGAGCCAGGCCGCGGCCGCTGAAGGCACGCGTGCAAGGGGGGAGCCCAGGGCCTTCCACCCCCACGTGGCAGACTGGGCTGCAAGCCGCTGCGTCGATGCCACTTAGTCTCCTTCTCCCACCGAGTAGAGTCACTTACAGTGAAGATCGAATAGGAGAGAACTCTGACCGTTGGAACCAGCAGTTGGGATAGAGCTGAAAAGGCCGTGTCCTATTCTGCCGAGGACCGAGTCAGAACTGGGTAACCAGGGGGCGGATCCAGCTATAAACAAATTTGACTCGGCCCTCGTTGCTGACGGACAAGGACAGCCCATCCTGACTGCTGGCTCCTCCCAGGATGGAGAATAAGCCCTGGCGCTTATTTTGGAGGTCAAAAGAAAATAAGACCAGGTCTTATTTTCAGGGAAACACAGTAGTGAAATTTATAAAGGAGTCAGATTCTTTATAAATTAAAACCTGCATGATTAAACTGATATAAAATTTCAGTGAAATTATAGGAATGGACAGTGATAATATCAATGGAAAAAAAGAATATTAAAATGACCTAAAAATTTACGCTTAGAGATAACTGCTATAAGATATTTTATTGCTGGTTTATTACACCAATTTGAAATGTGAAATTTTGAGGCTCCTTTCCCTCAAAATGCAGGAAATGGAACAATTTGGATCAATTTGAATTTCTTTCCATATAATACAGGATGGCAATGTTGCAAAGTTTAACAATGGTGGAAATTGTAGGATGGAACAAATATTGAAAGTTATAATCTCATTTCAATCTGAGAGTTTTAAAGATTTCAATAAATTGCACATTTCTTCAAAACACACTGAATTAGCATTATACATTGTAAGAAGTGCAAGGACATTTTTTTTTGTATCAGTTTGTTTCCTTTTTTCCCAAAGTTGTGCAAAGGCTCTCCTACCCATGACTGCCACCTGTTCTTCGAGCAAGAATTGTCAATCCAGGAGTACCCCCAAGTTGTGGACCAGATATGTCTGGGTAGTACTATACCATCCAGAGTCAAAGATGACAAAGTGCCAGATTTCAGGGCCCCATGTATCCAAAGCCATTTGATCTTGCCAGGGTTCAGTCAAAGCCTATTGTTCCCTATCCAGGACTTCACAACTTCAAGGCACGGCAAACGTGACCAATGCTATTTCTGTCCCATAACTGACTAAAAGAGGTCCAGATAATCTGTTTCATTCTGGACCCTCTGACACTGCCACACCACCACCTTCCTTTTTTACAACCTTCCCCACAAAGGGGAGATTGAAAACTAGATGAAAGTTGTCCAAGCATGTGGGATCCAGTGAACCAAGGGGGTGAACCAAGGCCTCCTTAAAAGCCTCAGGAAATGTTCCCTCCTCTAGTGAAGTATTAATTACTACCTGAATCCATCTGCTAGGCATCATCCTGGAAACTTTCACCCATCCAGGAGGGACAGAATCTAAGAGGCAGATGGTGACACCAACAGCATTTAGGACCTTGTCTACTTCAACAGGGTCAATAGGGTCAAACCGTTCTCAGATAATAGGGTAAGACCTCTCCCAAGGAATCTCATCCCTACCTCCACATATGGGATCCATTCTTCAGCACATGTCTGTGAAGTTATGCTTTGCAGTATTCAATGACAATTCACTATAAGTAATTAAATAGTAGAAAAAGTTATTCATAATTTCCTTGGGATCCACAACGGGTTGCCAAAAGTATACAAAATAGGAGCTGTAATCTAAATGACTGTTTAATTGTGAGGAAATAAATTTAGGATTTGGAGGGGTCCCTGGCACCTTTCAATAGTTAATTTCTTCCTTGCTTCATCTATATCAGACTTCTTTGAAACTCCCCTGTTTCAAAACTACTTTTGAGACTTCTTGGATCAAGACCTATATTTTTTAGATTTGTTTAATAATTATTGTAACACATTTTATTTATTCCCCCCACCCCACCCCCAGAATGACATACCAAACAGAGCTACAAAACTCTGAAACTAGTGAAGAGGAACAAAAACTACAAAACTCTGAATCCTGCAAAGAGGAACAGGATTTAGCAAAGGTGCTTAACATTGATTTCAAGCAAATTGAAAGCTTAAATATTAGAATCCCATGTTCCATTTGTGAAGAAATGGTATACATCAGCCAACTTTTTCATCACAAAAAAGTCCACCAAGCACAAGCTGTACTGGATTATCAGTGGCCATATGTGGAGCCTATAGATATAAAAAAAAGTATCCTTCAGAGAAAGCAACTCATTTTAAGACTGCAAAAAACTGCTCAATATCCTGAACGAGAGATAGAAAAGATTGGTTGTTCCATTGATCTTCTTAAGGAGAGCATCAAAATTGCTCCATACTTTTGCATCGATAACATTGTTCAAAGTTCGGCGTATATTAAAGAAGTAAGCAATCCACTGATTAAAGCCATAGCAATTTGTCAAGATAAAAATGCTGTTTGGCACACAGAAATGGAAGATGTGTTTATTGTACTAGATAATTATGGGCACAAGAAAGATACTTGCTTACTTGGACTCTTTGATGGAAGTAATGGAATTTCTGCTGCTCAGTTAACTTCAGATGAACTTCCTCTTCTACTTCTTGACCAGCTTTCTCATGATGATTCCTCCTATCAGATTAGCGATGCTGAAAAAAACATGCTTCATTCTTTTTGCACTATTTTTAAAGAAGATTATGAAGTAAAGGAGCAAGCATTTGCTGTTGCAAAAGCCACAAGCAAAAACTCACAACCAAATAAGTATGAATGGATTCACAGAGCATTTGCAAAAGCTTTTTGGAGAATGGATAGGCTTTTACGTCTTGGACGAGGTGAAGTTTCCAAAGTTCGCTGGAGTAGCTGTACAACTGCCATATGTTTAGTAGAAATGGCAAGCAACATAAAACAAAACCAAGAAGAACAAGAAGGGGAAGAAACAGTTGAAACAATAAATGATAATGAGGAGCAGAACTTCATGCAACATGAGAAGGGACTACCTAAAACAAATAGAATAATGATAAGAAGTATCATAGAACAAGAAGTAGACAAAATTATGGAACAGCAGGAAGAGAAACCACTTAGAAGAGTAAGTGATGGAGAAGAACAGAACAACACAGAACAAGAGGAAGACTCTGAAACAGAACTGCACCAAGAGGAGCCACTTACAAGAATCTGTCATGGAAAGGGACAGAACAACACAGAGCAAGAGGCAGGTTCTCTCACAGGACATCCTCGAGAATTTTTTACAAGTATAAATGATGGAATGAAAAAAAGCATCATAGAGTCAGAAGATAACGAGCAACCGGCAAATCGTAAAGATGAGATCCAGGAAGAAGGTTGGATTGAAAACAATGAGAATTCAGATGAAATTGATGGAATAATGCATATTGCTAACATTGGTATGTATAAAGTCATAAAATTCAGAACATTATGTTTCCCTCCCACTCTCCCATTTTGTTTCTCTGGGTGATACACAACTGTTAGCTATTGAAGTATAGACTTATTCTAGGAATAAATCTAGAATACTGATTTTTTGTATTGATTGTGCAATCCTGAATTTTTCAGTAGAACTTTCCTAATAATTTATGGTATTTTATCATCTATAAAGATATCTTTTTCTAAATATATTGTTAGTTCAGTTCAATTATATGACAAATACCTCTGGTTAGTATTGTTGATTTATCTGAGCAAATCATAACTTGAATTATGAGTGATCCCTATTAAATTGTACAGGTAGTCCTCGACTTACAACCATTTATTCTATGTTCAAAATTAGGTTGGCGCTGAATGAAGGGCCAATCCCCAAAGTTATGGCTGTTGCAGCACACTATGATCACATGACAAAAATTTAAGTGCATGGCAGTCCACTTGTACCACAAGCCCTTCAACTCCTCCCACCTGCCTATCTCCCCCATCTGTGACCTTTTGGCCCACTGCTATCCGTGACCCTTATTGCTCTAGCTGAGCTTTGCCATTTTCTTGCTTCCAATGCTGACCAAGCATGTGCAGCCTGGCACATCAACTACTGGCCACATGAGATTTTTGTCCCAAAGTTGCATGTGGCAGTTTCTTCGTGAGACCCAGGGAAGATGGCTTCATTGGCCAACAGCTGCCTTGTGTAGGGTCAGGGCAGGCATACCTTGTCAGCAGCAGGAACAGAAGCTGGCGAAGGTCAGATGAACACAGGGAGGCAGGCTCCACACAGAGCATGTGATGAGGATTATTGTGGTTAGAACTGGTTCAGGGTGGCTGAGGTTTCCTGGAGTGCTGCACCTTTGGGGCTTCTGGCAGCCCTAGAGCTATGGTATGCCAAGAAGCCCTTGACTAACCGAGTGGCAAGCAGCACCAGAGGCATGTGGGACTGCTTGCTGACCAGGGCTGGCTAAAAGGACAGATTGGGGGGAAAGGAGACAGATGGATGGGGGAGTTGAAGAGGAGGCAGTCCCTTACCATACCAGGGCTTGGGAGGAACCAGGCCTGAAATGGTTTGGATTGGTATAGGTCCCCAGCTAATTGATGGAATTCAGTTAATAACAGCAACAGGATATGCCAGGACTGCCGTTGCTAAGTGAGTACATTACTTAGCGATGGAAATTCAAATCCCAATTGTGGTTGTAAGCAGGACTACCTGTAACAAATCATATTGCCTTCACTCACACTGGAGTGTATTAGCCAAACGTGTTTTCGGGAAATTGAGCTATCATACAAAGATCTTTTAAAAAATGGAAGTAGAATCCTACCATATGTAGTTATAAAAAAAAAACCTGTCCAGGATATAGACAGGATTTTAAGCGGTAAAACTTAGGAAAGTTTAAATAAAGATTTGAACTTGAATGTGAATTAGGCAAATCTCTGGTAGGAAAGGCATCCACTGCAAGATCTAATTGAAGTATTAGCCAGAAATTTCCCATCTTGCTTAATTGGGTTATTGAATTGGTGGCGTGCTATATATACCATCTATTAATCTTGCAATGCTGGAACTTTTACATCCTGCCACCAAGCCACTGGATTACAGTGGGGTATAAATGTTACAGTAATAAATTAATAAATGCTATGTAATGTTAAAAACTTAAAAATGGGGATAGAATTGACCTTACCCATTAGGTTCTAAGAATACTTTGTTGAAAAATTGCTGGTTTTAGCCCTTGGGACACATTGGACTTTGAATATTTTTGATTATCTACCATATTAAGCACCAGTGAAGCTTTCAATAAGGATTTCTAAACATTTCTTCCAGGAGCCTTTCTGTGCCCAGAATAGTTGTTTTTAGGTTGTTTGGGTTCTGAGTGTTTTGGTTTGTAGAGCGCCAAAACAGCTACTCCCAGCAGAAGTGTTTTGCAACTAGGAAGAGTAAAAAAAAGAGCAGCAGCAAAGAGGAAGCCCTGAGAAAAACAGAAAGTGGGGGGAGTGGAATAAATCATTATAAGATTTATCCTATTCTTTATGTCATAGTGAATAACTGGTGCATGGGTCAGTACAAGGGGGCTGGGAAGATCAGGTGGACAGGCAGGCAGGCTGGTGGGATATACTGAACTGCAAATTGTTGAAGAAAAATAGGTGATGAAGGAAAGCAAGTGGTAGACATCAGCCATGTCGTGCTCATCTTGTAAAATCACTGTATGATTCCTTGAGATTTTATTTTGATCAAAGTCTAGGACAACCAAAACACTTTTAGGTTTTATTTCTTCTCAATCACAGCTGAGCTTAAACGGTTCAATAGAACCTCTGAAATGCAATTTGTCCTGGATTTAAAACATTCTTTCAGTTTATGCAGTTTTGGTTATTTGAGGCAGAGCACTATTTGAGAGAAACTCTAGTCAGATAAGCATTATGTGGCATTACTGACAACAGATGAATGCATGCTCATCCTACCCAAAAGGTGCTGTTTCAGAGCAGAGAATTTCATAGCACACCATAACCTTAGTAGTCATACAGGGAGTCAAGGTTTCCACATCTAGATACCAACAATTATGTTACCTAAACTGCTGAGAGTTTGAAGTTGCAGTTCCAAAATATCTCACAGACATCAATCTGTCAAAGGCTGTTCTGATATCAGTGTTGGCAACTTTAAGACATGTGGATTCAACTCCCACCTGGAATTTTGGGAACTACACGATTTAAAGTTGCCAAGTTGGCAATTTTACATTTTCTTTACACAACTGGGAACACTTTCTTCCTAATGTTCTATGGCTTTTAAGAACTATCACAGGGCATTAATCAGGCAATGATTTTTTAAAAAAATATAGATTCATTGTACTGTCAGCCATCATAGTTTTATGTAGCTTTACATTTATACACCTCAGGGATTTGCTGAAGCTTGTTGATACTTCACTCTCCTTTTAGTGGCCCTATTTTTGGTTAGTCCTGTTGGGAAACCACATTTCCTCATATAAGCAGCAACATTTTCGTAATGTGTAGTACAAACTTTTAGAAAACACCTTAAATGGTTTTTAAAAATCAGAATTTCACTAGGAACTATGAGAGGGTACTATACAAGATATGCATACAAATACACATAAGGGTAGTGTTATAGTACTGTATTCAGATTGTTACACATCCATACCGCTATGTTGAAAATTAGGCCTTATTCAAGATATGGAAAAGCATTGTGCTGATACAGAACAAACAATACTTGAACCTAAAATCTCTTGTATAGTCTTCAAAATTATACAATGATTTTTTTAAAATTTTAGGTAATGTTCATGCAGTTTTATGCAAAAATGGAAAGAGCTATTGGCTTACTAAAGAACACTCCATGTACTGCAGAGACGAAAGGAGACGCATTCTTCAGAATGGTGGATCTATCAGCAGTAATGAGCCTAAAGGACTAATAGAAGGAGTAATAAAAAATACTCGTGGCCTTGGCCATCATGGAAACCCAAAGATGAAGAAAACAGTTATTCCTGTACCAAATACAATCTCTTTCTCTGTTGATAACTCATGTCAATTTCTTATTATAGCAACTAATGGACTTTGGGAAGTTTTGGATAAAAGTGAAGTTGTGCTATTGACAATAACTTTGTTTTCTGCTTACTTGGCAAAATATCAACATGCCCAATTGATGAAAAGTTACATTCCCAAAGCTTCAAAGTTATATTTGGAAGATCAATTCTATTCATGGTATATGAATCGTGATTTTTTTCCTGGATCAGATTTAGGCAATGAAGAGGAAACTGAACCAAGTATTCAGTTAAAGCTCCCAATTAACAATAGCACAGAAGAAAAAGGAGTAGTCCAGTCAAAAAGCTGTACTATTTCTACAAAGCAACTCTCAGAAAATTCTTTAGAAACACCAGTTAATGTTCCTACATCTTCAAAAGAAAATACTCCACCAGGCACTAAAGTAATCCAAAAAGAAAGTAATAAAAATTCAGAAGACCTGATATCTGAAAGTCATGAATTTTTACAGATATCTGAAGATTCAGAAACAGATTCTAGAACATTTTACAATCTTGCAGCGAAGTATATTACTAAGCACTTAGTAAAAGCTGCTCTTAAAGCAGGTTCTAGAAATAATGTTTCTGTACTGCTAGCTCTCTTAAATGGATGTGATAATGTACCCACTGATGTGCTAATGGGAAAAACAGAGTAAGAAACACTGGCATAACGCATAAAAAATAAACACTTGTTTAAAAAGAATGATTACCATGTTGTTTAAAAAGAATGATTACCATGATTTCCTTTTTATACCACTTTATTCAAACCTGAGCACCTCAATATAAAACTAAACACTGGTAAACTGTCATTTTCATTGCTAAGCCCAAATTATTGCAAATTTACATCTGCACATGTAAGTTTTTGCTAGCAGTTCAACATTTAAATAGATTAAATCATCTTTTCTGACACTTGGTAGATTTCATATAATGAAAATAACTAAAGAATTAGTGCAATATACCAGACAAATCAAAATAAAATGGACTTTGGGAAACAATGTTGCAGAATTCATTACAGACAGACAGTAGTATTTATGTTACAGGTACAGGAGCATCTTTTATTACTGTTCTAGCCATGAAGGAAGAACTTAATCTCCCTTGCAATCTGGGGAAAAAGAAATGTTAGCTCTTTAAAGTAACTGTACATATTGTATACTTTTAAGCAACTCTTAAATAGTACAGAGTATTAAACAGATGTAGACTACAATGCAGTACCCTATTTACAGTACATTGACATCCCAATTTAAAATCAAGTTGAATGTACATAATTGTTAGTGCTCTGACCAGTTACATTCTTAGGGAAAAGGTAATTGTGTTAATGGTCAACACTGATTAAAATTAAAATCAGCTAACTAGTTTTTATAAGATATGTCTCAATAGTTTGTTAGGAAATATGTTATGTTGCATCAGAAGTTGAATTCATTGGTTGTGACATTTTAAAAGCAGGAAAAATGTGTGAAGCTTGATTTTTTTAAAAAATTTAAACTGGGTTTTGACAAATTTATATATAGTGTAATAATTAAAGAAAACCAATTGTTCTGCAAGCACAGGGTCAATAAAATTGTTAATGTTTCACATATTTCACTTAAATTATGAAACTGTGGAATGTATATTTAAATGGTAATTACCCACATAAACATTTTGCATAAATACTGTTAATAAGCTTACAGGAAGTTCAGAAGGTATATTAACCTTGTTTTTTTTTCCAAAATCACAAATGGAGAATCCAAATTCTATTCATTACACTTTAACAGTAACCAATATCCAACACTTGAGGAACTAACTGGTTAGCTGCAGATCCATGGAACAGTTCAATCTCTATTCCTAATGACATGTAATCCAGTTAAAAACCTCTTAACTGAAGCAGGTTTAGCCGGCTTCTTTCCCCACCCCACCCAATTGTTGAAACATAACAGCCAGTGATACATGCATGTTATTAAAAATTAGGACAAAATCATTCTGTATTAGAAACAACTATTTCATAAGTCTCTTCAGTTTTGGAAGCTGTATTAGGCCAGGTTAAATATTCCAAATTCCATTGTTATTAACAAGTTAGGAAGTGGAAGAATATTCAAGACAGTTTAAAGCAGCTGAAAGTTTAGTTGCTACAACATTGACTCTTAGTTGGTTGTGTTGGTTCAGTAAGATCTACTCCTCCTCTTCCTCTACCAGAATTAGCTCCTGTATTCTGTGGTTCATTCTTCGGCAACTTTTTAGCTATAAAAATATAGCAAAATTAGTATGTATATATTATACTTATTATAATTAGCTGTGTATATTTATAGCTAATAGCACTATACAGCATAGTCAATATTTTTTATTCTGACTAACTTTCCACATATATTGATGAAGTTTACCTGATCTTACACAGTGTTTCTGGAATATGCTTGTTTTAACTTGGCTCTACCAGCAGCTAGCTCCTATAACTATACCATATTTTTCATACCATATATACTTTTTTGGCAGCACACATGAATTTCTTCTTCAAAAGAACCAAAAGATTATGGAGCTACTTCAATATGGCTTGTCTGTGTATAGCTTAAACTTGCCCATTATGGTTCACCGTGACTTATTTTTAAAAATATGTTGAAAAAACTCATGGCTTATCACAAAGTGGTGAATAAGTCAATTTTTCTATATAAATTGCCGAGATCCCTGGAAATAGAAATGCTGCAAAATTTGACAATAAATTAACACAGTTTCATGGGAATAAAATAATAAATTTTGCTTAGTTTATATCTCATTCAAATTAATTTTTCTGCTTAATAAAATTTTAAATATTCAGGATTATTTTTAGTTCTAATTTTCTTTTCTAACCTTAATAATATAAGATTATATTCATTTTGAAATACACAAGCAAAATGTAAAAAACAGCTCAGTACTGAAGACTACTTAGGACAAGTTTTAAATATAGATAGTCCTCAACTTACGATCACAATTGAGCCGCAAAATTTCTGTTATTGAGAAAGTTAAGGGAGTTTTGCTCCATTTTACAATGTTTCTTGCCATAGTTGTTAAGTGAATCACTGCAGTTGTTAAGTTAGTAATATGGTTGTTAAGTGAATTTGACTTCCCCACTGACTTTGCTTGTCAGAAAGTCGCAAAAGGCAATCACATGACCCCAGAACATAATCATAAATATGAGTCAGGTGCCAAGTGTCTGAATTTTGATCACATGTCCTTGGGGATGTTGCTACAGTCATAAGTGTGAAAAATGGTCATAAGTCACTTTTTTCAGTGCCACTGTAACTTTGAAGGATCACTAAACAGTTGTATGTTGAAGACTACCTGTAAACATTTTTTTTTACAGGTTTGCAAAATTACTTTGCAAACATATTGGAAATATGCTTTCTAATGGGATTTACTTACTTAAAATAATAAAGGAAAATGTCAACATAATATGGTATAGCTCCAATCAACTGAACAAAATAAACATTGGAACAAGCTGAATTTGACTTCTTCTTGTGCCATATCAGTCATCGGACGTTGGCGATCATGTTGGCAATCCTATTTTTGTCAACAGCCATATTAAAAAGTGCTGCTGAGTTTTGTCCAAACCAGTCCCTTAGGTTTTTAAGCCATGATGTTCTTCTTCTGCCTGGACCTTGTTTGCCTTCAATCTTTCCCTGGAGGATTAAGTGAAGGATGCCATATTTTTCTGGGTGTCGCATCACATGTCCAAAATATTCTAACTTTCGCTTTTTAATGGCTTTGATGATTTCCCTTTACTTTCCCAGGTGGCTTATCACCTCCTCTCTTTGCAGAAGAGAGCACCTGCTTGGAACAATTCATTTTTTTCTTTGCC
>QLTV01003975.1:801200-812197 GCA_003457575.1 Thermophis baileyi
TTTCCGTCAGAGACCAACTCTCCGCTCCGTAGAGCAGGATAGAAAAGATGTAACATCTGACAAGCCTGATTTTCAGTCTTAGGCTTATGTCGTGACTGCAGAAGACCTTTTTCATTTTGAAGAATGCTGTTCGAGCTTTCTCTATCCTTGTCTTTACTTCACTGATCATGTCCCAGCTTTCATGTAAATTAAAACCAAGGTACGTGATCCTTTCAACTTTTTCTAGTGGTATTCCTTCCGAATTTATCGGGGGTAAATAAATGGGTTGTTTGCTGACGACCATGATCTTGGTTTTTCAGGTGTTAAGCTTCAAGCCATATTTTTCAGATATTTCTGAGACTCTGTTGATGAGGAGCTGAAGGTCTTCATGCTTACTGGCAAGCAGAACTGTATCATCGGCATATCTTAAATTGTTGATATGAACACCGTTTACTTTGAGGCCAGCATCAATGTTTTCCAGTGCTTCGTTGAAAATTGATATTGACTTAATATCTACTCTTAGATATTAAACAACAGCAGAGACAGAATACAGCCCCGTCTGACCCCTCTGAGTATTTCTGTATCATCTGAGTATTTTTGGCCTAGTCTCACATTTGCTACCTGATGCCAATATAGATTCTTTCTGATTCGGATGTCTTTGTCATCTAGTCCCCCTTTAATAGTTTGCTGTGTCTTATTTTATCAAATGCTTTTTCAAAATCAATGAAGCACATGTAAACACTGTGATTGACATCTCTACAGCGCTGTACAAGAACTTGAATGCTGAATAGGGCATCTCGTGTACCAAGATTGTTTCTGAAACCAAATTGTGTGTTACTTAGACACTCCTCAATTTTGTTGTATATTCTTGTGTGAATTATTCTCATTAATATTTTCAAGGCATGAATCATTAAGCTTATTGTTCTGTATTCGGTACACTTCTTTGCATTTATTATTTTGGGGATTGTCACAAAGGTGGACTTTAGCCAATCATTTGGTATCTTTCCTGTTTCATATATTCGATTGAAGAGCTGCAGTAAAAATTTCTTCCCATTGTCTTCCAGCAATTTTAAAATGTCTACTGGGATATCATCAGATCCTGTGGCTTTTCTTGATTTTGCTATTTTTATTGTGTGTTCAACCTTCTCCATAGTGATGTTTGGTCCAGTTGTTATACTTCCCATATCAATATCATCCCTAGTGTCCTCAAAAAGTTCTTCAATATATTCCTTCCATCTTTTTAGTTTTTCATCCTCATCCAAGATGATTTTCCCCTCATCAACTAAGTTGTTGGTTTACTTTTTATAGACACCTGCTGCTTCTTTCATTTTTTTGTGTAAGTTGAAATTATCATGAATACATTCTGTCTCTTCTATTTCTATGCATCTCTTTGCAAACCACTTTTCTTTTGCCAGTCGAATTTTTTTTCTAATTGTTTTCTGCAATTCATTGTATTTTTCTTTGTTTTTATTTTTATCAGAGCGTCTTTCATCCATGAGATGAATAATTTCATCCATCATCCACTGTTGTTTCTTGCGGTACCTCTCTCTTTGTTTTGAGTTTGTTACCTCTACTATTGCATTTTTAAATTTATTCCAATTCACTTCTACATCTTCATTATTTAGGTTGTTGGATTCTCTTAAATGAATTTCTAGTTCTTCTTTTATCTTATCTCCATGTTTAATGATGAAGTCACTGTCAATTCTTGGTTTAGGAGGATTCGGGTTTTTCATCTTTTTTAGTTTCAGCTGGACTTCGGCAAGTAGTAGATTATACTTGGATGGTACATCTGCACCTGAGTATGTCTTTGCAGATTTTACTGAGTTTCTAAATCTTTTGTTTATTGTAAAATAGTTGATTTGGTTCCTTACTATATTATTTCGTGTATCTGCCGGTGATCTCCAAGTGTAGAGGCGTCTTTTTGGTAACTTGAAAAAGTATTCATCACATATTGCCTATGTTCCTTGCAGTAGTCTACAAATCTGCCACCTCTACCATTTCTGGTTCCTAAGCCAAAGTTTCCAACTACAGGAGCATCACTTCCTTCTCCCACTTCTGCATTGAAGTCTCCCATGAGTATTGTGATATCATTACTTTTTAGGGTTTTCAATACACTGCTTATATCTTCATAGAACTTCTCTAAATCCTCCTCATCGCTGTCAGCTGTGGGAGCATAAACTTGTATAACATTCATATTTACTGAAGTACTATTTATTTGGATCATCATCAGTCTATCGGATACAGGAATAAAGGACTTGATGCATTTATTTACAAGATTGTTTACTATTATAGCTACTCCATTTTGATGATGTTTACTATTTTCACCAGAGTAGTAGATAGTATAATCTCCTATTCTACACATTCCATTTTCAGGCCAGCGCATTTCACTCACTCCCAGTATTGTATTTGTATTTTGTATTTGTATTTGTATATTGTATTTGAACATTTCTTGGATAGTGTTGTGTGTTTTCCCAGATTCATATAGGCTTCTCAGGTTCCACGTTCCAATTTGTAGTTTTGGGCTTATCATGCTTCTAGCGGACCGGGAGATTCTTAGCACCCCTGTCCCATTTAAGGGTTAGGGTTAGGGTTGTACTCGGGCCCACTGTTAGGTTTTGCCGCCATTAACATGATTTTCCTGGGAAAGGGCATTGGTCTTACTTGACACGCTCCTTCTCAGTGTAAGGGGAGAGAGTCCAACGGAATGGGTTTTCGCTCCTCGCTTCCTCTTGAGGCTGTGACAATTTTTTCTTGGTCATGCCTCCCTTGAGTGAGCATGCCCCAGTTTTGACTCGGCCTCCGAGAGAGCAGGATGCAAAGAGAGTGCTGGAGAGAAAAATATTCCATTGATCTTCTAATCAGTAACACCCGCTCCGGGTAAAAAGCGGCCATCAAAAGGCCCGCAGCGCTGGAGGCTTTGGCTTTCGGTTCTCAGCCAAGCTGGCGTAAAGGGAGGGGTAGCGACTCCATTAATCAGAGCGCGGAGACCCCGCGGAAGACCAGCAGTGCCAGAGGCTTCGGCTTTTCAGCCAAGCCACATGAAGAGGGGTAGTGTCCCCGGCTTAGCCCGGTAAAGCAGCCAAACCCCGCGGCTGACTCCCTGGCTTAGCCCGGCAAAGCAGCCAAACCACGCAGCTAACTCCCTGGCGTAGCCCGGCAAAGCAGCCAAACCCCGCAACCGACTCCACAGCTTAGCCCGGCAAAGCATCCAGGCCCCCCATCCAAAGAAGCGGAGATCCGCACTTTCAAACAGGCACGCTGGAAAGGGGGGGGGCTTCCCCAACAGCGAGGCGCAGAAGATTTAGGCTGACTTTCTGGCTTAGACTGGCATAGCAGCTGCGCCGCCGTCCCAAATTGTGAGTGTGAACTTGCAATTTCAAAATCAGAGGGGAAAAGACATATTCCTCAGCCCAGCTACAACGGGAGAGGCAAAGGGAAGAGGAACAAAGAAAGGGGAGGAT
Organism: Thermophis baileyi; assembly: GCA_003457575.1. Classification (NCBI taxonomy): domain Eukaryota; kingdom Metazoa; phylum Chordata; class Lepidosauria; order Squamata; family Dipsadidae; genus Thermophis; species Thermophis baileyi. The sequence goes on from QLTV01003975.1 coordinate 804,641, forward strand.
CTCCCCAGGAGAAGGAGGAATTGAAAGTTCCCGCATTTTACCTGGGCTGCTACAAAGCCAACCAATGGTAGCACAGCAGCATAATTTTTGTCCTCAAAGAGCACCACTAGAGGGCGTCTGCCCTCAATCTCAAGGGGAATCCCCTTACAAAAACAGAAGCGAGATTTCAACTGCTACAAGCCCACTTCAGGCTGAAAGCAGGGAGACTTTTAATGCTGCAAGCATGTTCCAAGCTGTGAACCAGGGGGAACTCCAGTCTAAGAGGGGGAGATTGGCACCAGAGGCCACATTTCCCCAACAGCTGCAGGCCTTAGCCCAGAGGGATCCCAAGGGCCAGAAATGATGGCACAGATGGAGAGGATGATCTCTGCAGCCATATTGGGGCATTCACTGCCAATCTACAACAGAGGCAACACATGGATCAGACCATGGCACCAAAACAACTTACCTTTCAGAGATCAGGCTCGATATTATCATCCACGCAGAGTGAGACCTCGAATTCAGGAGATGAAGAGGCCAAGGATGATGAGCTGTCAGAGGATGAGGGCATGGCTCAAGAGTCCCCTGTATTTACAGGGCTTTATTGCGTCTTGCTGTTGGGGAAGCTCCCCCCTTTCCAGCGTGCCTGTTTGAAAGTGCGGATCCCCGCTTCTCTGGATGGGGGGGGGCTGGCTGCTTTGCCGGACTAAGCCGGGGAGTCAGCTGCGGGGTTTGGCTGCTTTGCCGGGCTAAGCCGGGGAGTCAGCCACGGGGTTTGGGTGCTTTGCTGGGCTAAGCTGGGGATGCTACCCCTCTTCTTGTGGCTTGGCTGAAAAGCCGAAGCCTCTGGCACTGCTGGTCATCCGCGGGGTGTCTGTGCTCCAATTAATGGAGTCACTACCCCTCCCTTTACGCCAGCTTGGCTGAGAACTGAAAGCCAAAGCCTCCAGCACTACGGGCTTTTCGATGGTCACTTTTTACCCGGAGCCGGTCTTACTGATTAGAAGATCAATGGAATGTTTTTCTCTCCAGCACTCTCTTTGTGTCCTGCTCTCTCGGAGGCTGAGTCAAAACTGGAGCATGCGCACTCAAGGGATGCATGACCAAGAAAAGATTGATTCAGCCTCAAGAGGAAGCGAGGAGTGAAAACCCATTCCATTGGACTCTCTCCCCGACACAATGGATAATATATGGTGTAGTAGTCTTCCCTTTGCTTTCTACACCGCTGTGCACATGCTGTTCAAGTGGCTGCCACCACACCGTGTGCTGTTCTTCTGAAGCTGTTCTGACCAATGAGGTCTCCGCCTTCAATCGATACTGATGAGCCAGCTGCCACTCACCAGGCCTGTTGGGCCACAGAAGGTATTTGATTCCCTCCAACCCACCATTATAGCATAAAATCTATACTAATGAACAAGATATGTCAAATTAAAGCTTTACTTTAGCCACGTTCAATGTACAAATAAGTCTGGATTCCATTCCAGATGTTTAGCAGCTTTCAGATCACTTTTAATTTAATAGGTTTATTAAATATGGGCTTCTTCTGATAAAACCAACTTTTCCTCAACCAATCATGATTTATGGGGCCATAAACTGCCTGCCATAGCATTATCGGAAAATATTGTATTTTTTTTTAACCTAAAAACAAAAGTGCTTCGTTAAAAATAAATCAAGTTACGTGCAAAGTGAACATTTGCTTATCTACTTTTTATTTAAATATTCTGCCTTCCATTAATACTTTTGACTTTATCAGTTTGAAAATAGCTGCAAATTATATAAAATTGCTGTGCATTTTATGATAAAACATGTCAAATTATTACTATCAAGCAGCAATCAGAGGCCAGGCTGTCCATTTGCCACTGTAGTCTAATAATTTTGATGACTGTTCTCTCTTAAAGTGTCACAAAAATATTTTTAAACTGTAACTTTAAGTAAGAGTTCACTTACCAATTGCCATGAATATTTCATTTACATTCACTGATGTTTTAGCTGAGGTCTCCATGAACAATAAACTGTTGTCATCTGCATAAGACTGTGCTTCCTGTAAATTTAAAATGTCCATTTATTTTTCTTGCTGTAATTCTGTATTATACAAAATATGTATTGTCTGCAGTTAAATAGTGTTTTAAAGATCAAATTTTGACTTGACTAGTTTAGTCAGATCAATGCTCTCAGCAAAAACTAGTAATTTTAAAGATTTCCAGTGACATCTACACAAATGAACAAAAACTGGATGATGTAGAAATGAAGTATGAAACTGCTGAATTATTTCTACTCAGGATTTATAAATGTTCAGTATTTCAAAGCTAAAATCTGAAAGTTTGGTGATTAAAGGATAAAGAAAATTAATTCTAATTATGATACTATACTTATTCAAAAACAAAAGAGCTAACAAGGGAAATTGTTAGTAGTTATACACATAATTATAGCCCTGCCTATATAGAATTTATTTAGTTAATTTTTACGGTAAACTCAAAATTAAAAAAAGAATCTTGAAGAAGGGAACAACAAACCATTTCTGAATTGTTAACAAGTTACCAAGAATCAAGTTCAACTCAAACTCTTGTTTATCTTTGCACTTACACCGAGAACTTATCTTTCAATCTTCAATGCACTTTACATGCTATTTGGGTTGGTGCTTGTTAAAATATACTTGCAATGATAAACATACTGATGCTAAATTTAACATATCTTCCATAACTACCCTATTTCATAAGATTTTCTGCAACCAGTCATGTTTCTGATTTATGGGATTCCAAATAAGATTCAGAAAGACAATAACAGCTCCAAATAAGTAGAAAAGTCTATTACAATACAGTAAATATCAAGCAGCTGTGATCTCTACAATTTAATTTTTGAAAATACTGTAAAATTAATAGTTGAACCTCTCGTGACAGCTGAAAACCAAGAAAATGTGTACTATATTATAAATTTGTGATATGCCCATATTAGCACTTATATGTGTTAACTTATTGTTGATAATTCTCTTGGCAGTAATTCATCCTTACTTTAAAGGTAGTGAAATATTAATACTAGACTTGAATAGGTGTGCTTTACTAAAACTTTGACAAGCACATAGAAGCACTTCTAATTTTTCTTTCCAATTCAAATACCCTCTTTTACAGCTCGGGCTTTTCCCTATAATGTTTATACACAAAGAATTGCATTATTCATGACCCTCAAAATTCCTGACAGGTCCTACTTTTATCCATAATTATCACCAATTAAAATCTGCCTGTCTGTTAAAGTATGCATATATATTTTTTTGCATTTCATCTTGCTATAAATCTGTTAAATAGTTTAAGGATTGGCCAAAATCATCCAATGAACCCCAAGAATATGTGACAATTTAAACTGGGGCTTCCATAGTCCAAATGTAATACTTTATTTATTCAAACATATTAACTAACACGTGTTAGGTAAACACACACAGTGTGTACCTGGGCTTCTGAATATCAGACAGTATCTAAGACTGCATTTTTAATTTTTTTTTTAGAATTATGTAGTAATAGTATTTATCCTCTTGCATTTGCATGCTTTCGAACTGCTAGGCTGGCAGGAGTTAGAGCAAGAACAGGAGCTCACCTCATCGTGTGACGCTTGGGTCTTGAAACTGGGCTGTCGGCTTTCCAGTCAACAAGCCCAGCTTCTTAACCACTGAACCACCCCAAGGTACCACTTTGGTGGGAAGGTAACAGTACTTTGTGACATCATGCTGGCCATATGACCATGGAAATGTCTTTGGACACCACTGACTCAATGGCCCTTGAAACGGAGATAAGCACTATCCCCTATAGTTGGCAACAACTAACAGAGTAAAATTCTTTACTACTGATAGTAAAGATTCTTTATTAGTGGTAGAAATAACATGAACTATGCTCTTCAATTTCATCTGGCAGTTCTAAACAATTACAATTATTGTAATAAATATGATTATGTTGCTTAATAAGGAGAAGGGAGAACTGATAGTTCTTTATGTACTACTCTGTTGGTATAAATACAGCAGTACTCGGTACTCGATGTTAATTGGTTCTGGGAGACATGACAATACTAAAAACAAGTGCCAAACAAAGAAGATGACTTTCCATATGACCCTTTGTTTTGGCCAGGAAAAACTTTCTGTCTGTCTTTTTTTCCTATGCCAGTGACCTTCCCAGCATGGCTGACTTCCTGTCCGCCCTCTGTAGCCATCCCCCTCTTCCTTTTGTAGCAACCTTTCAAGTATGACCAACTTCCTGTCTGCCCTCTGCAACTATCACTCTCTTCCTTTTGCAGGGCGCCGAATAACCAAAGAAACTATGAGTACCGAGATAACTTTTTTCATCAAAATGTGTTAATTACCAAATGTACGAGTTTTGAAGCAATCAAATACCGAGGTACAACTGTAATTACTATCATTTGCTTCCCAGCCATTGTCATTCCAGATATTATTTTTACATTGATAAGTAGATTTCAATGTTTCAGAAGATGAGTGATGACTTAGAATATTCATAGTATGAATCACGAAATAAAAATCTAACTAGCAGTATCCTATCAAAGTAATAATATTACTACAGTGTTTTACATTTCTATACATTATTTCAGCAAAGCTACAATTTCAGACAAAAATATTAGAACTAAAACTTACCTGAAAATCTACAGCCCTTTTGTTAGCTAGATCAGCCTTATTTCCTGCTAAAGCTATTACAATGTTGGGACTTGCTTGCCTCTGGAGTTCTTTTACCCAGTTTTTTGCTCTTGCAAAAGATTCCTGTCAAGTATTTAAAGAAAAGACTCATTTCTTTTTTCATTTTACAAGATGCCAATAAAAGGATATGGCTTGATATCCAATGCCAAAAACTACATTTTAATTTAATTCTGTTTTTTCCCTTTTGTTGCATAAACTCCTAATTTTACAAATTCCTATAACTATATGAAGATTTATTCAAGATTATAAATTAATCTATAGAATAGCCACGTCATTAACGTGAAATAGGCAAAGGAAAATGTTTTGCAAACAGCCAGTATCTATATAGCTTATTAGTCTTCCATTCCTACATTTTTTCCTTTAGTAATTTTTATTACTTTACTGTACTATATCTTGCATATATATATATCTTATCTTATTTTTTATACTTTAGATGAAATAGATTACAATCTCAATCTATAAAAAATTATTCTATAATAAATGTAGATATATTATAAAATTAGTTTAATATCTTAAAACAAAGAATGGAAAAAACATGACATAATGTAGATGTTCACTCATTACTTTAACTTTTAAAATGGATACATGAATAAAAATTATAATAACAAATTATTTATTTGTTACTACCCGTGTTTCCCCGAAAATAAGACGGGGTCTTATATTTTTTGGACCGCCAAAAAAAGCACCAGGTCTTAGTTTCGGGGAGGTCTTATATATTTCCCCATTTTTTTTCCCGTACCGGGAAGGGTGGGGGCAGCAAGCTGCCCTTCCCGCTTAGCGCCTCCCTGGCCTCACTAAACAGCATTTCTCTTTCTCTCTCACACACACACACTGAGACATTTGTTGAGAAACGGCGGAGGGCAGCGTCGGGAAGCTGTGGGTATCCCAGGATTGCAACGCTGAACGCTCGGGATGGAGCCTTTTTGGTGATCGGCAGGAAAATTGGGAGGGGGAATGGGCGGACAGCTGCGCGGCTCGCTCGAGTCGTTTTGTTTCCAAGTGGCGGGGAGGCTTCGGGAGTGCAGGCAGGAAAAGGACTACAGGCAGGAAAATCCCCCTCCCAATTTTCCTGCTGATCGCCAAAAAGTCTTCAGCGTTGCACTCCTCAGATACCCCCAGCTTCCAGGCGCTGGTCCGGGGCTTGCACAGCGCCGGGGATGGGAAGGCCATCGGAGGAGCCCCGCACGGCCCCCGACTGTTTCTGCTTTGCCAGGGTGGCAGGTGCTAGAAGGGTGCTGTCCTCGGCTGGGCAGTCGCGAGCGTTGTCCCAAAGCTTCCCGCCACTTGGTTTGGGGTGGACGGCTGTGCGGCTCGCTCGAGTTGCAAACAACCCAGGGATTTGGGCGGCCTTTACGTGGCCAGTATGCCTACAAGACCCCTGGTTTCTGAGGGTGGCGAGGCTCAGTGTTTGGGCTCCGGCGCACTCTTCTCTTCCTGGGCGGCAGCTACGCGTGCGTGGCACCTCCAGCTCACCGAGTCTGGCCTGCTAATCTCAACTGGCGGCGGCTCTGACCCGATCCTGGCCGCCAACGTTGCGGGCAAGATCCAGCCATGCCGATCCCATTTCATGGCCGCACAGATGGAGCCTGCAACAGCCGTTTCATGTGGGAGAGGAGGCACTATGAAGGAGCCCACGCAGGTGCCAGGCCTTGGGGTGACACCCTGAGCAGGTGCTGAACTGGAGGTGGGGGAGGGTCAGTCCCCTTAGCCGGTTGCCTACCCTCTGCCGTTTCTCAACAAATGTCTCTGTGTGTGTGTGTGTGTGTGTGTGTGTGAGAGAGAGAGAGAGAGAGAGAGAGAGACAGACAGACAGACAGACAGAGAAACGGCGGAGAGGAAACCCTTTCAAACAGCGTTGCCTGCAATTCTTGCTACACCCCTCCGTCATTTCTTTCTCTCTCTCTCTCTGTCTCTCTCTCTCACAGACAGACATTTGATTGCTTGAAAGGGACAGGCTTCGCTTTGCTTCTACCGTAAGCACACGCATCTCACAATCTTTCAGAATTGTGCTTTTTCACGCAGAAGCAGCCGGGTAGAGGCGGGGGAGAGCCGATTCCGGCGGGCCGCACGGCTTTCTGCCTCATTGCTGGAAACATCTCCAGGTACACGGAGAGACAGAACTCCCGGCCCTCACTGGATCAGCTGATATGCAGGCCGCTGTTAAGGGGCCGAGATGACCGGGGAAGGGAAGGGCTGCCTCCTGGGCTGGCCACGCTCACCCCCTTAAGTAGGGCTTGTTTTTGGGGTAGGCCTTATATTAGGCCCACCCTGAAAAATCAGGGGAGGGCTTACTTTCGGGGTAGGTCGTATTTTGGGGAAAACATGGTATATATTTATTTTATTTATTAACTAGCTGATACCCGTGCTTCGCTACGAAACTATGTGATGGGGCTTGATAAATTGACAGTTAAAGCTTGAAAATTAATGAGTAGTTAAAAAAGGGACTGTATTATTTCGTTAGAGATGGTAACAGGAGTGGGTTCCTACCGGTTCGGACCGGTTCGCCCGAACCGGTAGCGACCCGCTAGTGACGTCATCCGAACCGGATCGGTGGTTGCCGGTCCGTGGGGGCCACCATCTTTTTTTTAAAACAAATTCGATTTTTTTTTTCTGAGCATGCTCAGAAGGTGACTTCCAGCACTGTGCATGCGGTCGCCATCTTTTTTTGGCTTTGTTTTATTTTATTTTTTTCAAATTGAAGCCCAGCGGCACCTCTACCTAGGATTGAACTCACAACCTCATGATTGTGAGGCAAAAGTTCTACCTCTAGGCCACAGCAGCTGTGGTTGGAGAATGGTTGATTCTGCCTGCTACTAAGTGGCTGTTTTTTTTTTTCTTTATGCTTTTAATGGTTTTTTTAAAAGGATATTTTATTGTTTATATTTTTCATG
>QLTV01003975.1:813568-828669 GCA_003457575.1 Thermophis baileyi
TGGATCAGATTTCTTTTCAGGTGGGGAGAGTGGAGTAGAACTCCTTAGCATCAGAGCTTGTTAATATTAATATAAGTAATACTCATGCTGCGATGGTCATTTTGAAAAATCCTTTCTTAGTGAGCACCTAAAAGCCAAGAGGAACATATGTGGCAAATTTCAAGTTTGTAGGCTTTACGATTCTGGAGATTTCGTGATTAATGCGTGAGTGGTTTTCGCTTTTATATATATAGATTTGTACTCCATCTTTATTATCTTTACAAATAACTCAAGGTAGCAAACATATCCAACAGTTTCTTCCTCCTATTTTCCCCACAACAACAATCTTGTGAGGTGAATTGAGTTGAGAGAAACTGACTGGCCCAAAGTCACCCAGCTGGCTTTCATATTGAATATTAATATTATAAAAAATAAAAATAAACATGGCAACATGGCAACAACCCACATAAGATACAGAAATGATAACTGTATAAAAATATGAAACTACCTTAATTAAACTTGAAGGAAAACAATCCAAAATGTGTTTTTGTGCTGTAGCTTCATAATGGATAGCAGTGTTTTTCACCCAGTGAAAAGTGTGGGTGATCAAAAGCACAATAGTATAATTTGAGATTCTATGGTATAGAACAGACCTTTGCAATATTATGCAAAGGGACAAGACAATTTGGGAACATATACTGCAAATTGCTTTGAAGACTGAAAAACAACAGCAATTTTAGGAGCAATATATAGCAGAAGATGGTTTCCTGAAATCTATTCTAAAGTTAAACGCCCTAATATTTAGGAAACGGCAGGAGAGGGGGAAAATGCTGTCATCCTAAATTTTTGAATGTAAATAAACTATGTTATTGAACAACTGCCATCATATGTTAAAAGTAGAGCAAAAATATTTGTTATGATGGAAATACTAGTTCATATTGTATAAATTAATACTATATCAATATTTTTATTGATAACAAAGATTTCAACTATCACATTAACTTTACCTACCTCATTGGTAATATCGTATACAACTATAGCTGCCTGTGCTCCTCTGTAATACATTGGTGCCAAACTGTGGTACCGTTCTTGACCAGCTGTATCCCAAATTTCAAATTTTACTGTTGTGTCATCAAGACATACCGTTTGCGTTAAAAAAGCAGCTAAAGAAAAAGAGAAAGGAACAGAAATTGGGTTCTCTGCATGTCCCATTGGCTTAGAACATTCTTTTCTGCCACACTCCATTAAAAATTCCATGATAGTAATAATGCTTTATTTTAATAGGTTTATAGACACAGGGCTGCATGTTAGAGTTGACTTCTAATACTAGTGTATATACTATAAGGTCAAATCTAAATTCAATTCATAACTTTGCAAGTGTTAAATTTCAATAAAAATATTTAAATATAGGAAGACAATCTCTCATATAGCAAAGTAGATCTTGTGCTGATGACACTTATCTAAATCCAAACTATAAGGAGTTTTATGATTAATGATTATAAGATCTCCTTTTCCACTCCATGTATTCGAAAATTACTAGACTGAGGAAAATTCATTTAATAATTTGTCCACGTAATCACAAGGTACTGAGCTTGATTTAAAACAAAAACAAAAACGCTTCTGAACTTCGTGCTTGATGTGGAAAAGAATGAAACTCTGACTTTGGGTTTTACAGATTAGACTGATAAGATCTTTATAGAAATGACATGTTCATACTATTATGGAAAAGCAAAAAGCTGTGATTTGATGTTAATGCCTTATTTTAATGTAACAGAGAGAGTTGGAAGTCAATGATTCTTTTTCTCCCCCCCCCCCAATCTTTCCTCATTTCACTTCCCCCTCCCCCCTCACTGCTCTTCTATTTACTTTTATATTTTATAATACTCTATAACTTAATAAAAAATGTTTTAAAAAACCCTTTAGCTTTATTCAGAAGGAAAGCTGATCTTTGTTCTATATTATTTCCTTACTTCCTTTATTAGATTTGTGTGATGCCCATCTGGGCTTACAAACATTGAATGTCAGTAAACATTAAAATGATCAGACACTAAATAATAATGGATTCAACTCCAAAACAACTGGAGCACCACTTGAACACCATTGGCACTGACATATTCACTATTAGTCAAGTGCAAAAGTAGACTTTACTCGGAACAGCTTACATCCTGCAATATCTGTAACACCATCAAACGTCTACATCTGTCTATCCCAGGTCCTTGGAAAGGACTCGATAGGTAGACAAAATGCCAAATCCAGTCTGAACATCCAGTTGACTGTGCAACAAACCATAATTTACAATTGAAAGATGGGGGGAAGAGAGTATGAAGTACACAGGGACAGAAGAGGAAATTTGGAGCATAAAGAGCAGGATGTATATATAACTTTCACTGTGGTCTAGTTTATATGTAACACTATTTCCTTACAACCAGTGCTCTATGACATATTTTCTTTGACAGTCACTGGAAGTTAGGTTGCATATCTGGTCTCTGGATCGGCAGTGGAGTTCCCCAAACTTCTGATTCCAAGTGACTTCAATCTGCCTTCCTTGCACTCAGCCTGAGAAGTTGCTGTTCATAATCTCCATGGCAGCCATGTCATAGATCCAACCCAGAACACTGGTCACACACCAGATCTAATATTCTTATAGGAGCAATGCCAAAGTGATCTCTGTGGGGCATCTAAAAATATCCTTGAGACTCTCTTACACCACCCGACTCTGCAGAGACGAGACCCACCCAAATGGTCTACCCCCAGAGACTGATGGACCCAGAAGGAACTGGGGGATATCCTGGAGGATTTGCTAACCCTAACCCCATGTGATCTCTCTTGACCCTTCGTTCCCATTGTTTCCCATGGTTCACAGAGGAATTAAAGGTTCTGAAACTAAGAGACACCTAGAATGCCACTGGAGATGAGGATAAGTCTGCTATTAAGGTCTAAAAAGAGTTGTAGTGGCACAGTGGTTAGAATGCAGTATTGGAGGCTAACTCTGCCTGCAGGCAGGAATTCGATCCTGACGGGCTCCAAATTGACTCAGCTTTCCATCCTTCTGAGTCAGTAAAATGAGGACACAGATTGTTGAGGGCAACCTCCCCAACCTCCAGGCCGTGGACCAGTACTGGTCCGCGGCTTATTAGGAACCGGGCCACACAGCTGGAGGTGAGCAGTAGGTGAGTGAAACTGCGCATGTGCAGAATCTAGGTTGCACAATCCCATCCCCACCCTGCAGTCAGTGGAAAAATTGTCTTCCATGAAACTGGTTCCTGGTAACAAAAAGGTTAGGGACTGCTCCTGTAAAGCACTGTAGAGTGATATATAAGTTTAAGTGCTATTGCTAACTCTGCACTACAATGAAAAATTGCATTTTCCATAAAATGAAAAAATACTTCTCTGCTCTTATTTCATCTGCATTGTCGCTCTTCGGCCCTGTTCCGATTGCCGGATCCCTCCCAGGCCTAGGGGATTGGGGAGGGGGGAGGCTTGAACAATCATTTCCAAGGCCAAGCAGAAGAATTCCCTGAAAAATCACTCAGCTTTGTTCCCGGTTGAAACCCTTCTATGGTGCAGATCCTCATGAGATGTCTAGGGAGTCATCTTGCCTAGTAATTTGGGATCAGTTTGACCCCGTTGCTCCTAGAGAAGTGGACAGGGTCCTCTGTGTTGTCAATTCAACTATCTCTCCATAGATCCTTGTCCCTCCAGGCTGGTGATTCACCGTGAGCAGCAAGTGTGTTCATGCAATAATAAATTCCTCACTGCGAGAGGGGATATTCCTAGGACTTTTTGATGAGGCTCTGGTTTGTCATCTCCTTAAGAAACTATAACTTGATCTCATCTGCCTGGACAATTTCTGTCCAGTTTCCCGCCTTCCTGAAAATGGTAGAAAAGGCAGTTGCTTGGCAGCTCCAGAGTGTCTTGTATGAAAAGGATTTCCTGGACCGCTTTCAAGGCCAGGATTCAGGCCTGGCTATGGGACAAGAGACTTATGGATGGTCTCTAGTGACAGTGAAATGAGAATAGTGCAACCATTCTCACCCTTCTTGACCTTTCAATGGCCTTTGATACCATCGACCATGGTATTTTTTTGGTCAGCTTCACAAGTTGGATGCTGGACGGCACAGCTTTAAACCAGTTCAGCTCCTTTCTCTGAGGTTGGTTACAATTGGTATTGATAGGGAGTGAGATCCAACCCCTGCCTGCTCAATTGCAGCATTCCATAAGGTTTATACTCTCCTATTTAACATCTACATGAAGTCGCTGGTTGAGATATCATCAATATGCCAATGACACTCAACTCTACATCTCTATACATGAGTGATGCTGTCTCTGCTCTCTTGCAATGCCTGGAGGCTGTGAGGTCCTGGATGGGAGACAATAGATTTCAAATGAACCCTGGCAAGATTGAGTGCCTTTGGGATCTGAGGTTGTCATGTCTGGTTCTAGATGGGGTTGCACTTCCCTGTTCAGATCCAGTTCGCAACTTGAGGGTTCTCCTGGATTCACATCTCCTACTCGAAGAGCACGGAACAGGCATGACCATGAAAATTTTGCATAGCTCCAGTTTGTGCACCAGCTGCCACCTTTCCTGATTGTGACTCCCTGTGCTCAGTTACTCAAGCCCTAGTCAATTCTCATTTGGACTATTGAAATGCATTCTATATGGGCTTGAAATCCATTTGAAAGCTTCAATTAGTGCAAAGTATGGCAGTGAGAGCAGTATTTGGGCTCATATTACACCTCTGCTCCACAAACTACACTGGCTACCCATCTGCTTCCAAGTGCAGTTCAAGATGTTGATTATGACTTTTAAAGCTCTTAATGGCATAGGTCCAGGCTATCTAATGAAATGTATTGTGAAATGTATTCAAGGTTGACTCAGCCTTCCATCCTTCCAAGGTGGGTAAAATGAGGACCCAGATTGTTGGGGGCAATATGCTGACTCTGTGAACCGCTTAGAGAGGGCTGTAAAGCACTGTAAAGCGGTATATAAGTCTAAGTGCTATTGCTATTGTCCCACTACAACTATCCTGTCCTACTCAGGCCAGCAGAGAGGCCCTATTGCAGATCCCATTAGTCAAAGAACTCTGTCAGGATCCAGAAGAAGAGCCTTCTCTGCTGCAGCACCCACCCTCTAGGGTAAGATCTGCCCCCCACCTCCTATCCTTTCATAAGAGTCTGAAGACCTGCCTCTGCAAATCTGCCTGGGGACCCAATGGAGAAACTCAACTCTGGAGATGGCTCTAGATCGACAGCAGACTCCACCTCCCCTCCTCTGCTCCCCAACTAGTCATATTTGATTTACTTTCTTTGTTTTCTTTTTCCTTGTTTTCTCTTTCTATTATTTTACTTTCACTTTAACATCCTTTTTATTTCTTTGTTTATCGTTGTGAGCTACTTAGTGTATCCCATGATGAGATATGTGGCAAATTTGTGTTTATTACAAGAAATCCAAAGAAAGCGACATAATGATCTAGCACATTATGCAAACCTAAACACTGTATGATGTATTTTTATTTCAACTTACATCACCAGAATCTAATGCAATAGACATAACTGGAAATATCCAAAAATTTGAAATGAATAACATCCATGTTATATTGTGCATAGGCTTCTGAGACAAAACTAACTTCAATATGTTTTAGGGCAATCACATGTAGACTGCATCACCGAAGATGTCAGCAAAGAGATATAGAAATTTATTTGCTGCCATCTGCTCGTCACCCAATTTTTTGCAATTCATATCTGATAGCCCTAATTTTATTACCACATACAAAGATTATTGGCTGAAACCTCACAGGGCAACTGTAATGGTACATGTCTGGCAATGACCAAGATAACAGACTGTATGTTTCCATTGTACTATTGCAGAATGTCTTGTAACCATCTACAATATTATTAAAACTGATTTAGTAAAAACATTTGAGTTCATGAAGGAAGGCTAAATGTTCAATGTCATCACTAAGTCCCTGATACCAACCCCAAATTTGCTTCTTCTCCATAATCATAGTTGTTTGTACTAAATATTAGTGTTTTGATCATATGATACTGTTATTCATAAAGGGCAATTGCTCATTAATAGCAATAGCACTTAGATTTATACACTGCTTTGTAGCGCTTTACAGCCCTTTCTAAGCAGTTTATAGAGTCAGCATATTGTCCCAACAATCTGGGCCCTCATTTTACCGACCTTGGAAGGAAGGAAGGCTGAGTCAACCTTGAGCCAATGAGGATCAAACTCATGGCAGTGAGCTGAATTAGCCTGCAATACTGCATTCTAACCACTGTGCCATAACTCCCACGGTATTTTAAATACATAAAATTATTGGAATTTTATCAATTACTAAGGATGTATAAAATAATCCATGAACAAATTGTCCCCAATAGTACACTAAATTCTAAACATGTGCTCAATTCATGAAAAAGTGTTTTGGATGGAAGGGAGAATGCTTAAAGACCCAAGCATATGAATTAGTTGTGTGCGTGTCTGTGTGTAAATGTTTTCTGTATTATTGATTAGCAGTGTTGATAATCATTGTTATATATCTATAATGGAGAAGCAACATAGGGTTTACCCTACTTTCTTCATAAGTGCTCATCCACCATCATGGCCAAAGAAGGCTATTGATTCTTCCCAACAATGATAGATGTTAGGGTTAGGGTTAGCACCTACTAATAGACTAGGTGGTCCCCAACCCATGGGCCATGGCTTACTCGCAACCAGGCCGTATGAGTGGCAGACTGCAGTGTGCCTGACGCTCACACAAATGAAGTTGTGTGCATGCGCACGCACACCTGCCCTTCACACAAAACCAATCCTTCCCCCCCACATGCCGGGCCGCCATCCCGGAAAGGTTGGGGATTGCTGGACTAGACAGAAGATAGAAACTTTATTTCCGTCATTGAGCAATAAAAATACATTCAATGAAACAAACAACAGCAAAGTACCCCGAACAACATGAATTATTGACAACTATTTGTGAGTGAAATTTACACATAATATAATAAAATTTTACTATTTATACAGAAATAAGTTTACCTTGATTGTTTAACGAAAAATAAAAATTATCAATGACGCCAGAAATTTAAATAAAAGAGGGGTAATCAACTAGTAGCAAATGTCCCTATAAAACTGGCAATACAGAAGAAAGCTCACAGGGGCAGAGTCAAGTTTCATATGGGGTTTTCCTTTCAAGCAGGCTGGGGGGGAAGATTAAATTCAATTCAAGATAAGGCTCTCTTGAATTTGAGAATTATGAAATGATATAAATATGATGAACTAAATAGTGACTCTCAACCATGGAATAATGAATTAACATCAATATATTGTTTAAGGTTAGTGCAAAGGTCATACAGATACTCATTGCTAATTAGAATCAAAAGCCCTAAGCCGCTAATAACACAGCTAGTATGTTTTAGGCATTTAAACTGTGCCTTAATTTGTAGTTATATAAATATTTTTCTTTGATACCAATAGTTTACCAAGGTACTGTTCCAGGACCTCTACCTGCAGTCATTACAGAGTGGTAGTAGTAATGCCCTGAACAGAGAACATATTAATCTTCCACATAAACATTGGTATTATGATGCATGTCTCCACAAGAGGAAAAAAACCCACAGGTCAAACACAGGACAATGCTTGGGCTATAATTGTGACCATGTGACTGAAGAACACTGCAAAGGTCATAAATTTATTTATTTATTTATTTTATTTTATTTTATTTTATTTTATTAATTAATTAATTAATTCATTCATTCATTCATTCACTGTTGTAACTGGGTAAGTTGGTGATCTGGATTTTGCAGATGATATTGCCTTGAGAAAGCTGAGACAAAACTACAGTAAGTAACAACTGTCTCAGATGAAGAAGCAACCAAATTGGCATCAAGATAAGTGCTGAGAAATCAAAAATCATGTATCTGAGTCCTCCCCCCAATAGATACGGGGAATCACACTTAGATCTCAGCAACTTGAGGAAGTAGAAAGGTTTACCTATTTGGGTAGTGTAATCGCTCCTAATGAAGATGCAGAGATGGACAACAAGGATCACACTGGAAAAGCAACAGCTTTTTCCAGAGGATAAAAAAAATCTGGTCATTGTCTATATCAGTGGTTCTCAACCTTTTTAATGCCGTGACCCCCCGTTAAATACCTTTTGTGGACATGGATCATGGCCACGGACCACCATGACTTAACTCAAGATTTAAATTGTAATATTTCTTCAAGCGGCCCCCTGTGACATCACAGCCCCCCATGGCCCCCGGACGCCGCCATTTGAGTTCTTTTACCCTCTGCGCATGCGCAAAGTGTTCTGCGCATGCACAGAGGGTAAAAGAACTCAAATGACAGTGTCCGGGCGGGTGGGCGAAGTTTCCCGCTTCCGTGGCTACCGGCTGTCCGGCGACCCGTAGGCACGGCCGAACTGGGAGCATTTTCAAGATGGCGGGCTAGAGCGCGGGGCGACCCCTGTTAAAAGGTCGTTCGACCCCCAAAGGGGTCGCGACCCACAGGTTGAGAACCGCTGGTCTATATCATTGAAACTTAAATTCTGTATGCTCACCTCTATAGTGATCCTGACAGCCATTAATGCCAGTGAGACCCGGAAGGCATCAGTGAGTATTAACAACAGACCTGATGTCTTCCAACAAAGATGCCTTCATAAAATCCTACAGATTTACTATTTTGACCATATTACTAAAAATTACATAATACTGTTGTATGCAGAAGATTCCAACTTGCAGGTTATATTCTCCGTATGGAGAATTGAATCCCCAAGATGGCAATGAGATAGACACCCCCTCCCCCGATGCCAAACATCCAAAAGGATGTCCTCAAAATACATAGCAAAGAATGTTCATGGAAGACTTAAAAGATTGTAAACATCACATGGGAAGATGCTAAAGTACTCACCCAAAATAAAAAAAATGTTGGAGATCCCTTGCTGCCTGATATGCTACGTAGCATGGAAGGATTAATACTAATGCGAATGCAATTTTGAACAAATGGTCAATAAACGTACAGGTAATCGTCAACTTACAACTATTCATTTAGTTATTATTCAAAGTAATTTATGACTGTTTTTCACACTTACACTTACAACCATTGCAGCATTTGATTATGGTCACATAATCAAAATTTGGGCAATTGGGAACTGGCATATATTTATCACAATTGCACTATCCTGCATCATATGATCACCATTTTTTAACATTCTTAGCCAGCTTCTGATAAACAAAATCTATGGGGGAATCTAGATTCGCTTATTGACCACATGATTCACTTAATTGCAATGATTCGCTTAACAATGGTAGTAAAAAGGTCATAAAATGAGGCACAACTCGCTTAAAAACTGCATCGCTTAGCAATGGAAATGTTGGCCTCAGTTTTGGTTGTAAGTTCCTGTAATGGTATATGGGAATGACCTTAGCACACCAGGTAGAGATGCTGCCTAGGAAATACACAGATAAAAGGGAACACAGCCCACAGATGCATAATAGACAAAGCAAGAGGCTAAGGAAGGACCTTCCTTAAGTTATCATGCTGTAAAAGTGATGGTGAGAGAATTGCACTTTCAGACTTGCAAGTTTCTATGAATATTTAGCATAAAGTAGAATTAGCTTACCTGGTGGTCTTTCCTGTCTGTGTACTTGTTAAGGCTGACATCTTGGAACCCAATTATATAATTCTCCTGCAATCACCTTTACAGCTTGATAACTTAGGGAGTGTCCCACTTGCTCCATCATTATGCAGCTATGACAGGTCTCCCCAACCCCCGAACTGCTACCAGTCCGGAGCCTAGTGGGAACCAGGCCACTCAAGTGATGGGTGAGCACGCAAAGCTTCATTTGCACATGTGCATATGGTAGATTGCATATGCAAAATCATCCTCTCCCCCCACTGCTGCTGTTGATCTGTGGAGCAAGAAAGGTGGAGGGCTGCTGAGTTGTTAGTTATGGTCCTCTTACTGATCATTCCCTAGGCAGCATTTCTTTCTCTAATCTCTCAAGGTCATTTCCACATACCATTACAGTAAGTAACAATTACTTAACTGTAAGATACAGCAGATTATAACATTAACTGTAGTTAACTGTGTCAAATAAGAACTTTCTCTAAAAATTGTCACATGGATTTTTAAGCAGATACTTAAAAAATTCACAGTGAATAAAAGAGCCCAAAACCATTTTAAAATTATACAAGTAATACAATAGCTTGTGACAGACACACAATTAAGCATAATTTAATTATTTACCTTGACATGAATTAACAATTTATAAGCATAAATGATTAAATTTGAAACTGTAATATTTCTCACCTCCAATTGTACTCTCTTGGAACTCATGAAACTGGCCTTTAACAAAGCGAAGCACCAAACTTGATTTGCCAACTGCAGATTCACCAAGAAGAACTAACTTGAACTGACATATTTTATTCCCAGCATTGGGCCCATTGGGTCTAGTTGCTCCTCGGTTGGCCATGTCCAAACTAGAAAGGAGTCCCTTGTTTCAGATTCTTAAAAAAAAAGATTCCAGGATGCGAACCTCAATGTGCCTTCACCTCAAGGCAGCCTGTAATATAAAATATCATTCACATTTTAGAAAAGATCATAGGCAGAGTCATACTAAAATTTATACTAATCTTTATAGGATGCCTTGGTTTTCAAAACACTATGTATATTTGATAGCAGGTTAACCAGCAAGGAATTACAGCAAATCAAATACAGTATATATAGTTTACACATGCGTGCGTGCGCGCGCACACACACACACACACACACACACACGTTCAGGGAAATATAACTGAACTGTATTTCCAAGAATATCTCCAAAAAATTAATATTAGAGACCTAGAAGTACTATAATACACAATGTAAAATAATTTATCTCTGAATGATAATGCTATGCTAAGCAATCTGTTTATACTGAAAGCTTTACAAAATGTGAATAAAGTTAGTAACAAGCAATAGTAGAACTCAAAGAGCCAAATAAATATTTGGATAGTATCCGTTTCAGAAATTACATCAATTTTTATGACAAATACTTTTCTATCATTATACGGAAGAAATACCTTGAGTCCCTCATTTCACAACACTCTATTGTGAAGATTTGTAAAGTATGTATTCATGAACATTTTTAAACAAAAGGGAAATATTAGTTGGCTATAATAATTTAAACTGCTAAATTTTGTCATTACCAGGACCACCTCCATTTTAAATCAGCTAGTCCAAGACAGGATTAGGCCTAGAACTGAAAACAAGAGTGCAGAAATATGACTTTAGCTCTAGTTATTCAGATGTCTCAGCAGTGCAGAAAACAGACTCCAATAATATAGCCAATCCACATTTAGCAACTACCTTAATTAGCAATTGTTTACAAGCATGACAGTAATAAATTGTAGTGAAATATCATTAGAATTTCTAATGTAGAAATTCATCGTAGAAATGGTGGTAGACTTTAGGAGAAACTCTCCCATACTACCACCTCTGACAATACTAGACAACACAGTATCAACAGTAGAGACCTTCAAATTTCTAGGTTCTATCATATCTCAAGACCTAAAATGGACACCTAACATCAAAAACGTCATCAAAAAAGCACAACAAAGAATGTTCTTTCTGCACCAACTCAGGAAGCTCAAACTGCCCAAGGAGCTGCTGATACAGTTCTACAGAGGAATTATTGAGTCTGTCATTTGCACCTCTATAACTGTCTGGTTTGGTTCTGCAACCGAACAAGACAGACACAGACTTCGAGGATAATTAGAACCCTGCACACCAAGACAACTAGACACAAGAACAGTTTTTCCCAGAACGCCATCACTCTGCTAAACAAATAATTCCCTCAATGTCAAACTATTCACTAAGGCTGCATTACTATTACTATTAGTCTTCTCATCGTTCCTATCACCCATCTCCTCCCACTTATGACTGCATGACTGTAACTTTGTTGCTTGTATCCTTACGATTTATATTGATATTGTTTCCTGATTGCTTATTTGTACCCTATGACTATCATTAAGTGTTGTACCTTATGATTCTTGACGAATGTATCTTGTCTTTTTTTTTAATGTACACTGAGGGCATATGCACCAAAGACAAATTCCTTGTGTGTCCAATCACACTTGGCCAATAAAGAATTCTATTCTATTCTATTATCTGACCAATGCGTGCACTTACAACCAAATTTCTGCACCTAAAAAAACATACTGGAGTAAAAAGCAACTTGGGCATTGCTACCGAAGAGAACTGTATGTATGTATGTATGTATGTATGTATGTATGTATGTATGTATGTATGTATGTATGTATGTATGTATTTAACTTGTGACTTGCCCATCTTGCCAGAGGCAACTCTGGATGGCTTACAGGCATTCAAATAACACGCACTATAAAACTTTAAAACACTAAGGATCATAAATTTAAAAATTCAGTTAAAAAAATTAACCAGGAAAGAGAAGAGCAAAGTGTGCACAGGAAGGAGGTTAGCCAGCTTCGAAGTGCCACATTCCCATTGGGGCTCCAGGCTAGATTGCCCAGCCATATCTTAAGGCCTTTCAGAAGGCTAAAAGGACGGGAAAAGGCATGATCCAGAGGTCAGGAGCCATGGCAGAAAAGATTTTTCTTCTAGATCTCACCAGTCAAAATTCCTTGGCTGACAGGGTCCACAGCATACCCTTTCTACGAGCATGGGGAGGGGGACAGGCTAATTCCATCAAGGTGAATTGGTTTCTCAGATAGGCTGGATCCATGTCATGCAGGGCTTTAAAGGTGAAAATCAACTCCTTGCATTGGACCTGAAACAAAATGGCAGCCAGTGCAGTTTGTGGAACAGCAGTCTAACATGGGCCACCCAGGGGCCCCAAGAATTATCCAAACTGCTGCATTCTGCACTAGCTGAAACTTATGGATGAGATAGCAGCAACTAGAAATCTTTACAGTCTCTCTCTCTTTCTGTCACATGTTCGCTAAGCAACCATTTACTGGAAGAGATTGCAGTAGCTAAACAAGGACTAGCTTTATTTACATCTGAAAGGAGGATTGATTCACCTCTTCAATCCAGAACTAAAGTGCTCCTATGTCTAGTTAATTCAATGCCTAAATAAGACTCATTTTTCCTCATTACTTTGTAGCTGAGAAGAATATGAAGTGGATAATAGAATTATGAAGACAAATCCCGCTTCTCACATTCTCCTTTCATGAGTGACTATCTCTAGTTTCCCTTTATATTACTCAAGACCTTTATTTTTTCCCCATTTCTAATCATTATGTATGGTTGACACATAGTGAAATTGTTGTGAGCATCACACTAGAACACTGAACATTGTTACAAATAGCAATTTTCAATGTATTTAGAGTGGGAAAATTAGTAAATATATTAATGGAGAACAATCATATTAACTATGCATCATTTCAATTAAATGTAACCCAAGATAAAATTTAGGCTTTATCCTGACTCTCACTACCCAGTATATAATTCAAAGGACAAGGATGGCTCTCAGTCCACATTCACTTTCTTCAATGCTCCTTCGAATCCCTAATTTATAAAATATAGCCATCTAAATAAATTACAATTTGTACAATTACATTACTTCAACACAATACCACAAGCAGAACTGGAATTTACCAATTCTCAGAAAAAGAACCATGTTACAGCAAAACCTCAGTGCTAAGATTCTGTAATCTTTAGAATATAGAAACAAAAATAAACTGGGAAACTATGGATGCCAACCTTTTTCTTTTCACACCCAAATGTGCAGTTCAACTGAACTTCCTAAACAGTAACATTGTGATTCAACAGTGCTGCCTCACTCAAGGTCTGTTTCTATCCATATTATTGTCACAAATTCATGCTATCTGTAAATTGACTATAACATTACTAAATCAGAATATTTATTTATTTTATTTATTTATTTAAATAAATTTCTATGCCGCCCAACTCCCAAGAGTAGTTTGTTGCTGAAGAAATATTGTGGTATGACTGATGGCAGAATAGTTTTTTCTACTTTTTCCACTGCAGCTTCAAATCTGGAAACTTTTGGGAGCAGATATAGGTTATATGGAAGCATCTGGAAAGGACTACAGAAGCAAACCTCTCCTTTACAACTGGGTAAGTAGATATAGTATAAGATTCTGCATAATCTATTATTAATTGCATTGTTTCAACCAGTCAATCAAAACATGCACTAATAATTAAAACTGTAACATTTATAAATGAATATAATCAATAAATAAAGCTGAAATCAAATAAGTTTTCCTCTGAGAAGCCTGCTCCTCCTATTCCACTCTTATGGATGGATGGAAGGCTAGTTAACTGGCAAAAGTTAATCAGTCAGCTACTGAACTTCTGTTGTATGGTCCCAGGGTGTGGGTGCTAACATTTTGTCTAGAGCAGGCACACATAACATATGGCCTGTCAAGCAGTCTTGTATAACCCATAGGTATTTTTTGAAAATTTAACAAATCTACTGCTACCAAATGTTGCAACCTAGTTTTATCAGCCATCAATACCCCAAAAGACACTTTGCCAAATGCCTCCAAGCCTCACCAACCTTGTCAGTTCCAATACTACCACCAGCTGATTGGCTTGACAACTGTTCCTTTGTGGCCCATAATTATTTTTAAGGTATCAATGTGTAAGCCGCTACAAGTTGTGGAAGCCTAGCATAGGAGTATCTGGATTCCAATGAAGTTACGTAAGATCCAATACAGTTCATTTTTTCAGCATATAACATTTTTATTTAGGCTTACATATAAGCATATTACAAGACTTGTAGCTGAAAGCCAAATTTATTATAGAGGAATAACAACAGAGTGACTATCTTTCTAAATACAATGATTCACAACTTCTATCATTTTACATTACGTATGGTACTTATTTTAAACCAGTGGTTTCCAAACTTTTTCAGTCCCCCCCCCCTTGGTGCTACAAACTCATCCTCAGTGCCCCCACCCCCCCCCTTAGGTGGGTGAGGCTTGGTGGTCAGGGGACCGGGGGGGCGTGACCAATTTGTAAAATGTGGAGAAACACACTTAACAACGCTCTTGCTTAGCAACCACAATTTTGGGCTCAATTGTGCTCATAAGTCTGTCCCCCTCAGAACGGGTTCGCAATTTGGGTGTCCTCCTAGAT